>CM029013.1:232781304-232868008 GCA_016801055.1 Panax notoginseng | reverse complement strand
CAAGATTCGTCCACGCGCCTCTATCACCAAAAGTGCGTCCAATCCTACCAAGAAATGATAAGCACACCAAAATCTTAATGACTTATGCCGTAGGGGGATAGCTGCGGTGTGAAAAAAAGTACAAGCTGAACAAGGTTTAACAATGGAGGCAAATAATTCAAGTGCTGAAAAGTAATTATGAATTGTGTGTACCTTAGAATCAATGCAAAATCTTGTATTTATAGTGATCTCACCACCTTCCCAGAATCCTTCCCGTATTGGATTAGGGTTTCTTATTAGGTATAATTCCTTAATGGGACCAAACACAATTCCCTTAAAGAAAGGAAGTTGATTAGGAATCTGACACTTTCTGAGGGACAAATCAAATATAATTAGAAACCTTTATTTTTTTTTTTAAATCATCAATTGCCCAAACAAAATTCCACATGGATAATACAATTCCGCATGGACATTGGCCCACCAAATAATTCGGGTCCAGACACACCCCAACAAGGGGTTTTTGTGATCTCTATAATTTTTTACAGTAAGCATGTAAGATTTAAGATTGGTGAATTTTTTTGTAGTTGCTATGTAATTCTGTGTTACCCGATTCAAACACTTTGGAGTTGTCACTGTTGTAATTTGTTTTAGGGTTTTAATGAAGTTTATTTTTGTTGTTTCAAAAAATATTAAATTAAACCCTCAATAATTGAAGGGTAATTAAGGAATCAAAATATATCTGTAACTCTTTTTTCTAGAACAAACAGAGTAAAGTTTATTGGGGATCCAATTAGGATGAAGTTATACTATTGACCATGCACGATGAAGTTGTATAGTTTTTTTATTGCATTAGTTATAGTAAATATTTCATGTTTGTTTTAAAATACAATATTTGTCATAACAGATGAAGTAAAAAGTTATAAATTTTATAGCGGTCAAGGAAATGATAAGTAAATACCTCCCTCGAATTAAGATCCTCTTTATTTTAAATAAATTGGAGAGTCTTCATTTAATGTTTCAGATTTACAATGTGTTGAAATGTCACATCATATTGATAGGGGAGAGAGAGATGATGATGATGAATATATAAAGAATAAAGACTTTTCATTTTATTTAAAATGAAGAGAATCCTAGTCGACCACCTATCTCTCGAATGATTTGTGAGAGAGGTCCTTCAGCCTTTGTATTTTTATTTTCATATTTTTGTTTTTGGTCACAAAATGTAATTTACTTTCCCTTATTGTGGATTTTATTTTAACAAATAGTATGACTAAACGGGTTGTTCTAATTCTCTCTTTGTAGATATACTCTTGATGCAGTGCCTTTTTGTTTAACTTCCACCTTCGACAGCAACAGCTTTGAAAGTAGATTTCCAAAAGCTGGTTTTGAGTTGCCATCATAATGTGGAGAAAGAAAAATGAAGTCTCTGGTGAGGGTGAGAGCTCCGGGTCCCCAGACTCTGGTGGAAGACAAGGTGGTGGTACAACTCAACTCCCGTACCACCAGCAACAACAACAACAACAAAGGGGTGTTGGTGGATACCATCACGGAGGTGCGAGAGGCTCGGCCACGCACCAACAAGGTGGTATAACTCAACACCCGCAACAGCAACAACCACCCCAACAACAGAGTGGTGGTGGTGGTGGATACCATCATGGAGGTGCGAGAGGATGGGCCCACAACAACAAGGTGGTGATACAACTCAACGCCCGTACCAGCAACAACAGAGTGGTAGTGGTGGTGGTGGTGGTAGATCCCACGATGGAGGAACCAGAGTCTGGGCCCCGCAGCAACAAGGTGGTGGAAGATGGTACGCTGGCGGACGTGGTAGCCATCTTGGTGGAATGGCTCCCCAACAGTACAGTGTTCGACCTCCTCAGCAACATCAGGCACGAGGATCACAATACCACCAACGTGGCAGTGGTGGCCGTGGGGTGTTTATACTTTCCCGGCCATCAGAACAGGCTACTGAACCAACAACAGACATAACACAACACTTCCAGCATCTTTCCCTCCAACAAGAACCTTCTTCGAGTGAGTCAACCAATCAACCTAATCCCATCTCAACCAATTCACATAAATTTCCTCTACGACCGGGTAAGGGTCGTATAGGTACCAGATGTCTTGTCAAGGCCAACCACTTTCTCGCAGAAATGCAAGAAAGAGATTTGCACCAGTACGACGTCTCAATCACACCTGAGGCCACGTCTCGCTGTGTCAACCGCTCTATAATGTCCCAGCTGGTAGAAATATACAAAGAATCTCATCTCGGTAATCGCCTTCCTGCCTATGACGGAAGAAATAGTTTATACACTGCAGGACACTTGCCTTTCATTTCGAAAGAGTTCAAAATCACTCTCCCTGATGAAAACAACGAATCTGCAAAAGAGAGGGAATTTGAAGTTGTTATCAAATTAGCCTCACGTGCCAATTTGAGCCACTTAAAGATGCTTTTAGATGGAAGGCAAACTGATGAGCCTCAAGGAGCTATTCAAGTTTTTGACATTGTTCTGCGACAGAAGCCTAGCTCACTGTATTGCCCTTTGGGTCGATCATTTTTTTCCCATCAAGAAAACAGCCATTAGGCGAGGGATTGGAAAGTTGGCACGGTTTTTATCAGAGTCTCCGGCCAACTCAGATGGGATTGTCTCTTAACATTGACATTTCGTCAACTGCCTTCATTGAGCCACTCCCTGTTATTGAATTCATCGGGCATCTTTTAAATACAGATATTGCAAACAGACTATTATCTGAGGTTGATCGGAACAAGATCATAAAGGCTTTGAAGGGAGTAAAAATTAAAGTAACTCACCGTGGAAGAATGCAAAGGAAATACTGTGTAGTCAGCTTAACATCAGAAGCTGCACAAGACATAACGTTCGATGTTGATGGAAAAGGTACAATGATATCATTAGTGGAGTACTTTAGAGAGACCTATCAGTTTGTTATTCAGCATACTCACTTGCCTTGTTTACAAGTAAATAATCCAAAAAGGCCAATGTATTTGCCTATGGAAGTTTGCCAAATTGTGGATGGACAAAGGCACACTAAGAGGTTAAGCGAGAGACAAATCACTTCTTTGTTGAGGGCTACATGTCAACGTCCTAAAGAAAGGGAATCCGAGATTGTTCAAACTGCTTGGCAAAATAATTATGCTAACGATCCTCATGCAAAGGAGTTCGGAATAAGAATTAGTGAGGACATGGCCACTGTAGAAGCGCGAATTCTACCTACTCCACGGCTTAAATACCACGAGACAGGCCGAGAAAAAGAGTGCCTGCCTCAAGTAGGCCAATGGAACATGATGAACAAGAAGATGGTTAATGGGGGAACAGTAGAGAATTGGATTTGCATAAATTTTGCTCAAAATGTTCAAGATCGAGGTGCTCTAGGGTTTTGTAATGAGCTCATGAAAATGTGCAATATCTCGGTATGCAATTTAATCCTGAACCTGTTCTTCCACAGATTAGGGCACAACCTGAGCAAGTAGAAAGAGAGCTAAAGAACTATTACATGGCAGCCATGACAAAACTCCAAAAGAAAGATCTGGACCTTTTGATTGCTATTCTTCCAGATAACAATGGCTCTCTTTATGGTGATATCAAGCGTATTTGCGAAACAGAACTTGGAATAGTTTCACAATGCTGCTTGGCAAAAAACGTGTTCAAACTCAGCAAGCAATTTCTTGCTAATTTGACCTTGAAGATATATGTGAAAGTTGGAGGGAGAAATACTATGTTGGTTGATGCATTATCGAGACGAATTCCTTCTGTTAGTGACTGTCCAACTATAATCTTTGGGGCTGATGTTACACATCCTCAGCCGGGGGAAGATTCATCTTCATCGATTGCAGCAGTTGTTGCTTCTCAAGATTGGCCCGAGATAACAAATTATGCTGGATTAGTGTCTGCTCAACCCCATCGGCAAGAACTAATCGACAATTTGTTCAAAATTTATGAGGACGGGACTAGAGGTACTGTAGCTGGAGGTATGATAAAAGAACTACTCATTTCATTTCGGAGAGAAACTGGACAGAAACCACAACGCGTTATTTTTTATAGGGATGGTGTTAGCCAGGGGCAGTTTTCACAGGTTTTGATTCATGAAATTGATGCAATTCGCAAGGCGTGTGATTCATTAGAACCTGATTACCAGCCTCCTATCACGTTTATTGTGGTACAAAAAGGGCATCACACTAGGTTATTTCCAAACCGTCATGGAGATCCAAAGTCAGTTGATAAGAGTGGCAATATTCTGCCTGGTACAGTTGTTGATACAAAAATTTGTCACCCGAGAGAATTTGATTTTTATTTGTGCAGTCATGCGGGGATTCAAGGGACGAGCCGGCCTGCTCATTATCATGTATTATGGGATGAGAATAAATTTACGGCTGATGCTTTGCAGTCATTAACGTATAATTTGTGCTACTCTTTTGCTAGGTGTACTAGATCGGTGTCAATTGTGCCACCGGTGTATTATGCTCATTTAGCTGCCTTTCGTGCTCGGTTTTATATGGAGCGGGAGAGTTCAGAGCATGGTGCTGCAGCTGCTGGTACTGGGGGGACGGATGTTGGTGTGCGAAGCACGAGGGTACAAGGCACTGATGCTGCTGTTAGGCCGCTCCCAGCTGTTAAGGGCAACGTCAAGAGGGTGATGTTTTATTGTTAATTAAGGTCATGTTTTGATAAAATTGAGTAATTAAGATATGAATGTTTAGTACTCCTTCCGTCCCAAATTAATTGCTCAGTTTTGACTTTTTTAAGTCAAATTGACCATTTTTAAAACTAATATTTTTATTTTTTTTGCTAAAATATAGGTGAAGAGATTATAACCAAAAGAAAGTATATACAATTTATTACTAATCCCAATTTTTATAATTTTAGAAATATATTTATATATACTTAATTATTAATTCTAAAAATAGTCAATTTGACTTAAAAAAGTCAAAACTGAGCAATTAATTTGGGACGGAGGAAGTATATCTTAATAAATTATATCATGTGAATGAAATTGCATCTAAACTTATAAAGTTTGTTTGGTAATTGAAATTGCTAAATATCTTAATAACAATATTTTACGATTTTAACCTTGTAATATACACAATCAAATTATTAGCTTTACTCAAAAAATTTAATTATATAATTAAATATTAAAATCTAATTTAAAAATCTATATTTGAATGAACTTCACACATAAAAATATAATAAATAATTATAGTTACATATATGAAATAAATTATACTTTCAAATATGGTATTCTACATATAATATATGTAAATAGATTGTATTAATTATAAAATATATTCCATACCATAAATACAAAACCACCATCTATAAAACAAACTCAAATCAGTTTCTAGTTTCTACGTATATGTTAGGAATATACATGAGAATATTATTCTTATTTATATATGATTTGATTATGATATAAATGAATGAATATGCAAGTATACTTGCATTAAGGAAAGTTGTAAAGTCATTTGATAGATAATAGGAATATATGTACAAGGACTTAGAATGAATTGATCAAATTTGTTAGGTTGATCTTATAATGTAATAGATAGACATGTATGTTCGTCGAACACTGCACCAGCATCGTAGTTTGCTAGGAGAGTCAAGGAAAACTCGAGAACTATCAAGGCGGAATCGTAGTCTGCAAGATAGTAGATCTCGGAGTTCGTAGTCTGCCAGGAGAGACGAGGAAGGATCGTAGTGTGTCGAGAAGAACTTTCTCAGAGTCGTAGTTTGCTGAGGAAGTCATATTCAGAATCGTAGAGACAACCTATCTAAGAGCCAACCAAGCATCTACCAAAGCCAAGTCAAGAATCGTAAGCCACACTTGAAGTAGTGGAGTCTACTGATCATATCAGAGGCAGAAATCGTAGTCGAGCCATATCAGACGAGGACATCAAGCATAAACACAGAAATCGTAGTCTGTCAAGATCTGATCCCGGAGTCGTAGTGTCTGCAGAACCAAAGCTAAATCGTAGTATGCAAAACTAAGGCTTCAACAGAGGTGATCACAATGCCAAGGCAGAATCGTAGAGTCAAAACAAATCTCAACAAATGAGCACTCCCAGAATATCCAAAGTATGAAGCCTCTCGTCTGAGTTGCAAAGATACATTTCACCTTAAGGAAACTAGAGAGCACTAAACGAATGTCATGCAAGCTAACAGAAGATCTAAGCACCAACCCAATCAGCATTCAGATTGAGTTGTGAAGCCATTCAAGATGAAGTGTTCCACAAGTCGATCAGAAGATGAATTCAGTAAAAGTGACTGACTAAAGAAAGTCAGCAAGTGCAGTAGCTGTCAAGAGAACAAAAGACAACGATCTTGTGATTAACTATAATTGTAGTATTTTCCAAACAAAGTAGGAATTGATGCAGTTTACACAGAGATACTGGCCAGCTTATGAAGAGCAAGGCGAAAGTGATTAAGCATGGGTCAGACCAATAATGATAAGTGAACGGGAGATCACAAGGAGAAAGAGAGCTAGGCATGCCACAAATCTGATGTGTCTTGCTATTCAAGAGAGGCCAGAATAAGAAGTCAAGCTATCAGTTCCTGAGATCAGTCGACGCAAACAGAAGTGTTGAAGCATTGCACAAGTGAAGGAAAAAGTGTTCTACATTGAAGATCCAATGAACACTCTTCAGAATCGTAGTGTTGTCTCAACCAGTCAATGAGCAACATCCAACAAGATACACTACGATCAGGTCCAAGAACATCTGTATCATAATCATAGAGTTCGATCAACTGGAGATTGAAGTGTTGGCAACGGTTTAATCTGAAGACTGATATTTAAATGTTGCTAATTGAGAGCATCGATGCAAAAGGACAATTTTTGATGTTCTGATCGAGAAGTCAAAAAGAATAAATAAAGGTGACTACCAGCCTGACACTGAAAGGTGACAACTCTAAGGTGGTAGGTAAGGTAGCAGACTGCTGTGTCAGTAATGTCATAAAAGGAGCTGTCATGTCACATCAGGCACTCTGCACCAAATAACTCGAGATTTGCGAAGCAATTCAAATAGCTCCCACAGGCTATATTCCAACGGGAAGATTGTGGAGGACTATAATTTAGCTAGAGCTTCAAAGATCAAGAGTTGCGGAGTTGAAGAATCGTTGAGTTGCTGGAATGCTATATTGTTGACTCTACGAGTTCCACCAAGACTGATCAGAACAAGTCTCAGTGGTAATGAGACTACGAAGGTGGAAGTGAAGAAGATTTGAAGAAGGACTTAAACAGACTAAAGCTTCACTCAACAAGGATGAGAATGCCACTGAAGATGGTAGCTAAGCTAAGAGCCGAGAAGGCCAAGAAGATAGCATTCAGAAAAGTGGCAGAGCATAAAGAAGATCAAGAGAGCCACTCTACGAATCACCATGAACCAAAAGCTGAAACAGAACAGATGCAGAACTATGTCTGCAAATCATTGATGAAAGGTTCAAGGAATGCTATGTGCCAGACGAAGTCTACCAAAAGCTCAAAGACTTAGCAAACCTAAATGGTGATGGTGCACAGCTGACATCAGATGAAGATGAGATGAACAATATTAAGATTAGCTGCACCAGAGAAGAGGTGGTCCAGACCCTACGCAGAATGGTAAGAGGACCACGTCAAGCTGCTGAGTACAAAAGATGTTCAAGCTTCAAGACATCTTAGCAGCAAAGCACCAACATCAACTACAACAACAACAAGTATCCAAGGCCTGAGGGGTCCTTTTCTGGAGGGACTAAATGAAGTTCCAAGCCTACTGGGCTTAAAGAGTTCTTAGTAAACTGAAGTTCCAAGGCTGCTGGCCTTGAAGGAATCTTATTGATTTAGGGTGATGGCCTTCCTTAGTGGAATTACTGCTTGTTGAAGAAAAAGGGTGGATTAGGAGCTTGAGTCTCTGAACCACTTAAAATCCCTTGTGCCTTTTACATTCAGTCATTTACTTTCTGTCATTTACATTATGTACCTAACTGCTATAAATGCTATGTATGTATTAACTACTTACAACTTAACTAACTCTAAGAACAATGTATGTATATTCATGAATATATCAATGAATGGGATCTTTTACATATTTCGTTGTGCTTGATAAGATTCTTATGATTATCATATGCTAATTCATTAGCAATACAAAGCGAAAAGGAATAGTATTTAAAATTAACAAGAATCTATTCAAACCCCCCCTTCTAGATCTATTGTGTGCCTACTGTGAACTAACAATTGGTATCAGAGCAGGTTCTCATGCTATATTCAAAAGCTAATCACTTTAAGTTTGAAACATTGTTCTAAACTTAGTTTAGCAGTAAGTCACTTGTAAATGTAGATGAGCTCACACATTGGAAATAATGTGTGCAGGTAAATGGGTATATACACCTGAAGCTGCTCAGATTGGTCCATATTTTGAAATGCCACAACAACAAGACCAATCCTTGTCCACTGTCAATCTCGTAGTCTGAAGACCGGAGATGGGAGGTCAAGAAGCATCAACAGTAAAGAGTCAAGCATTCACCAATTTGAAAGATGAAAGGCCATATATGCTAAGAAATACTTATCCAGAGGAAAAAGAAAAATTTCTCAAATATGTATTTGGCTAACCAGCTGCTGGATGTGAACCTTGAGGTTCAAGGTTGTCAAAGAACTAAGGATGCCAAGATTTTCCTAGCTTACATCTTTAAGACTATGACTAATTGATCGAAGGACAACTGGATTAACAAGCTGTCAGAAATAAATGTAAAAATATGCACATCAATGCCTAACCTAATTATATCAAGATATATGACTGTCAAAAAACCGACAGTGGAAAGGTACGGTTCCTCATTAATAAATGTGTACATTATGTTGCATCACCTTATGTACTATAAAAGTATTCTATCAAGAGACCTTTCTTTTCCTAAAAATCGAAAGAGAGAAAGTACATTAAGGTTGGAAACTCAATTGCTAACACACTTTCTCTCCATCCAAGTTTTAGGTTGAAGATAACATCTTGAAAGAAGTCTAAAATAGGTCATAAGCATATCAAGATTTAATTAATCTTAAGTGGAGTAATCCTTGCTGAAGGGTTAGTATGTATGTACAAACCTATGTTCAAAATTTTTGATAATACATAGAGTATGATCAGTTCTCCAAGAGTATCTTGAAGATTCATAGAAACTGATCATCTCCATGGATCAACCAGATACAAATGAGTGATAGAGTTGATTCTCACTCTGTGAACATTTAAAATCTGTGAACATAACCAAGCAAATGATGAAACCATCAAAGAAAAAGAGTATCTTATTAAAGTCGTTAATCTTGCACACACGCATCATCGTGCATTTTAAAATGTCATATCTAAATTGGATACATGCATGAATATGATTGTTAATGATAAATGTGATGAAAATATAAATATATGAGAAATAGGGATTTTGGAAACTAACCTAGCAGGACCCATTTAACCATGGGTACCAAAATTAGAAATTTATCTAACCTACAGGTGTTTGGTCTATCTGACCACCCTAAGGAATTCTAAAGCAGATGGCTTCAGTCACAAGGGTTCAAATAGCTGCAAGGTCAGCAGCCTAAGAAGGGAAAATACAACCACAAATTAAAGAAGTCTTCACTCATCTCGATCGTAGAGTCACTACCGATCGTAGAGCTCAGTTTTGCCAACCCATCAGAGGTGGATTCTGTAATGGCTATTTCGTGACAGGGAAAAAGAAATCTACTTGTTATATCCATACAAAGCATATCATTCCAAAGGAAACATCCTGGAGGTCTGAATGATAGAATCTACGTTCTAGCAACTGATCAGCAGACCGTTGAGTGACCAGTTCGAAAGTACTCTACGAATCCAATGAAACTCTACATTATTCAAACAAATCCTCTCCCAGTTACAGAGTTCCAAAACTCTGTGACTGATGTACCATATGTGATAACCCCAAAATAGGTCCATACCATCCAACCTATTCTGAGTCGCCAAATACATGGTACAGAAAATAACTATAACTTTATTACAATAATTGTCATGTAAAATACAACAACACATATGCTGTGAGTTTGGATACAAATATATACCAAATGTGACTCATGTCCCAACCGTGGATAACACCTCACAATGACACCTTACATAAAGGTATAGTCAAAAACTGTTTTAGAAATGAGAATCTTTGGGAAGTGCTCAAGGAAACCTTTGTACATGGGAGACCATGCTTCTAGGTTGTGATAGATATCATATGGCCACAAAATTATCCTTGGTTGACCCAATATACCCCAAAGAAAAACGAGAAGATTACTATCATATTCTTCCCAATTGTGAGTCTTCTCTTTATCATTATCTCCACTGTCTCTAATTGAGAATTATACTTCAAACAAACACCAAGATTATATAGGTAGTGCTCGTAAATATACTCAGCAAGTGGATGAGCACAATCCCGTCTTATGATGATACGAGGTTGTATGTCATCAGACATCTTGTATGATAGTGGCAAACCACCTTTCCAACGTTGGGTTCGCTTCACCCTAGATGATTCACCAAATATAACTACTAAATGATGACCACCGTTCTATTTTCCTGTTATCCCCGCTCGACCCAGCTACACTCTTATTACCTGAAAGGAATTGTGAAGCAAAAGGGTGAGCACAACTAGCCCAGTAAAGAATATCATGACTAAAGATAAATAAATTATCAATAGTCTTCATCAGTAATAAATCAGAGATTTAGAACATATGGTAGATGATAAAAATTTCAACCATAGTTGCAGCGGAACGAGCAATCCATTAGAAGAGTCAAATAGACCATAAAGTCTATTATCTTCTCCATGTTAAAAATCCACCAACAATGTTTTATCCCTGTAACATTAATCAACAGTTCCTTTTCACAATTATATGAATAACTCATAATCATAATTGTAATTCTAAATTCCTCTTCGCATTCAGGACGAAGATAATTTTCATCACATGTCTTTACCTGAAACATCAAAGATCATGGTTATACCAAATCACAGTTCCTATTTATAATCATACTAACAATTTCATCTTTGCACTACGGCCAAAGATATTCATCAACAGTTCATCTTTGCACTACAGGCCAAAGATATTCAACAACAGGTCATCTTTGCACTACGGGCCAAAGATATTCATCAACAATTCATCTTTGCACTACAGGCCAAAAATATTCTTCAACAGTTCATATTTGTACTACAGGCCAAATATATTCATATCTCAAATATATAATCATTTCAGAATTTATATAAACAATAATTATAACCATGTTAATCAATTCATCTTTACACTTAAGCTAAAGATATTCACGTATAAATTCAATGGTCATGATCATACCAGTTAACAATTCATCTTTGCACTACAGGCCAAAGATATTCCTCAGTCACGATCATACCAATAATTTACCCATCTTTACACTCAAGTGAAAGAGAAATTCAACATCAGGGTTATAAAAATGTTATATATGATAATAAAAATAATATCATCAACAAATGCATTTATTTTCAATAGCAACAATAATAAATCAACGATAATTTGGTCAGAAAAAGAAACTAATTTTTGTCATGAATAGTACCCGTAAATAGTAACTCGTGAATAGTAACTCGTGAATAGTAATTCATGAATAGTAACCCCGACACAAAAAGGTAAAAATTTCACAATAAAATTCATACCAATATTTTGGTATAATGATATTGAAAGAATAACATTTCTTAAATTTATAAACAATTTATTTTAATTGTTTACACTTTACTAAATAATGTATTTTTATCATCCTAAAATGACAAACTCATAAGATTTCATTACCAATAACCAAAACCCTCATAAACAATTTGCATATACCTCATATAGGATTCTTAAGCCATAAAATCCTATTTTCTAATTTTTTTACTTCACATAACATATTTAATTCATTTACTCATAACTAGTCCATTTTCATGAAAAATACAAAATCAGTTCCAAAAATATTTCTTTTCTGGGATTTAGCATAATATAGTCTCATAGTGAACATATATTTTTCTCAGAATTTTTAAAAGTCATTTACTATTTTTCATATGGCCAAAATAGCCGAATATTTAGACATTTATCAAAAATTGTACTTTTATCTAAAAATTCTGAAATTCACAGAGTACACTAATATTATATAGATGTACTCCCAATAAAATTTTTATCAATTTTGGTGTTAACCACAAAGAGTTATAAGCGATTACTTTTAAAATAGTCTTTTCTTATAAAATTCATAACTCTTAATCTATACATCCAAAAATCACTATTTTTGGACACAATCAAGAAAACTCATCAAAATATCATTTCAAATTTTTCCAGAATTTTCTGAAGGTCAGAAGAATTACGAACTGAAAAACATAATAACCCTTAAAATCCCTTACAATCCCTTACCTCAAAAGTGCAGTATTTCTGACTGGAATGCAAAGCCGAAGGAAACTTACACTGAATAGCAACTTTCAAAGTATATAAATACTCACAAAATATAATTCATAATATAGAGAGAGAAAGAGAAAAAGCTTATGTTTCTGGTGTGATTTTCAATTCTAACTTAGCCCTCTATTTATAGGAAAATGTTAGCACGCCGAAGCAGACTTAACCTGCAACCTGATGGCTTTACCTGCTACTATTCCCACCCACCACATTTGAATAAAAATCTCAGCACATTTCTTCACCAACTAAAAGTGGGGCCCACCAATTCTAAAATTTTCCACCAAAATGATTAACTCCGAAAATTCAACAATTTCTGAACCAGTCATCTCGTAAAATTCATAACAAATCATACGTTCATTTTTAACGGTTCAAAATTTGTAGACATATACTCAACTTGTATATGTATAACATATCCAAATATTACCACGATCCAATGGTCGGATTAAAAATTATAACCCTCGCAAAATATCTCAAAAACCCTAATTTTTAATACCTCCATTCCGACAAAAATACTGATAAAAACCTCAACATTAACTCCTTCATTTTTAACCACAAAAATATATCCCTCATTTATATCTACATAAAATAAATATTTTCTTATCATATGAATCAATAATTAATTATTCACAAATAATATTACAGAGTCACAATTATGACAACCAGGCCGTTCCCAGGAAAAAGGGGGCTTTCCAATAAGGATTTTTTCTTACTGACGCGCAATTAGATGACCAAATCTCTCCTTAAACAGAACTTTCTAGAAATTTCCAATAATGATGTCTAATAATATTATTTAAATAATATGAATTATTGATCTGATAATGAAAAATACTGCGCAGCAACAATTATTGAAACAACAATAATATAAAATATCAACGCAGTAATTATTGAATCAATAAAATAAAATATTGAACAGTAATTACTGTGACAATTATTCAGTAGTGCCTTCTTACGTAAGAATTAATAATTGAAAAAAATACTGTGCAATACCGTGTGCTACTGTGCAACTACGCATATTACTGTATTTTAACAACCAGGTATTCCAACAGTGTTAACGGTAACAACTACGCCGTTATTTATAAAAACTCAAATTTGTCGTTTTCTTCATCCAATCGCTTTCCATTATGGGGCCCACAAATAGCTGCGCCGTCGTACGAATATTCCCCGACAGAAAGATTATTCCACGACCAAACGAATATTCCTCAACAGAAAGAATATTTTATAACCACTTGCGTATTTTTGAAAAAAAATTCATATATCACCCTTAACTTTAACTTTTATCAATTTTACCATTTACTGAATAGTAACTATAAGAAAAATTGAATACTTTTATTTCATAAAATTCAGGGTCTTACACCATATGAATCCTTATTTTCGGTTGTGGATTTCCTAAAACTCTAAGACAGATCATCAAATCTCACCATCTCAATCTGAGATTCCCAACGATCATCAGTCCAATCGTAGAGTATAAGCACATTAACTCTACGATTGCAATACTTCTCAGAACACTCTCCTTATCATACGAGTGGCATAGTTGAAGGTACTTCACCCTACTCCACTTACAAATGCCAGCATCAAGTATGTCAAATGATGATGACCAAACTCTTACAGAAAGCCTATCATGAACATTCTTACCACCAAGTATCTACAGCCCTTCTGACAAGCGCCTCAGGGAAAAACCTGACCCTTAGTTCAGTCTAAGAGGTTGGCCCTTCCTGAGTTACCTTAATAACCTAAAAGGAATGGTTAGTTAGAACTTGTCACAAGAACCAGGACAGAAAATAATCGTAGAGTAAGTTCAGCAGTAAACTCAACGATCGTAGAGCAACCTCGACGATCTCAGTCTTCCCAAAGGATACACTAGCTCATGGGGAGCTCAGCAGAACTCAACACGTGGCCAACTATTCAGATCGTGTGGAGTTACTTCAGAATTTTAGTGCCCGAACTTTCTTGGGGTGCATCAGTGGTTAAGCCATGCAACTCCAAGATGAGGATTGGAGTCAAAACGCTCACTGAAGCATCTCTCAGAAGACGACCGTTGAGTTATCAAAGAAAATCGTAAAGTCTATAGCTATCTCATCAAGCTACTCTACGTACTGGAAAAGTCAATGGTCAGTCTGCGTCAGTAATGCTTATTTTCTTAAAAAGAAAATCAAAACTAAAAAACTAAAAAACTAATAATTTTATGAGAGATTGCAGTTTCTTACTGGGCATCGTGCAACCAATAGCTTTTTGACACATCACAGCTTATGCAGAGTCAGAAGGAACTGTCATAAAGACAAATTTAAAATCTTTAAATAGTTATCAAAAGCTATTAATCTTCTCTCCCTCCCTCTTTCAAACCCTAAAATCCTCTTCAAGGCCAAAAATTGTCAAACCTGAAGCTTCGCCCAAATCACATTCAACTATCTCTCATAAGACTTCTGAAATTAAATACCCATATACTTCAAACTCTTCAAATGGCAGATTGGTGAGTAATCACTGGCATTCAGCTCGGAACCAAGACGTTTCAGAAATCTTAGAAGAAGTTTAGAGATATATTCTCAGAATGTCTTGAGTCAAACACTCGAATATATGTTGACCTGGTTAAAGAATTTCATTCCAATGCAAACATAAATTCTGAAACCCTTTCTACCCAGGTCAAAGGTCAGATTCTGAAGCTGAAATCTTTTGACATCAATCAATGCTTAGGTTTTCCTTACCTAGGTCTGAAAAGCCTTGATGAGATCAACACTGAACAAGCTAAGAAGATTATGCAGTACAGAAGAAACCCTAGTCTGAAGGACATGAAGAAAAAGGAGTTTCCTGAAGAATTTGAGTTCCTTGAAGAGATAGTGGGCAAATGTATCCTATGCAAGGACACTGCACATGACACTGTGAGTGATCAACAACTAAAGATCATGTTTTCAATAGTTCTGAAGAAGCGTATCAACTTTGAAGTTATCCTGCTTGACCAAATGTCCAAATGGCTGGATAAGGAAGAAAAGAAAAGATTAACAGGAAAACCCCTCACGAAGGTTTTCCATGAAAGGTTCTTGAGTATCATTTTAAAGAAGAAGCTGAAGAATAAAATTAAGGATGATGAAGGTGAAGTCCTTAATAGCCATAAAGTGATGACTACACAGCTGTTTGCAAATTGGAAGAAGAACCTAATGGAGAACAAAAAGCTGATGATATATGGCAGCACCATCAAAAGCACTACGAAGAAAAGGAAGGCAAGTGCTATGAAAGAGGAGGAGTTGTCAGTCACTGAAGATTCAGACATCCCTGAGTTCAAATCTGTGAGGCCACCGAAGAAAAAAACTAAGGTGATAAAGAAATCCAAACTAGTTCCCCAAAGAAGTCTATCTACTAAAGAAGAAAACGTAGAGTCAGGAGATGAGAAGGGAACTGAGAGCTTCAAGGATGAATCCTCAAGGAGCCAGTCCACTAATGAAGAAGAAGTTGAATCCAAGAAGGAGAAAGCTGAACCTATGAAAGGAATAGCTAAATTTGGTGATGAAGAAGAATGTACAAGTCCTATGGCTAACACTCAGAGTAGCCACTCTGCTGATGAAGAAAGTTCAAAAGCTGAAACAATTTGATCTCCTACTGCTAAAGCCCCAATAAGTTCATCTGATGGTTCAAAAGACGTTGAGTCTAAAGAAGAAGGATCCGCTCCTACTGTTGCTGAACATCAAGAAAGCTTATATGATGATTCAAAGGCTTCAAATCTGAAGATGAAGAAAGGACTGAATCTCCTATAATTGAACCTCCAAGGAGAATAAAAAACAACAGACTTCTTGCTAAATCTGTCCTAAAGAAGAAAGGAGAACCCTCTACTACAATCATTACATTAAGTGATGATGCGTCTAAATCCAAGGAAGAAAGTGCTAAGGGTACTCAAGAAGAAACAAGTGATGAAAATCTGCAAGAAGGATTCACCAATGAATCAGATGAAATGATCCAGCATGATTAAAGCTCAGAAGGTGAAGAGATGGAAAAAGATTCTAGTTCTACAAATTAGGAATCAGAGGAATCAACATACTATCATGTTCTCTTTCTAGCAAGAGTTCACCGAAGAATAGTGGTGGAAGTCTTTGATGAACCACCAGATGTACCACCAGAAAGATGGATAAGCTATGGAAATGAACAACTAAAAGTTGTAAGGACGACTACATACGATGTGTTTAACAAATGGAAAAACATGGATTTAGACTGCACTACAATACTGTACAATCCTGACGATCTTCTGATGAGATGGTTCTTCCCATGGATGCCTTAACTAAAGGCATATACTGGTAAAGATGAGAGTTACTTCAGCTGGTGTTACTCATATTTTCTAAACCTAGAGCTTGTGGCACAGAACTTTCCAAGGGTAATGAAATTTGTAACAAAGCTGATCAAAGACCATTCTCACTTCAAGGTCTATCGACATGCTGATAACCACTACATTCCCTACGATTATAGAGTAGGATCAGATGGCAGAAGGTGTATACACAAGTTTATGATCGTAGAGTCCATTCACTCAACCATTAAAGAAGATCAAGCTCAGTCTGAGAAGCTCTACTCTGCTCTAGCAGAATTTTTTGATATTCCATCATCCTTCAACAGTAATTGGCACTTAATGATTTCTCAGATTTACACTAAATTTGAAAATTTGTCCAACAATTAGAATACTGGAGTTAAAATTGATGTTTATCAGAAGCCTGCTCAACTGAATGACCAAACATCTCAAACGCAAGAGTTACTAAAGAACTGATCTGAAGAATTGATTGATGATATCTCTCTCATTGGTGCAGAAGTCAAGGACATGTCAACAGGAGAAGACAATGAGCTATCCAAAAGGCTTCAAGCCAGACTCTCAAACATATCCCTTAAGCTTCAACAAAGGGATCAAGTTTTTCTGAAGGCTATGAATGATCAGAAGGAAGAAGCTCTACGAGCTCAGAAGGTTAATGAAGAGTAAATTTTATCTTTCTGACAAGATTGACAATCTGAATCATCCTTTTCCCTAAAACTTGAGTTAAGCCAACGAGAACTCAAGATTGAGGTTGGTAACTCATCTCAGCTGATGGAGAAGCTTATGTCAACCGTGGAACAGCTCTCACAAGTGATTAATGATAAAAAAAGGGGAGAAAAAAAGACATAGAAAGAGGCACTCAAGGAGGAGTAAGGAGAAAAGAATGAAGGAAGAAAAGAAGGCCAAGAGCAAAAAGGCAAAGGAGGAGGAGGAGATGAAGAAGACAATAGCAGCAAAAGCAGAGTCATCATCTAAGGGGGAGCCAAAGGATGATGATCCTATGAATACAGAGTCTGAGGGGGAGCCAGACAAAGAAGAAGAGCATGCACCATAACCAAACCTAGAGCAAGATAAAATAATGGAGCATGAATCTGAAGGGGAGCAAAGAAAAGAAGAAAAGAAAAATGAGTAGCAGAGTAGCTGATTAACAGACATTCTGGAGACACACATAGAGCCAAAAAGGTAAATCCCTTTCTAGTTAGGTATGTTCTGGATCCATGATGTAAAGTGTCATAGGTTATGTGATTTCATATTATCATCAATGATATTCATGCTTATCTAATTTAGAAATACAGCTGCTCACTATAAATAAGATTCATTCATCTCATGCATTTGCACTAATTGTTTTTGTCATAATCAAATAGGGGGGATTGTTAGGAATATACATGAGAATGTTATTCATATTTATATATGATTTGATTATGATATAAATGAATGAATATGCAAGTATGCTTGCATTAAGGAAAGCTGTAAAGTCCTTCGATAGATAATAAGAATATATGTACAAGGACTTATAATGAATTGATCAAATATGTTAGGTTGATCCTACATAGGCAAAACAACTTTTTAAAGTCCTTAAAAATAAATGATGTACAAGGACTATAAATATAGAAAGATTAAGCTTGTTAGGTTGATCTTATAATGTAATAGATAGACATGTCTGATCGTTGAACACTGCACCAATATCGTAGTCTACAAGGAGAGTCAAGAAAAAGTCGAGAACTATTAAGGCGAAATCGTAGTATACAAGATAGTAGATCTCAGAGTTTGTAGTCTGCTAGGAGAGACGAGGAAGGATCGTAATGTGTCGAGAAGAACTTTCTCAGAGCCGTAGTATGATGAGGAAGTCATGTTCAGAATCATAGAGACAACCTATTTAAGAGCCGACCGAGCATCTACCAAAGCCAAGTCAAGAATCGTAGGCCACACTTGAAGTAGTGAAGTCTACTGATCATATCAGAGGCAGAAATCGTAGTCGAGCCAGATCAGACGAGGACAATAAGCATAAAGATAGAAATCGTAGTCTATTAAGATCTGATCTCGGAGTCGTAGTGTTTGCAGAACCAAAGCTAAATCGTAGTCTGCAGAACTAAGGCTTCAAAAGAGGTGCTCACAATGCTAAAGCAAAATCGTAGAGTCAAAACGATTCTCAACAAATGAGCACTCCCAGAATATCTAAAGTATGAAGCCTCTGGTCTGAGTTACAAAGATACATTCCACCTGAAGGAAACTAGATAGCACTCAACGAATGGCATGCAAGCTAACAGAAGATCTAAGCACCAACCTAATCAACATCCAGATTGAGTTGTGAAGCCATTCAAGATGAAGTCTTCCATAAGTCGATCAGAAGAAGACTTCAATAAAAGTGACATACTAAAGAAAGTCAGCAACTGCAGTAGCTGTCAAGAGAACAAAAGACAACTGTGACGCCCCCAAAATAGGTCTACACGACCCATTCTGAGGCGCCAGATATCATACTATAAAAATCAAATACAAACTTCATTTATACAACTGTTGAACTGTCGTGCAGAGCACGACAACAGATAAGCTGTGAGTTTTAACACAAATATATATAATATTCTCGTGGTGCCTTGACCATAAGACCTTACAATGTTACCTTACATAAAGGTACAGTCAATAATTATTTTAAATATTAAAATCTTTGAGAAGTGCTCAAGAAAACCTTCGTACATGGGAGGCCATACGTCTAGATTATGATAGAAATCATATGTCCATAGAATTATCCTTGGTTGACCCAATAGATCCCAAAGAAAAACAAGAAGATTACTATCATCTTCTTTCTAATGGTGAGTCTTCTCTTGACATATAATTATCTCCGTTGTCTCCAAGTGAAAATTATATTTCAAATAAACTCTAAGATCATATAGGTAGTGCTCGTAGATATACTCAGCAAGTAGATGTGCACAACCCTGTCTTATGATAACACGAAGTTGTATGTCATTAGACATCTTGTATGATAGTGGCAAAATACTTTTTCAAAGTTGGGTTCACCTCACCCTATTGGATTCACTAAATATAACTACTAAATGAACTTTTCTATACTGCTTAGGGAGAACCTCCACAGCTAGAGACCACCGTTCTAATCCTCTTAATACCCCGCTCGACCCAGCTACTCTTTTATTACCTGAAAGGAATTGTGAAGCAAAAGGGTGAGTACAACTAGCCCAGTAAAGAATATCATGACTAAAGATAATTACATTATCAATAGCTTTCATCAATAATAACTCAGAGATTTAGAACATATGATAGATGATAAAACTTTTCAGCCATAGTTGCAGCAGAACGAGCAATCCATTAAAAGAGTCAAATAGACCATTAGGTCTATTATCTTCTCCATGTTAAAAGTCCACCTATAATGTTTTATCCGTGTAACATCAATCAACAATTCCTGTCCACAATCATATGAATAACTCATAATCATAATTGTGATTCTGAATTCCTTTTCGCACCCAGGACGAAGATAATTTTTATCACCTATCTTCAACTGAAACATCAAAAATCATGGTTATACCAAATCACAATTTTTGCTCATAATCGTACTAATTAAATCATCTTTTCCCTACGGCCAAAGATATTCATTATTATCACATCCATGAATTAATATTTCATTGCTGAAACTCAGCTCAATAATTAATCTATATCATCGAATCATCCCTGCACTACAGGCCAATGATATTCTTTAGTATCACGACCACGAATTATCCATGCACTACGGGCCAAAGACAATCGTGTTTTCATCAACGGTCCTGATCATGCCATAAAATAATTCATCTTTGCACCCTTGGCCGAAGAGAATCCATAGACATAATCATACCAAAAACTGTCCATCAATGCACTACGGCCAATGAAGATTTTTACCACATCATTCATCACATTACGGTCATGATTATACCAAATAATCCTTGGTAATAATCACACCAAGTCCATCTATGCACTACGGGCCAAAGATGACTTTTATCACATTATTTGTAACATTACGGTCATGATTATACCGAATAATCCCTGGCCATAATCATATCAAGTCCATCTATGCACTACAGGCCACAGATGACTTTTAACATAATATAAATATAAGGATGATGACAATGACATAATAATTCAATAAAACAAGTTTAAGAATTAATTTATCCAGGAACCAATAACGTCCAAATTATCAACATGATACTTCTTTGTAGAGTAAAAATTTAAGAATGCTTAGAAGAATATTCCAGTTAAAAGATACTGGATGAAGCGCAAATATCAAGAATATTCCACAAATTTCATGGAGTATAGAAGCTAAAACTTTAACCAACTGAGTATAATAGAATATATAAAACTGTAAATGGATTTTCGTCCGCCATGCGGTAATCCACGTATACAGATCATTTTCACAATTTAATAAGGAATGAATACAAAGGATCATTCACCATGCATGTGGTAATCTACATAGACAGGTTATTCCAATAGAATAATAAAGAATGAAATAACAGAAGGATTCACCATGCGTGCGATAGACTGCACAGACAGGTTATTCCCAACATAATAATAAATAATGGAACCAGGTCCGGCGTAAAACGCACAGACAGGATATTCCGACTGAATAATAAAGAATGAAATAATAAATAATGGAACTATGTCAGGCGTAATAAGCACCGACAGGATATTCTAACAGAATAATAACGAATGGAATAACAACGGAAATCACCATGCACGCGGTAGACCGCACAGACAGGTTATTCCAACAGAATAATAAAGAATAAAATAATAAAAGAATTTCACCATGTATGCGATACTTCACATAAACAGGTTATTCCAACATAGTAATAAAGAATGGAACAACAGAAGAATTTCACCAAGTATAGGGTAGCCCGCGTATACAGGTTATTCTAACAGAATAATAAATAATGGAATAACAGAAGTTCTCTTCATGAATACAAAAGAAATAAGACCCCTTACGAGTACAACAAATAATATCCCTTACCTTAGAAAGAAAAGTACTGGATATAGGAGTAGTGAAGTAGCAGAACACTTTTCTTCTTTCTCTCTATAATTTCTCTCTCTAGAGTTTCAGTGAATTCGTAAGAAAATAATGAAGGAATGAGCTTCTATTTATAGAAAAATAGACTGCATAGTAACTAACTCATGAACGGTATAGATTGATTTACTTTTAATCAGACGGTCTATATTTAAAGAAAAATCTTTTAAATAAAATATAATATATTCTATTTATAATCTTATAAAATGAATAACTTTATAAAAGTTTTCTGTTTTATATAAAAGATTTTACTATGCAAAATACTATACAGGCACTATGCAACACTATGCATAATAAAATATAATATATTCTGTTTATAGAATAACTTTATAAAAGTATTCTATTTTATATAAAAAGATTTTATTATACAAAATACTATGCATAATAGCATATAATATATTCTATTTATAGAATAACTTTATAAAAGTATTCTGTTTTATATAAAAAGTTTTTCTGTTTTATTACATTAATAATATCAATAAAACAAAACTGAGTGACTTATCACTTAAGCATCAAAAATCAATACTGTGTGTTACTATGCAACCACGCGTATTACTGTACTTTTAACACCGAGTGTTTCAACAGGTAACGGTAAAACTTCTGCCGTTATTTTTATAGAAAGATAATTTTATCGTTTTCTAACTACGACAATACTTCCGTTGTGGGGTCCACCAATGATTGTGCCATCGTACGAATATTCTCTATTAAAACGAATATTCCCCGATCAATCGAATATTATATAACCACTTGCTTACTTTGCAAAATTTGTAAATATTACCCATAACTATAACATTATATCAAATCCACACCATAATACTAAAAAAATATTTCGAGAAATTTAAATCTTTATTCATAAAATTTGGGGTCTCACAATCTCCCCTCCTTATGAAATTTCGCCCTCGAAATTTACGTACGTACCTGGTATTCGAAGAGATGAGAATACCTTACTTTTAATATCTTTTCGGATTGTACCTTTTCGGTTATTTCCTCTGTATCATGATTTTCCCATTGCTCATCTCCTGTATTTCGGATATCATTCTAGAATATATCTTCAAAACAAAGGTTAATTGACATATCACAATTTGTCAACTTATCAAGTAAAAATTTCAGCTTAGGTAAGTCACACACTAGCGAAGTATATTACTCGTCTCTCCCCTCCTAGTTCTAGACTCATATCTCCGCCAGCGACCATATCCCTAAGCTCTGATACCATTTGTGACGCCCCCAAAATAGATCCACACGACCCATTCTGAGTCACCAGATATCATACTATAAAAATCAAATACAAACTTCATTTATACAACTGTTGAATTGTCGTGCAGAGCACGACAACAGATAAGCTGTGAGTTTTAACACAAATATATATAATACTCTCGTGGTGCCTTGACCACAAGACCTTACAATGTTACCTTACATAAAGGTACAGTCAATAATTATTTTAGAAATTAAAATCTTTGGGAAGTGCCCAAGAAAACCTTCGTACATGGGAGGCCATACGTCTAGATTATGATAGATATCATATGTCCAAAGATTTATCCTTGGTTGACCCAATAGATCACAAAGAAAAACGAGAAGATTACTATCATCTTCTTTCCAATAGTGAGTCTTCTCTTAACATATAATTATCTCCGTTGTCTCCAAGTGAAAATTATATTTCAAAGAAACTCCAAGATCATATAGGTAGTGCTCCTAGATATACTCAGCAAGTAGATGTGCACAACCCTGTCTTATGATAACACGAAGTTATATGTCATTAGACATCTTGTATGATTGTGGCAAAATACCTTTTCAAAGTTGGGTTCACCTCACCCTATTGGATTCACTAAATATAACTACTAAATAAACTTTTCTATACTGCTTAGGGAGAACTTCCACAGCTAGAGACCACCGTTCTAACCATCTTAATACCCCGCTCGACCCAGCTACTCTTTTATTATCTGAAAGGAATTATGAAGCAAAAGGGTGAGCACAACAAGTCCAGTAAAGAATATCATGAATAAAGATAATTACATTATCAATAGCTTTCATCAATAATAACTCAGAGATTTAGAACATATGGTAGATGATAAAACTTTTTAACTATAGTTGCAGCGGAACGGGCAATCTATTAAAAGAGTCAAATAAACCATCAAGTCTATTATCTTCTCCATGTTAAAAGTCCACCTATAATATTTTATCCCTGTAACATCAATCAATAATTCATGTCCATAATCATAAGAATAACTCATAATCATAATTGAGATTCTGAATTCCTTTTCGCACCTAGGACGAAGATAATTTTCATCACCTATCTTCACCTGAAACATCAAAAATCATGGTTATACCAAATCACAATTTTTGCTCATAATCATACTAATTAAATCATCTTTGCCCTACGGCCAAAGATATTCATTATTATCACATCCATGAATTAATATTTTATTGTTGAGACTCAGCGCAATAATTAATCCACATCATCGAATCATCCCTGCACTACATGCCAAGGATATTCTTTAGTATCACGACCACGAATTATCCATCCACTACGGGCCAAAGATAATCGTGTTTTCATCAACGGTCCTGATCATGCCATAAAATAATTTATCTTTGCACCCTTGGCCGAAAAGAATCCATAGCCATAATCATACCAAAAACTGTCCATCAATGCACTACGGCCAATGAGAATTTTTACCACATCATTCATCACATTACGGTCATGATTATACCAAATAATCCCTGGTCATAATCACACCAAGTCCATGTATGCACTACGGGCCAAAGATGACTTTTACCACATCATTTATAGCATTACGGTCATGATTATATCGAATAATCCCTGGTCATTATCATACCAAGTCCATCTATGCACTACAGGCCACATATGACTTTTAACATAATATAAACATAAGGATGATGACAATGACATAATAATTCAGTAAAACAAGTTTAAGAATTAATTTATCCAGGAACCAATAACGTCCAAATTATCAACATGATACTTCTTTGTAGAGTAAAAATTTAAGAATGCTCAGAAAAATATTCCCGTGAAAAGATACTGGATGAAGCGCAAATATCAAGGATATTCCATAAATTTCATGGAGTATAGAAGCTAAAACTTTAACCAACTGATTATAATAGAATATATAAAACTGTAAATGGATTTTCGTCCGTCATGTGGTAATCCACGTATACAGATTATTTCCACAATTTAATAAGGAATGAATACAAAGGATCATTCACCATACATGTGGTAATCCACATAGACAGGTTATTCCAACAGAATAATAAAGAATGGAATAACAGAAGGATTCACCATGCGTGTTATAGACTGCACAGACAGGTTATTCCCAACAGAATAATAAATACTGGAACCAGGTCCGGCGTAAAACGCACAGACAGGATATTCCGACAGAATAAGGAATGACATAATAAATAATGGAACCAGGTCAGGCGTAATACGCACCGACAGGATATTCCAACAGAATAATAAAGAATGGAATAACAACAGAAATCACCATGCACGCGATAGACCGCACTGACAGGTTATTCCAACAGAATAATAAAGAATTGAATAATAAAAGAATTTCACCATGTATGCGATACTTCGCATAAACAGGTTATTCCAACATAGTAATAAAGAATGGAACAACAGAAGAATTTCACCATGTATAGGGTAGCCCGCGTATACAGGTTATTCCAACAGAATAATAAATAATGGAATAACAGAAGTTCTCTTCATGAATACAAAAGAAATAATACCCCTTACGAGTACAACAAATAAAATCCCTCACCTTAGAAAGAAGAGTACTGGATATAGGAGTAGTGAAGTAGCAGAACACTTTTCTTTTTTCTCTCTATAATTTCTCTCTCTAGAGTTTCAGTGAATTCGTAAGAAAATAATAAAGGAATGAGCTTCTATTTATAGAAAAATAGACTGCATGGTAACTAACTCATGAACGGTCTAGATTGATTTACTTTTAATCAGACGGTCTATATTTAAAGCAAAATATTTTAAATAAAATATAATATATTCTATTTATAATCTAATAAAACGAATAACTTTATAAAAGTATTCTGTTTTATATAAAAAGATTTTACTATGCAAAATACTATACAGGTACTATGCAACACTATGCATAATAAAATATAATATATTCTATTTATAGAATAATTTTATAAAAGTATTCTGTTTTATATAAAAAGATTTTATTATGCAAAATACTATGCATAATAGAATATAATATATTCAATTTATAGAATAACTTTATAAAAATATTCTGTTTTATATAAAAAGTTTTTCTATTTTATTACATTAATAATATCAATAAAACAAAACTGAGTGACTTATCACTTAAGCATCAATAATCAATACCGTGAGCTACTATGCAAGCACGCGTATTATTTTACTTTTAACACTGAGTGTTTCAACAGTTAACGGTAAAACTTCTGCCGTTATTTTTATAGAAAGATAATTTTATCGTTTTCTAATTACGACAATACTTTCGTTGTGGGGTATACCAATGATTGTGCCGTCGTACGAATATTCTCTATTAAAACGAATAGTCCCCGATCAATCGAATATTATATAACCACTTGCTTACTTTGCAAAATTTATAAATATTACCCACAACTATAACATTATATCAAATCTACACCATAATACTAAAAAAAATATTTCGAGAAATTTAAATATTTATTCATAAAATTTGGGGTCTCACAACAACGCTCTTGTGATTAACTAGGATCATAGTGTTTGCCAAACAATGCAGGAATTAATGCAGTTTACGCAGAGATACTGACCAATTTATGAAGAACAAGGCGAAATTGATTAAGCATGGGTCAGACCATTAATGATAAGTGAACGGGAGATCACAAGGAGAAATAGAGCTGGGTATGCCACAAATCTGATGTGTCTTGCTATTCAAGAAAGGCCAGAATAAGAAGTCAAGCTATCAGTTCCTGAGATCAGTCGAGGAAAACAGAAGTGTTGAAGCATTACACAAGTGAAGGAAAAGGTGTTCTACATTGAAGATCCAATGAACACTCTTCAGAATCGTAGTGTTGTCTTGACCAGTCAATGAGAAACATCCAATAAGACACACTACGATCAGGTCCAAGAACATCTGCATCAGAATCATAGAGTTCGATCATCTGAAGATTGAAGCATTGGCAACGATTTAATCTGAAGACTGATATTCGAACGTTGCTAATTGAGAGCATTGATACAAAAGGATAATTTTTGATGTTCTGATCGAGAAGTCAGAAAGAAGAAATAAAGGTGACTACCAGCCTGACACTGAAAGGTGACAACTCTGAGGCGGTAGGTAATATAGCAGACTGCTGTGTCAGTAAAGTTATATAGGAGCTGTCACGTCACATCAGGCACTCTGCACCAACTAACTCGAGATCTGCAAAGCAATTCAAATAGATCCCACCGACTATATTCCAATAGAAAGATTGTGGAGGAGTATATATCAGCTAGAGCTTCAAAGATCAAAGGTTACAGAGTTGAAGAATAGTTAAGTTGTTGGAATGCTATATTGTTGACTCTACGAGTTCCACCAGGACTGATCAGAACAAGTCTCAGTGGTAGTGAGATTACGAAGGTGGAAGTGAAGCAGATTTGAAGAAGGACTTAAATAGAATAAAGCTTCACTCAACAAGGATGAGAATGCCACTGAAGATGGCACCTAAGCTAAGAGCCGAGAAGGCAAAGAAGATAGCATTCAGAAAAGTGACAGAGCACCAAGAAGAATAAAAGAGCCACTCTACAAATCACCATGAACTAAAAGTTAAAGCAGAACAGATGCAGAACCATGTCTGCATATCATTCAAGAAAGGTTCAGG
Source organism: Panax notoginseng (assembly GCA_016801055.1). Lineage (NCBI taxonomy): Eukaryota > Viridiplantae > Streptophyta > Magnoliopsida > Apiales > Araliaceae > Panax > Panax notoginseng. The sequence continues at coordinate 232,840,472 of CM029013.1, read as the reverse complement.
GAATGCTAAGTGTCAGACGAAATCTACCAAAAGCTCAAAGACTTAGCAAACCTAAATGGTTATGGTGCACAGCTGACATTAGATGAAGATGAGATGAATAGTATAAAGATCAGCTACACCAAAGAAGAGGTGGTCCATACCCTACGCAGAATACAAAGAGGGCCACGTCAAGTTGCTGAGTACAAAAGATGTTCAAGCTTCAAGACATCTTAGCAGTAAAGCACCAACATTAACTACAACAACAACAAGTATCCAAGGCCTGAGGGGTCCTTATCCGGAGGGACTAAATGAAGATTCAAGCATGCTGGGCTTGAAGAGTTCTTAGTGAACTGAAGTTCTAAGGTTGCTGGCCTTGAAGGAATCTTAGTGATTCAGGGTGATGCCTTTTCTTAGTGGAATTAATGCTTGTTGAAGCAGAAGAGTGGATTAGGAGCTTAAGTCTCTGAACCACTTAAAATCCCTTGTGTCTTTTACATTCAGTCATTTACTTTATGTCATTTATATTATGTACCTAACTGCTATAAATGCTATGTATGTATTAACTACTTACAACTTAACTAACTCCATGAATAATGTATGTATATTCATGAATATATCAATGAAGGAGATCTTTTACTTATTATGTTGTGCTTGATAAGATTCTTATGTTTGTCAATACTAATTCATTAGCAATACAAAGCGAAAAGGAAAAGTATTTGAAATTAACAATGTAAGACCCCGAATTTTATGAAATAAAAGTATTTAATTTTTCTTATAATTACTATTCAGTAAATGGTTAAATTGATAAAAGTTTAAAGTTATGGGTGAAATATGAATTTTTTTTTTCAAAATAAGCAAGTGGTTATAAAATAATCATTGTTGTCGGGGAATATTCGTTTGGTCATGGAATATTCTTTCTGTCGGGGAATATTCGTACGACGGCGCAGCTATTTGTCGGCCCCATAACAAATAACTATCGGGTGAAAAAAGCGATAGATTTGAGTTTTTACAAATAACGGCGTAGTTGTTACCGTTAACACTGTTGGAATACCCGGTGGTTAAAATACAATAATACGCGTTATTGCACAGTAGCACACGGTATTGCATAGTATTTTTGAAATTATTGATTCTTACGTAAGAAGGCACTACTCAATAATTGTTACAGTAATTACTGTTCAATATTTTATTTTATTGATTCAATAATTGCTACGTTAAAATTTTATATTATTGTTGTTCAATAATTGTCACTGCATAGTATTTCCCATTATCAGATCAATAATTCATATTATTTGAATAATATTATTAGATAACATTATTGGCAGTGTCTAGAAAGTTCTGTCTAAGGAGAGGTTTGGTCACCTAATTGCGCGCCAGTAAGGAAAAATTCTTATTGGAAAGCCCCCTCTTTCCTGGGAACGGCCTTGTTGTCATAAATGTGATTCTGTAATATTATTTGAGAATAATTAATTATTGATTCATATGATAAGGAAATATTTATTTTACGTGGATATAAATGAGGGATATATTTTTGTGGTTAAAAATGAAGGAGTTAATGTTGAGGTTTTTATCCGTATTTTTGTCGGAATGGAGGTATTAAAAATTAGGATTTTTGAGATATTTTGCGGGGGTTATAATTTTTAATCCGACCGTTGGATCGTGATAATTTTTGGATATGTTATACATATATAAATTAAGTATATGTCCACAAATTTTGAACCGTTAAAAATGAACGTATGATTTATTATGAATTTTACAAGATGACTGGTTCAGAAATTGTTGAATTTTTGGAGTTTATCATTTTGATAGAAAATTCTAGAATTGGTGGGCCCCACTTGTGGTTGGTGAAGAAATGTGTTAAATTATATTTCAAATGTGGTGGATGGAAATAGTAGCAGGTAAAGTCATCAGGTTGCAGGTCAAGCCTACTAAAATTTTCTTATAAATAGAGGGCTAGGTTAGAATTGAAAATCACACCAGAAATAAGTTTTCTCTCTTTCTCTCTCTATATTATGAAGCATATTTTGTGAGTATTTAGATACTTTGAGAGTTGCTATTCAGTGCAAGTTTCCTTCGGCTTTGCATACCGATCAGAAATACTGCTCTTTTGAGGTAAGGGATAGTACGGGATTATAAGGGATAGTAAGGAATATTATTTTCTGCTTAAATGATATTATTTTCTTCAATATCATTATGCTGAAATATTGATATGAACTTTTTATCAAATTTAGAACTTTTTGAGTCGGGGTTACTATTCACGTATACGGCACTATTCATGTATATGACACTATTTACGCATATGACATTATTTACGTATACGGTACTATGTATGAATACGGAGTAGTATTCATGAGTTACTATTTATAAATTACTATTCACGAGTTTCTATTCATGAGTTACTATTCATGAGTTACTATTCATAAGTTACTATTCATGACAAAAATTGGTTTCTTTTTCTGACCAAATTATCGTTGATTTATGATTGTTGCTATCGAAAATAAATGCAGTTGTTGATCATATTGTTTTTATTATCATATATAATATTTTTATAACCCTGATGTTGAATTTCTCTTTCACTTGAGTGTAAAGATGGGTAAATTATTGGTATGATCGTGACTAAGGAATGTCTTTGGCCTGTAGTACAAAGATGAATTGTTAACTGGTATGATCATGACCATTGAATTTATAATTGAATATCTTTAGCTTAAGTGTAAAGATGAATTGATTAACATTGTTATAATTATGGTGTATATAAATTCTGAATTGATTATATATTTCTTTGAGATATTAATATATTTGGCCTGTTGTGCAAATATGAACTGTTGAGGAATATCTTTGGCCTGTAGTGCAAAGATGAATTGTTGATGAATATCTTTAGCCCGTAGTGCAAAGATGACCTGTTGTTGAATATCTTTGGCCTGTAGTGCAAAGATGGTCTATTGATGAATATCTTTGGCCGTAGTGCAAAGATGAAGTTATTAGTATGATTATGAACAGGAAATGTGATTTGGTGTAACCATGATTTTTGATGTTTCAGGTAAAGATAGGTGATGAAAATTATCTTCGTCCTAGATGAGAAGAGGAATTTAGAACTACAATTATGATTATGAGTTATTCATATGATTGTGGACCAGAATTGTTAATTGATGTTACAGGGATAAAACATTGTTGGTGGATTTTTAACATGGAGAAGATAATAGACTTTGTAGTCTATTTGACTCTTCTAATGGATTGCTCGTTCCGCTGCAACTATGGTTGAAATTTTTATCATTTACCATATGTTCTAAATCTCTGATTTATTATTGATGAAGGCTATTGATAATTTAATTATCTTTAGTCATGATATTCTTTACTGAGCTAGTTGTGCTCACCCTTTTGCTTCACAATTCCTTTCAGGTAATAAGAGTGTAGCTGGGTCGAGCGAGGGTAATGGGAAACTAGAACGGTGGTCTCTAGCTGTGGATGTTCTCCCGAAGCAGTATAGAAAAGTTCATTTAGTAGTTTTATTTGGTGAATCCAATAGGGTAAGGTGTACCCAACGTTGGAAGGGTGGTTTGCCACTATCATACAAGATGTCTAACGACATACAACCTCGTGTCATCATAAGACAGGGATGTGCTCATCCACTTGCTGAGTATACATACGAGCACTACCTATATAATCTTGGTGTTTGTTTGAAGTATAATTCTCAATTAGAGACAGTAGAGATAATGATATGTCAAGAGAAGACTCACCATTAGGAAGAATATAATAGTAATCTTCTCGTTTTTCTTTGGGGTCTATTGGGTCAACCAAGAATAATTATGTGTCCATATGATATCTATCATAACCTAGACGCATGGCCTCCCATGTACGAAGGTTTCCTTGAGCACTTTCCAAAGATTCTAATTTCTAAAACAGTTTTTGACTATACCTTTATGTAAGGTGTCATTGTGAGGTGATGTCCACGGTTGGAACATGAGTCACATTTGGTATATATTTGTATCCAAACTCACAGCATATGTGTTGTTGTATTTTGCACGACAATTGTTGTAATAAAGTTATAGTTGTTTTCTGTACCATGTATTTGGCGACTCAGAATAGGTTGGATGGAATAGACCTATTTTGGGGTCGTTACAAATAAGAATTTATTCAACCCCCCATTTTTGATCTATTGACTGGGAACTAACAATATATATCCTCATAAGAAGTGGATAACCAAATCGGTTTCTTCCATAATTAATTTCATGGATGCTTTATGCTTTATGCTTTATTCTTAGCAAGCTTTATGCTTATAAAAGAGACATGAGGCAATCTAGCCGAAGTTTTCATCGGAACGAAGGATCTAGCCAGAGCTTTCCGAAAGAATTAGCCGGTGCTTTCACGGGAATAATTTCTTTGAATTATTTGTGAAGGTACTCTTGTAACAAAAGAGTTCAGACTTGATTCCATCTCTTACCGAAAAAGAGGCTTATAGAGGTGATTGATTTTTTGGTTGAATGACACTTTTGGCCCTCCAAGTTGCCACTTACTTTCAAAGTCGTCCCTAAAGTTTATTTTTCGTCAGTTAGGTCCTTAAAGTGATATTTTTTTGGCGTTTCTGTCTTTTTTACCCGATTTAACTGTAACACGACCCATTTACCTTTAACCCGATTCGACTTTTTTTGCACTTCTGTCCCTCTAAGTTACCCGATTTTATTTTTTTTATTTTAAGAAAAAATATTATTTTTTTAAAATAAATGTGTAAATGTTGACTTGTTAATATTCTAACCTTATTGTTTTGATAATGACTTAATTTTTTGTACTAATTTATTTATTATGAAATTTCAGGAAGTTGATGAAAGGATCATTATTGAAAGACTTTGAAGATTTGAGTCCTAAGATTAATATGTAAGGTCATTGCAAATACTTAATTTTTTCAATACAAGGCTCTAGGACATTTTATGTGTGCACTTAACATGATTAATATATTATGCATGCTTAAAGATTGATATAAAATGATATTTGTTTTAACTGTTGCCACCGTGTGCTATTATAGAAAATTTTATGTGGCTTGTACTATATTTTGAGAGTTCTAATTTTAATATTATATAGATTGATGCATGTGTAAGTTGATATAGGAAACTTAAAAGTTGCTTTAAGTTTGTGGCAGTCAAGTATAATGATTATCATCAAGAGTCATGATTGCATAAGCCTCGGTACTCTCATATTTTGTTTTATTGGCTTAAGATAGACTTTGCATAATTTACATAACTAACACGTCTATATTGATGTGATATCTTTCCTATTGCTTGAACTTCGAAAGTGATATATATTGGTTGTACAAAGAAATAATAGACACCAGACTTTAAGAGTCATAATTACAATAAGAAGTGGAAAAGTCTATACAGAAAATATGACTTACATAAATCTGTTTCTTACTGGATCAACTTTGAAAGAGTACTCCAATAAATAATTGCTTGGATTGTTTATCTATGTAGTTCTAATGGGAATATTTTGTCAACGTAAATATTTTTTTTGCAACGGAACTTTATAAGCAACGGTAATAATTGGGCTATAAAAAGAGAACTAAGATTTTAGTGAAAAACACAACACTAGATTTAATTTTTGCACTCATATACTTGAAAAACTATTCAATTATTCTTGGTGCAAATTCTTCAGCTGCTGTGCAATTAATATTCAGATTATTTCTCAGCTATTTTTCATGAGCTTTATATTGGTGATATCTTTCTTACTGTTCTTACTATTTGATCATTACATTTGTGAGGGCCCCGAATCCAGGTCCCAAATCACCTCGGATCCAGTTCGATCATTCTATACAACTATTACTATTTGCAAAAGATATAAACATAAATTATTTATACAATACATATACTCACTATTCCCCAAGGTCGAGTAACCTTAACTTAATACACATTTCATAACTTTTCTAACATATAACATTATTAACATACAATACTTATACAATTTAGCTGCACACCTATCCTAACGCTGGAACTGCCTTTAACCTTTCCTTGTATCCAACGCATTCGCCTAAATCTGCAATGTTTTTATCATGATATAGCAAGAGTGAGCATAAGGATTGCCCAGCAAGTTTAAGTACAACAATATAACGATATATCATGATTGAAGAGTTTGAATAATAAGCTGGCTATAATTCAACAATATAATTGTGAACTAGCAGGAACAAGTTTATGACTGAACAAGTATATAACATGAACAAATATTTCTGAACCGAAGGATAATGAAGGTGATCAGCCTTTCATACCTGACTTATACATGCAATATGTACAGAGTACAATTATACATGGCAATCAGCAATGATTAACCATAAGCTTATCCGAACAAAACACTCTCAGTAGAGTTAAGTAAAAACAAACTTGCCTGAACCGTTGATTATCGCAACGTAATTTATAATGCTTTATCCGAAGACCTAATATTAGTAATATAGATCTCCAATATCAGAATAATTTTATCACAATATAATACTATAAGATATATATATATATATATATATATATATATATATATATATATATATATATATATATATATATATACATACATACATAGAATAACCTAAACACATAACACATAACCCTATCAGTCTATAACACACATAAGACTCGGTATCAAGTCAAATTATTGCAGTCTGAGTTGAACCTGACACAATTCTAACATCCCGACGGTCTAGTCAGACTTTTATTGAGTCTAAGTTCAATTAAACTCTGCCTAAACACTTAACAATTATCTCAGATAATTTTATTTTCAGTCAAAATATTTTTCACAAATTTGTAATAATTTTTAAATAATTATTACCAGTTATCCTGATTTTTCAATCATTAAAAACATATTAAATATCACTTAATTCTTTTATCATTAATATCTATTTATTATCAAATATTAATGAAAATCATGACATAATATTATAATATATTTATAATATCACAAAGTATTTTTAATACTTTAAAATCATATTTATATGATTTTTAAACACTTAAATCCATTATCCAATAATTGCTTTTAATAAGAAAATATTAATATTTTCATGATAAAATATCAAAAGTTATATTTTATAACTTAAAATATTTTTATAACACTTAAATCATTTTTATATGATTTTTAAATCATTAATTCTATTTTTCGTTAATTTATTTAATATATTCACTAAATAAACTAATTATCATTAATATTAATTAATTAATAAAATTTCTCACAAAATATTTAAAGTCACTAAAAATAACTTAAAATATTTTTTTATACCATAATATTATTTTTCATGATTTTTCATGAATTAAAACTATTTTTAAATAATTTATTTAATATTATAATTAAATAAATTAAATACCTTTTATATTCCAAAAATATTAAATATATATGAAATATACTCAAAATAATTAAAAACTATTTTTCAGACTTTAAAATAATTTTTCGAATTTTACTTTGTATTTTTAATAATTAAAAACTATTTTTATCAATTTTAAATAATTTTCAGAAAATAATAATAATAAACTGTCGCTAAAGGGCCCTATAGCGACAGACACGTCGCTATAGGTGTTCTTGAGTGTTCTAGAGCTTTTCCAGAACTTCATCGGCAGTTTCAAGGTACCACGTTTGACTACAAATTAATTCGTGTTCTTGTTGCTTTCTGGGATTCTAATGGTGTTAGGATTATAGTACTGATGTATTACTACAACCACAAACTGAATTCATGGTCATACAACATCAGATCAGAGATATCTAAGCCCTCAAAATCGTTGTCAGACACTGTTCGCAAAATTCTGGGTTTTCCAGATTTAAAGGTACCTACTTTGCAGCTTTTAATCTTGAAGTCCACGCTTTGTTAATGTGTTATAAAGGTTCATACTTGTAGTAGAGATGTTAAAGAACAACTCTATGGCATCAGATCAGTCTAAAATCAACAATACATGATAATTTGAACCGGTCAAAGTACCTGTCAGACTTGTGTTCTTGAGAAATCTGGGTTTCCCAGATTTCTTCATAAAACAGTCGGTCAACCCAGGTTTGACCTAGTATAACTTTGATTCTATGTGTTTTCTGGGTGAGATAAAGGCATTAGCGTGTAGTCCTTATACCAGAATACAAAACTACAACAACAAATTAGCCTAAACATCAAACATCAACAAGATCCATGGCCAGCAAAAATGTTGTCAGAGGTTACTAGAATTCTGGGCTGCCCAGAAATCAGTTCCTGTGAATGGTCAACGATGTTTGACCGCTCATATCTCTCACTATAATCATGATCTGGTCGTGTTTCCAGTTTCAGATCACAGTTCTCATGTCAGAGAACATATCCAAAACATAAAACACATTAAACAATTAAAACATAAAGATTTATAAGCCCTGACATTCGGCTGTCAGGCCATTTTTTTTCTATTTTTCCAGATTTTTGAAAAATGCTATTTCGTGCACTTTGATGTTATGGATCCATGATCCATCAACCCAGATCACTTATAGACACCCTATTACACAACTTTAACCAACAACTAACATTAAACAACATAAGATCAAAGGATTTCCAAAAAATAGGATTTATACCTTTTTATGCTTTTGATCTCTGATTCTGATCCTTGGATCTGATATTGGTGAACTAAGAGGCTAACATGGCTTTATATCTCACTATCTATTACTCCCCATTCCCGAAATATAGAGAGAGAAGGGACTTGGACAAAATGAAAAATAAAGAGGCCATTTTTCTCTCTTTAATCTACTAACTTGATGCCAATGCAATGTATTTGGCTGTCAAAAGGCTAGATTGCTGAGATATTAGTCAAGTTCTAGGGTTTAGGATTGGTGAACAACCACCTTAGGTTTAGATCTACAAGCAACATAATAAATAATGCACAAAGGGCATTTTGGTCTTTTCATATTTAATTTCTAGAATGGTCATTTTGGACAATTGACCAAACCCTTAGGGTTTAGGGTTTGGTTAGGGTTTAGGATTTGGAAAACTTTTAGGATTTAGGGTTTGAACCCTCAAGTTTAGCAAAATTTGATTTTTCTAAAATTCTAATTTAGGTTTCCAAAAATAGAAATTTAATATTTCTAACTTATAATTAGGATTTACTCAATTTTTAATCATAACTTAAGCTTGCTAATTAGGATTAATATTTCCTAATTAAAATCGTTAATTACGCAATTAGGGTCAAAATCACGGATTAGGGTTTATAATCCTCTAATTAGGGTTTTTAATAGAAAAATAAATTTCTAATTTAAAAAATTAGATTACCTAAATAGATTAGAATTTTCTAATAACTTAACTTGAAAATTAGAATTAATATATCCTAATTAACATTAAAAGTATTAAATTAACACTTAGATTTTTCCCTATTTACAAATTAGGGTTTCAATCCATAAATTAGGGTTTAATAAATAATTAAGCTTTACCCTAATTAACATTATAATTAATAGCATTTAAACAATATAATAATCATTTAAGTTCCCAGATTATGGTTTCATACACCGAATTAGGGTTTCAAATTCCCTGAACTGAAATTAGGTTTTCAGAACCGGTTTCTAGGGTTTCTTTTTAATCGCTAGGGTTTTCTAACCGAACGTTGACGTTCTTAAAATATACGATTAGGGTTTGTTACAAATATCGTTTATCTGGTCAACCCTTGCCCCTTAACCACATATTGTACACATATACACAGAACATAATCACGTTTTCCTTAATCCTGAATAATTCCCCTAAATCCTTCACAGAATTTTGAAATCCTCAAAATTCTATTTTAAAAATATCAAACGCATACACTTATTTTCTGTCTAGGTTCTAATTTTGAATCTTAAATCAATAAATAAAAATTTAAAAAAAAATTAAAATTCTCGGGTTGTCACAACATTCAGTAGTTGAGCCTTACATTGTTAAATTGCTTATTTGCTTTGATCATTAGACCTCTATATTTGTAATTTTATATTTTAGACTAAGTGTTATCTAAAGGAATTTAATCCAGGTGGATTAAGGTTTGATTACAAACAGGTTCAAGGAAGTATAGGTTCTTAAGGGGTGCTTTGGTGCACAAAGAGTAAGAGTGCTCAAGTGAATTATTGTAATTCAAATTTGATAGAATCTGTTTTGTAACAAGGGTCAATTTAAATAAATAAAGTGAGTTTCCAATACTAGTTGGTATTGGACGTGGACTAGACTATTATTATAGAGGGTAATAGCTGAATCACATAAAAAATCTTGGTGTTGATTTTATTACTTGCTTTAATTTAATTACTCACAAGAGCTAGTTAATTATCTTAATAATTAAATTTTGAATATTTGCATTATTCTAAGATAATTCGTTAACACCAAGTATTTTTATTAAGTTATAATTTCAGCAAGATATTTTTTTAAAATAAAATAGTCAATTCGGTAGGCCATATTCATTTAGCAAGTTGCATTCATTTATATTATAGGCTGAATTCGGTAGTTTGGTTTAAAATATAAAAATTGGTAATAGTTTGTTCTCACACTTATTCAACCCCCCTTATAAGTGTGCCTTATCTGAATTTCATTTGGTATCAGAGCTTGACTCTACTTATCTTGGTCTTAAAGGTGACTTGTAGGGAAAGATTCTGACATGGCACAGTTCAGGAACAACAATCAAGAAGGTCAATCTGTTAGGTTTGTAATATTCAAGAACACAATCAAATTGCATAAAATAAGCAGAAACGTGTAAAAATCAGAGTTTAAAATTTTACAAACCATATACCCGGATCATCCTTTATGTACAATTATTAATTAAACGAAAATAAAGGACGAGAATCATACCCTTGAAGATCCGAGCTTCCTCAGGTACAAGTTCACCTCCAAATCCTTTTCGTGTTCAACTTGAATCCACCGGGTTGGGTTCCTTCCTTTGATCAACGTTAGCCACCCAAGTATTTGGTCTCTAGAGGTGATCCACCAAGGAAGAAGAAATATTTAAGAAGAAGGGTATTTGGCAAAACCCTTGTTTTTTCTATCTCTCATAGAAAAGGAGTGTACTCTCCAACAACTGGAATCACGTATGTTTAATATCTGATATAAGACTCCTCTTATATAGATATCAGGTAACCCTATTTAATTAAAATAAGGTATTATTTATTTAATTAAACTCTTTTAATTAAATGGGCTCCCTAATCTTATTAGGGATAATTAATTAAACTCTTTTAACTAATTTTCCTTCCTAATCTTATTAGGAATAAATGAGAGTACTTATATTAAATTAATTCATAAACTCTTTTAGAAATTAAAATAATAATAATTATAATAATATTAATAAGACTCCTCTTATTAATTTATATTTAATATTTCTAAAATATTAAATAATAAATATTAAGCTATTTAATTTATTCTATCACCATAGATTAAATTAAATATACTTAACATATTATTACGATTATGACATTAACTTCTTAAATAATTATTCTTCCTTTTATGGTGTGACCTTTTAAGTTTTCCATATTAAACCGATTGTGAATAAATCAATTAGAACAATTTTAATCTTATTTAAATAAATAAATTAAACGATTAATTTATTTAAATAAATAATATTTTTTCTACAATAGGGATAAGCCTCCCTAGCGATCAACGACTTTCCAGATAATATAGATTTTAATATTAATCATAAAAGGACCTTTGACTTAATATTTACCGTACAATTCAATCCTTCCACCATACAATGTCCCAATTAAATATAAGACATGGAATTACTATCAAGTCTTATTTTATTTAATTATATGTATTTTGACTCTTAAATGCACAACTCCAAATAATACAAATTAGAAACTCCTTTCTAATTTCATTCTGCCTTGGCCAAGGACTACTGGGTTGTCATTTATCGAATCACATAGGACATTTCTCTTCTTTTACTAGAAGTGGCAGATTCTTTATTGATCATACATTATCTCCTTGTACAACTTATTATACCCAAGCATACCCTTTGATATACCCTAAGGGTCTTAGGAATAAGTTAAAGTATAACTCATCATACACAAGATACTATGATGATCTCAAGTCCAAGGATCACTTGTACTACTATCACTACAGAAATTCCTATTGACAGGCAAGTAAAGCTCAATTAGGTATTCCTTAGCGAGCCACGTTCAGTGAACTTATTCTCTAATAAGCACCTACATACTTTCTTTAGTGTCTCCACACAAATGATCATGAGATCAATCATCCTCATCCAATAAGAAAGCAACGTATGTACCAATCTATCCGGATTCACTAATCCCTAATTTAGTAATCCAACGATTGAGAACTATTTTAATTTTAAGCTTTCTAAGAATTTAGATCTCATTAGAATGATCATCGTCATTATTGTAAAAGCATTGCTTAAAACTATGGGTTTATCACATATTATAAAATAACATCATGTAGATAATTAAAAACTTTAATAAATTAATACTTTTTATTAATAAATGAATAAGATTGTTACAAAGTATATGTTTTATCATCAAACATGATTGGCTTGTGTTCATACTACTTTTAATCTCCCACTTTCACTAAAGTCAATCGTTATGGTATCTCATACTCTTCTTCTCTAAGTGACGATTATCCTGCTGTTGGATAAGCTTCAGTAAATAGATATGTATTGTTGTTTTTGAGAGTTCACTATCTCTATAGTGATTTTCCATCTTTCAATGATTCTTATAAACTAGTGAAAGTGCCACAACACATGTTTAGATCCAAGATGAGACTTAGGAACTATTCCTAGTTCTGTAATGAACTTTTCATCCAAACAATCAACTTACAGCTTCATTTACAGCTATATACTTTGTCTTTATCACTAAACCAGCAACTCTTTGCTGTTTGGAACCTTTCTAATTCACTGCACCACTGTTTAAGGTAACGCTTTACCTTAAAGTGGATTTTCTGTCGTCTTGGTCTGTCTGAAAAAAACTTGAGTCTGTTAAGCCTTCTAGTTTTAATTTAGACCCACCATAAATATGATCACATCCTTAGTGCCGGTTAAGTACTTTAAGATATTTTTTACTGTCTTACAGTGAACTTCTCCAGAATATGACTGATCAACATCAGGTCTCGTACATTTCATTGCATACATGATTGTCACTCATGTTATCTCTCTTTTCAGGAGTCTATCAGAACTATTAAGATAGATACACTCTAGGGCTCATCAACATGAGACATCCCTTGGAGTTTGCCATGCTAAACGACTTTAGCATCAAATAAATATACGTTCCTTGGGTTAAGTCGAGCATCCTCTTAAATCTATCTATATAGATTTTTATCCCCAATTAAGATACTCTTCCCAATTCATTCATGGAGGAATGTTTATACAACTTTATCTTTACTGATTCTAGCATTGGCATGTCATTCCATATCCGTAGTATATCAACATATAATACTAAGAATGTCACGATGCTCCCACTGACCCTTTTGTACACACTAGGTTCATTCTTGTTTTTGATAAAATCAAACTCTTTTGATTTTCTCATCAAAACGAATGTTCCATTTTTGAGAAACTTGCTTCAATCCATTTCTCTGAGTGTCTACAACTCTTCCCTCATCGTATATAACTGGATCATCATCTTCTATGATGCGTACCTTATCATCATCATCCATGATGAATCCATACCTCCCAGGTATCTTCAGTACTATTCCAGATTTACGATTCGGTTGTGGTACAATAGGTCTGTCTACAAGTTCCTCTTATTTGACTTATAGTGTTTTGTGGTTCTTGAACTCTTCAAGATTCTATTATCCTCCCACTAGCCCCTTCAATGATAAACACCTTTATCTTAGAAGGTAGCGTGTTTCGCAACAAACACCTTTTGCTAAGTAGGATTATAGAACATATACCCTAAACTTACTTTAGGATGTCCCACAAATCTGTACTTGTCAAATCTTGTCCCAAACTTATCCTTTGAAACCTTTTCACATAAGTTGGACAACCCCTTATCTTAACTTACTTAAGATTAGGAACCCTCCATGTTCATAACTCTTATGGAGTCTTGGGTTGGATTTTGAGGTTACCTTTTCGTAGATATGCAGCCATTTCTAGGACATTATCCTATAAGGATACTGGAATGTCGGCAAAATCATTATGGATCGCACCATGTCCAACAAGGTACGATTTTTCCTTTCAGATATATCAATCAATTATTGCGTATCAGGAGGCGTCCATTATGAGAAAACCATTTGAGATGATCTAGAAACTTATTGCACAAGTATTTATTCCTTGATCTAATCAAAGAATCTTAATACTTGTCAATTTGTTTCACTTCTGAATTCTTTGAACCTTTCAAATAATTCACACATGTATTTTAGCAAATACACATATTCAACTCTTTGAATGATCATCTCCTTATTCTTATACTAGTTTGTTCAATTTGTAAAATTATTTTCACACAAGTCAAATATACAAAATCCATTAAGTAATATTCCAGTTCTATACAAAATATTATTATTATAAATAGAACAAAAATTGTTCTTAATTATATTACCAAAGATTTTATTGTCCAACAATAAAAATGGAAATAATATCTCTAACGAGAACTGGAATACAATAACAGCTTATTGACTTAATAGATTTGCTCGTAGGCATTGCTAAACTATAAGTTTATATGGTTAATGTAGCAACCTTTGCTTCATTTCCCACACATAAGATTACTTATCTATGTTTAGCTTTCTACTTCTGCTTGGTCCCTTCATAAATCTATATTTATGATAACCAAAGTCAGTATCCAATACCCAAGTAGAACATTGAATTAAGAAAAATTTATTTTAAATCATGAATAAATTTGTATTTGTAACCGAAACTTCACTAAGCTTCTTTCGTTAGCCTCTACAAGATGCTTCTCCTAGTTTCTTTCAGTGTCCAGGCTTATTGTAGTGGAAGCAAACTCCTGTGCTATCCGTATCAGTTTTGTTCTTATTATCCTTTGTTTTTGCCTTTCTATTTACCTTCTTTGAATCGTTCTTCTTTTCAGAAGATCCTTTGTCCCTACCAATAAGACTTGGTCTTTCTTGGTTAGAAAGTGCATCTCAACTATTTTTCAACATGTTAAGCAAATCAGCGAAGCTGATATCTAGCTTGTTCATATGAAAAATTTACAACAATTGTGAAAGGAGTCCGAGAGTGAGTGCAAGATCAAATCTTGGCTCAACTATCCATCCATGACAAAACCTGTTGTCCTAATTGATCAATCAAATTGATAATGTTAAGGACTTGTGTCTGTACTGTAGTGTCATCGGTCATTCTAGATCGGAAGAGCTCCTTAGATATCTGATATCTATTAGTCCTACTTTCCTCACCATCAACTACTTGATGTGCAGGAATATAGTAAGAGCATCCATAGTTTCATGCTAACGCTGAAGCTCGTAACTCATGGATGCAAGCATGATGTATTGAGCCAACTGTGCATCATCTTTCCATTTTCTAAAAGTAGAAATCTTTCCTCAGAGACATTGTCTGCAACCATTGCAGGGATAGGTATATTAAGGAAATAAGATAGCTTTTTAGCCATGAGAACTATTCTTAAATTCCTTAACCAATCCGTGTAATACGGTCCGGTTAAATAGCATCTAATATGCTTCGCAGTGATAGTAATTTAGACATTATAAAATTCTGTAAATAAATTTGTAATTAACAACATTTTAGCATACATTCTTTTATTGATTACCAAAATAATTTAGGTCTTGTTTTAAACTGGTATCTCTCACTATTTTCTTCAAACTATATTACCCTCAATATATATAGTTCTGCAATATTTAATTAAAGATATGCTAATGAGAATAAGGATCTCATTTCAAATGTATATAGCCTTGTGTGTGCACAACAAACTATATATAAATAAATAGGTAGACAACTCTTGTCAATTACATCAACTATGTAACTCCTTGTATTTTACCTCTTAAATCATAATGGTCAAGTGTGTGCACATCCGAACTAAAATGATTTAAGTTAAGTCAGACCCAACATTTCCATATAAGTGAAGAGAAAACTACATCCCTTGTGTGTGCACAACAAAACAATAATATTCAATTCCTTATAAACATCATATGTAATAAAAACAACATCTTAAATATTTAATACTTGCCTTGTGTGTGCACAACAAACTCATATTAAATATTCAATACTCTATTGTTTCTATCATGCTAGAAGGCGACGTTCGATATTCTAAATATCTTTGAACGTTACAACTTAATATAAAATATTTGAGGGATTTGTTATTAATTTGTCTCATCATGTTTAGCGTGCATGCACATATATATATATATATATATATATATATATATATATATATATATATATATATATATATATATATATATAAAATACGCGTCATATTAATTAACATGCGAAGCATGTTTGCATAATATATAATATATATAGTATAAGCATGCACATATATAATACTATATTCTACCCGAATTGATTATGGACTTTTATTCTAGTTTGGTTCACTAGAGCCACCAAATGAACCAAAAGGTCAAATCCTAGGGGTGCAAGAATTAATATTTAAATATAACTATTACATTTAAACCTGAGCTCCATTACAAACGGGTCTTCACGCGCTCCTTGCTCCTTGATCTCCAATTCTTCAAAATTAATTCTAACTATTCCTATTACAAAACTATTTAAAATAAATAGAAACCTTGATCAGCAGTCAAGGGGAAGTACATAGGAGAGAGATAGAATTTACATTAAAAAAAATTAGAGAATACGAGGTACGCAGACACCATTTAATAAACCCATACATTCATGCATCCAACTAAAATAAAATCCAATCACATTGGTCAATAATCCATAATCAATCTCATTTATTATCATACACATCACCATATGTATCAATAAATAACATTCATCTCATGAATTCAGTTAGTATAAAATCTAATTTTGAATCAAAATAAACTCATTTATTTTAATCCAAATTTAAATCAAAATAAACCTCTTTTATTTTAATTTATCCAATTTTGAATAAAATAAACTATTTTATTTTAATCAAAATCTTTAATCAAAATAAACTCTTTTATTTTAATTAATTATGGAATCCAATTCCAAGTAAAAAAAAAATTATTAAAAGAAACACGGATTATCTTTCCTATTCACAAATAAACTCTTTTATTTTGAATAATATGAAATCTTATTTCATATCTAAATAAACTCCTTTATTTAAGAAAATATGGATTCATTTTCCTATTCACAAATAAACTCCTTTATTTTAGAAAATATGAAATCAAATTTCAACTTCAATTAGTTATCATGGAATCCAATTCCAACTCTAATTAGTTAGCATGAAATTTAATTTTAAAATTAAAATAAACTCTTTTATTTTAAAATTAAAATAACTTTTCATGATTCACGTGCCACATTACTATAAAATATATATATGCTATAGAATAAATAAGTGGTATAAAATATATATAAAATATTTAAAAGCCACGCTAATATCCCTTAACATTCTTCAAATGAAAACAATCGTGTTGCTTGAAAAGTGGTGACTCACGTGAATGCTTGAAACCACTTTTATATATATGTTATATATCTAACGTGGTGCCTGACTATCAGTTAATCAAAATCCTACTGCAACATAATAATCTGAATTCGCGAAATCACGAAAAACAAAAAAAAACTGTTCCGCGATTTATTATTATTTTTTTAAATAAATTTTATACAACAAAATTATGCTCAAATAAATTATTCTAAACACATATCAATATACATATTAAATTAAAACAATTAATAATTCGCATAAAGGTTTGACTTTAATACCACTGTTAGGTTTATAATATTCAAGAACGCAATCAAATTGCATAAAATAAGCGAAAACGTGTAAAAATCAGAGTTTAAAATTTTACAAACCATATACCCGGATCATCCTGTATGTACAATTATTAATTAAACGAAAATAAAGGACGAGAATCATACCCTTGAAGATCTGAGCTTCCTCATGTACAAGTTCACCTCTAAATCCTTTTCGTGTTTAACTTGAATCCACCGGGTTGGGTTCCTTCCTTTGATCAACGTTAGCCACCCAAGTGTTTGGCCTCTAGAGGTGATCCACCAAGAAAGAAGAAATATTCAAGAAGAAGGGTATTTGGCAAAATTCTTATTTTTTTTCTCTCTCATAGAAAAGGAGCGTACTCTCCAACAACTGGAATCACGTATGTTTAATATCTGATATAAGACTCCATTTATATAGATATCAGGTAACCCTATTTAATTAAAATAAGGTATTATTTATTTAATTAAACTCTTTTAATTAAATGAGCTCCCTAATCTTATTAGAGATAATTAATTAAACTCCTTTAACTAATTTTCCCTCCTAATCCTATTAGGAATAAATGAGAGTACTTATATTAAATTAATTCCTAAACTCTTTTAGAAATTAAAATAATAATAATTATAGTAATATTAATTAGACTCCTCTTATTAATTTATATTTAATATTTCTAAAATATTAAATAATAAATATTAAGCTATTTAATTTATTCTATCACCATAGATTAAATTAAATATTATTAACATATTATTACGATTATGCCATTAACTTCTTAAATAATTATTCTTTCTTTTATGGTGTGACCCTTTAGGTTCTCCATATTAAACCGGTTGTGAATAAATCAATTAGAACAATTCTAATCTTATTTAAATAAATAAATTAAACGATTAATTTATTTAAATAAATAATATTTATTCTACAATAGGGATAAGCCTCCCTAGCGATCAACGACTTTCCAGATAATATAGATTTCAACATTAATCATAAAAAAACCTTTGAGTTAATAGTTACTGTACAATTCAATCCTTCCACCATACAATGTCCCAATTAAATATAGGACATGGAATTACTATCAAGTCTTATTTTATTTAATTATATGTATTTTGACTCTTAAATGCACAACTCCAAATAATGCAAATTAGAAACTCCTTTCTAATTTCATTCTGCCTTGGCCAAGGACTACTGGGTTGTCATTTATCGAATCACATAGGACATTTCTCTTCTTTTACTAGAAGTGGTAGATTCTTTATTGATCATACATTATCTCCATGTACAACTTATTATACCCAAGCATACCCTTTGATATACCCTAAGGGTCTTAAAGAATAAGTCAAAGAATAACTCATCATACATAAGATACTATGATGATCTCAAGTCCAAGGATCACTTGTACTACTATCACTACAGGAATTCCTATTGACAGGCAAGTAAAGCTCCATTAGGTATTCCTTAGCGAGCCACGTTCAGTGAACTTATTCTATAATAAGCACCTACATACTTGCTTTAGTGTCTCCATACAAATGATCATGAGATCAATCATCCTCATCCAATGAGCAAGCACCGTATGTACCAATCTATCCGGATTCACTAATCCCCAATTTAGTAATCCAACGATTGGGAACTATTTTAATTTTAAGCTTTCTAAGAATTTAGATCTCATTGGAATGATCATCATCATTATTCTTAAAATATTGCTTAAAACTATGGGTTTATCACATATAATAAAACAGCATCATGTAGATAATTAAAAACCTTTAATAAATTAATACTTTTTATTAATAAATAAATAAGATTGTTACAAAGTATATGTTTTATCATCAAACATGATTGACTTGTGTGCATACTACTTTCACAATCAATAAATAAACCTCCTCTGCTGTATGGAACAGAGAACTACAACTTATGGAAATTTCGAATGAGGATCTACCTTAAAAGAGATCCTTGGGAATGGTGGGTTTTGGAGAATGAACCAGTTATTCCAAGGAAAGATGACGGTACTCCAAAGACTTTGCTAGAGATGGACTCAACTGAGACTTTCATGGTTTCCTATGATTTAAAGGCTATGAACACATTACTTAGCAGCATGGTAGAATCTGAGATCGATAAAGTTTCCTCATGTAACACAGCTAAGGAAATTTGGGACACTCATGTAGTGAGTCATGAAGGAACATCCAAGGTTTGAGAAGTCAAATTAAGCATGCTCATGCACGATTATGAAATGTTCAAACTCGAGAAAGATAAAACTGTAAAGATGGCTCAAACAAGGTTCCTTGTTCTTCTGAACTCTTTAAAGCTACTTGACAAATCCATTCCACAAAGTGAGATTAACCATAAGTTACTTCGGGCCATGCCTAAGAGGTTTGCTTCTAAAATTACTACTCTTCAAGATTCCTCTACTATTTCTACTATGGATACACTAACTCTTTTTGGTGAACTTTAGGAATATGAACATCAGTTAAAGAGATATGATGATGAGGAGGAAACTCCTCAAAGGAAGAAGATTTTAGCTCTTAATGCAGAAAATGAAGAAGAGCTTGGTGATGATTCGGATGAAGAGACAGCCATAATGTCAAGGAGACTCAAAGGACTACTACAAAGGAAGAATAAATAGAAAAATACCTTCAACACGAATAAAGCCAAAGGAAAGCAAACCGAGGAGACATGTTTTGAATGCGGACGACCAGGGCACTTCAAGAAGGACTGGTTTCAACTAAGAACAAAGGAAAAATAGGCTTCAAGAATAATAAAAGAAATAATGCACTTGTCACTTGGAGTGATGAAGAGGAGTCCGAAGTTGAGGTTGATGCCAAGGATAAAATAGCTCAAGTATGCTTCATGGGAATAGAAGGTGAATCAAGCAAGGTATGTAGTTTTGAGTTTAATTCTTTAAAACAAGAAAATGAAAAATTAAAAGAAAAGAATGCTTATTTGAAAGACTTGGTAAATACATTAATGAATGAGATTGATTCTTTGATAGATGAAAAGAAAGATATTGAAAAGGAGTCTACATGTAAAGAAGAAAAGGTTTTGATTACTAAGATTGATTATTTAGATAATTATAACAAAATACTTTTCAATAAGGTAAATTTTTTGAATAATGAAGTCTATAAGTTGACTAATGAACTAAAAATGAGAGATGTGTGTATTGATGCATTTAGTAATAAATCTCTTGTTAAAACATTTCCTAATAATGAACTTCAAAAAGAAATAGATTCACTAAAATCATCTTTTGCTAAATTCATTCAAGGTGAAGAAAATTTAAATGTCATATTGGGTAAGCAAAGACATAGTTTTGAAAGACAAAGAATTGGTTATACGTCGATGCATATAAAGGGAGATATGAAAATACTAAAATCAAAATTACGTTTTAGATTAAATTATTGCTTTCTGTTTACAACGTGTAGAAATTGTGGTATTAAAGGTCACTTGGACATAAATTGTTTTAAGAAGAATAAGATTAAAAAGGTATAGGTTAAAAAGAATGATTTAAGTGCAACTAACTTTAAAGGACCCAAAAAGATGTGGGTACCAAAAGGATGAATTATCTTTTCTTAACAGATATGCCTCAAGGCAAGGGTTCTATCTCAAAAATAGATTCTTGATAGTGGATGCTCTCGTCACATGACTGGTGACAAATCAAAGTTCGTAGAGCTAAAAGTCAAGAAGAAAAATGGTACAGTTACATTTGGAGATATTCGAACCTGCGAAATAATCGAAAAAGGTAAAATAGACAATGATAAGGTCAATATTGATAATGCACATCTTGTTAGTGGACTTGAATTTAATCTTATAAGTATTAGTCAATTAATGGATAATGGTCATTAAGTTAGTTTTGAAAAAGAAAAATGCACTATTTCTCATGGTACTAACAATATTACTCTAGTTTCACAAAGAGAAGAAAATATATATATTATTGATTTTGAGCAACAGGATGAAGAACTATGTCTTGCATCTGTACAAGATGAGGCTAATTTATGGCATAAGAGGATGAGACATGTTCACATGGATTTGATCAAGAAATCATCCTCAAAGAATCTTGTCAAAGGGTTGCCAAAAATAAAGTATGAAAAGAAGGAAATATGTGTTCCTTGTCAACTCGGGAAACAAGTAAGAACATCATTTACGGCAAAAAATATGATATCAACTTCTTCTCCTTTACAACTACTTCATCTTGATCTATTTGGACCAGAAAGGCATGCTAGTATAAATGGTAAGTTTTATATATTTGTAATAGTAGATAATTTCTCTAGATATACATGGGTATTATTTTTGAGAACTAAAGATGAAGTATTTAAAGAATTTGAGAAATTAATAAAAGAATTGGAAACAAAGTATAGTCTCAAACTTGTAAAGATAAGAAGTGATCATGGTACTGAATTTCAAAAAGACTTTATAATATTTTGTGATCAAAAAGGAATTAGTCATGAATTTTCAGCCCCTAGAATCCTTCAACAAAATGGAGTTATGGAAGGAAAGAATAGGATATTACAAGAAACAACTAGAACTTTGTTACAAGAAAGTAAACTTCCTAAAAAGTTTTGGGCCAAAGCTGTAAACACCTCTTGTTATGTTTTGAATACACTACTTATTCGTCCAATTATTTTGAAAACTCCTTATGAACTTTTAAATAATAAGATTCCTAATATAAGTTATTTCAAAGTTTTTGGATCTAAATGTTTTATTCTAAATACTAGTGATAACTTGGGAAAATTTGATGCTAAATCTTATGAAGGAATTTTCATTGGTTATTCACAAAATAGTAAAGCTTATTGTGCATTTAATATTAACAAGCTATCTGTTGAAGAATCTGTTCATATTACTTTTAATGAAACTCACAATGATCTTCCAAAAGAAAGAGATGAGGGTGCAGGAAATTTGGAGATCTTTGTAAATCCAGCAAACCAGAAAAATCTATTCAACAAGCCAAATGGACAAATCCAGCAAGTTGAATTGGAAAACTCACAAGGAGTGGAACAAGGAACAACACAAGAGCTTGAAGTAGATTTCTCTTAACAAGAAGAGGAAATACACGATGTCCAAATGCCAAAGACTGTGAGATATCTCAAGAATCATCCATCTGAAAACATCATTGGATATATAAATAAAGGGATTATTAGAATGAGAGGATTGCAAAATCAATGTGCATATTTTGCATTCCTATCACAAGTTGAGCTAAAGAATGCTAAGGAAGCTATACTAGATGAAAGTTAGCTAATGAAAATGCAAGAGAAACTTCAACAATTTGAACGATGCCAAGTCTGGGAACTTATGCTCCCTCCTAAAGATGTTTCTATCATTGAAACAAAGTGGGTATTCAAAAATAAGCTTGATGAGCATGGCACAATCACTCGTAACAAAGCAAGGCTAGTAGCTTAAGGATACAATCAATAAAAAGGGATCGACTACGAAGAAACTTACGCCCCAGTTGCTAGACTGGAGTCCATCCGAATCTTGTTAGCATTTACTTGTTACAAGAAGTTTAAGCTTTATCAAATGGACGTGAAGAGCGCTTTCCTCAACGGATACATAAATGAAGAGGTATATGTAAAATAACCTCCTGGATTCGAACATGAAAAGTATCCAAACCATGTCTACAAGCTCAAGAAAGCTCTCTATGGTCTCAAACAAGCTCTAAGGGCTTGGTACGAGAGGTTGAGTAAGTATTTACTTTCAAATGGTTTTATTAGAGGAAAAATTGATTCTACATTATTTATTAAGCATGAAAAATAAAGATATTATTATTGTACAAATATATGTAGATGATATAATTTTTGGTGCTACTAATAATTTTCTTTGTGAGTGGTTTTCTAAGTGTATTCATAAGGAGTTCGATATGAGTTTAATGGGAGAACTTAATTACTTTTTGGGACTCCAAATCAAGCAAACAAAAGAAGGTATCTATATCCATCAAACCAAATATATCAAAGAGCTACTTAAAAGGTTTGGTTTTAAAGGATCAAATTCAAAGGCTACACTAATGAGCACTTCAATAAAGCTTACGTCTAACGAAAAAGGTATAGATGTGGAGGTAACTAAATATCGAGGTATGATTGGATGTCTATTATATTTAACTGCATCTAGACCAGATATTATGTACAGTGTATGTCTATGTGCACGTTTTCAAGCGAAACCTAAGGAATCCCACTTACAGGCTGTTAAAAGAATTTTTAATTATTTAAGTGGTACAATCAATTTGGGGTTATTTTATCCAATTTGCAATCATTTTGAACTAATGGGCTATTTAGATACTGACTATGCAGGATGCCAAATTGATAGAAAAAGTACCAATGGTGCTTGCACATTTTTAGGTCATAATCTTGTTAAAAAGCAAACTTCAGTTGCTTTATCAACCACTGACGGTCAATATTTAGTTGCAGGGAGTTGTTGCTCTCAAATTTTATGGTTTAAACAAACTCTATATGACTTTGATGTTCTATATGATATATAGTGTGCCTATTTACTGTGATAATTCTAGCACTATTGACATTTCAAAAAATCCTATTTTGCATTCACGCACAAAACGTATAGAGGTTAGGCATCATTTTCTAAGGGATAATGTTTCAAAGGGTTTAATTAAATTAATTTTTATTCCAGCAGAAAAATAATTGGCTGATATTTTTACCAAACCCTTAAGTGAAGAAAGGTTTTGCATGCTAAGGAGAGAACTTGGAATGTGCATGGTATAAATAATGATCACGTACTTAAATATTTCATGCATAAAATATTTTAAATCAACAGTATATCTACATGTTATTATTTTAAATACGTCCGGTTGATATACATTATCTGTTCATAACCGATGGCTATGGGAGACGTTTGGCACAATTCACGATAAATATGATTATGGGTTTTGAAATTTGAAAAGACAAGAGCTGAAGATTGTTTCTTTTCTCAATGAGTTTATTCGGCGCCCAACTCTGTCTTATCTGTCTTATTAAACCCTAAGTTCACTCTTTCTCACACATACTCAGAAAACCTTTCTCTTATCATCATCCTTGAGCGCTCCATTTTCTGCAACAAAAATGAAGACTCGCACCAATAAACGATCATCTAGAATTACTATTAAAGAAGGCAAAAAATCTCGATCTTCTTACACAGTAAGATCGCCAAAAGAAAACCAAACGCCCAAATCGTCAAGCATCCGTGCATGTCTCGTCCGACGATGCTACTCTATCCGATGGGTCTGATTCTAGCTTTTCCTTCCTGAAGTTTTCTGCTTCTAGTCAAAAAGAGAAGCCCCAACAAACTCCTGGTTCCGAGCTTCCTTCCTCTCAACTAGAGTCGCCATCTAATCTGGTAAACCCTTTCACTGCTACTTCTGATTTGCCAGATAATTTCTTTCGGGGTCAGCGTTTTGAAGCCCGCTTCAAAACTTCTATTGCTACCAAATAGTTTGTTTATGAAAAAATTATGGATTTATTCTATTTCAAAAATTCTTCTTTGGAAAATCTTTTCACTTTATGTGGCATGTCTGCTATGCTTTTTCTCCCCACTAGAGCGTATCCCCAGCTGGTACAACAGTTATTTACAAATCTAGAATGTAATGGGGATTGTTGCACGTCTTTTGTGAAGGGAAAATCTCTGTTTTTCACGGTTGTTAATGTGACGCCCCCAAAATAGGTATACAACACCCATTCTAAGTCGCCAAATACATGGTACAGAAAACAAACTACAACTTCAATAATACAATTGTCGTGCAAAATACAACAATACATACTGTGAGTTTAAATACAAATATTGTCTTCTGAACAATATCCACACTCAAATAAATTCTCATTACAATTATTCAAACACTATTTTACAGAAATAGTGAGGACTGCTAAAACATCTTTCTAGAACCATCACTCCATACCCCGACTAAATCCTGCTATGTTCTCACCTCCTGAGAAGAAAAATGGAACAAAAAGGAAAAGGGTGAGCTCAACTAGCCCAATAAATAATATTATGACTAAGATAATATACAACAAATTATCATTCGTATTCAACAGGAAAAAATCTGATAGAATATAATCGACAATAAGTTTTAGATCAACAACTGCAGCGAAAACAGCAAACCATTAGAAGAGTCAAGTAGAGAAAGAATTCTACTATCTTCTAAGATTTAAAAGTCCTTCATCAATATTTTATCCCTGTAACATCAATTAATAACCATCTTTATCCAAATATTCATCTTTGCACTACAGGCCAAAGATATTCATTTGTATCACCTGTCAGTCATGTTCATCTCAACACCTGTTCATCTTTGCACTACAGGCCAAAGATATTCATCAAGTAATCATACATCTTTGCACTACAGGCCAAGGATATTCAGTAATATCATCATTTAGGACTGAGGATGATGAAAAATATCTTAAAGAGAACGAATCCAATGAGACAGAAGGACAAATAGTAGGGATTCGTATAACAGTTTATCCAAGATCAATAATACTTCATAATAATCAATTGTGAAGCAGAATTCAAAAATAAAGATCAAAACATGGATACAATCAAAGATAGTAACCATAATAGACATCTCGGACAAAAAGGAAAAATTTTATTTTTCGGTGAATAGTGCCGTATTCGTGAATAGTGCCGTATACGTGAATAGTGCCGTATACATGAATAGTAACCCCGACACAAAAAGTTCCAAATTTGATAAAAACTCATATCAATATTTCAGCATAATGATATTGAAGAAAATAATATCATTAAGAAGAAAATAATATCCCTTACCTCAAAATATCAGTACTTCTGGTCGGAATACCGGTATAAGGCTGAAAAAAACTTGCTCTGATGAATAGAAACTCTCAAAGTATCTAAATACTCACAAAATACACTCAATAATCTAGAGAGAGAAAGAGAGAAAACTTGTTTCTGGTGTGATTTTCAAATCTAACTTAGCCCTCTATTTATAGGAAAATTTTAGTAGGCTTGACCTGCAACCTGATGGCTTTACCTGCTACTATTTTCACCCACCACATTTGAAATATAATTCAGCACATTTCTTCACCAACCACAAGTGGGGCCCACCAATTCTAGAATTTTTCATCAAAATGATAAACTCCAAAAATTCAACAATTTCTGAACCAGTCATCTTGTAAAATTCATAATAAATCATACGTTCATTTTTAACGGTTCAAAATTTGTGGACATATACTCAACTTATATATGTATAACATATCCAAAAATTACCACGATCCAACGGTCGGATTAAAAATTATAACCCCCGCAAAATATCTCAAAAACCCTGATTTTTAATACCTCCATTCCGACAAAAATACGGACAAAAACCTCAATATTAACTCCTTCATTTTTAACCACAAAAATATATCCCTCATTTATATCCGCATAAAATAAATATTTCCTTATCATATGAATCAATAATTAATTATTCACAAATAATATTACAGAATCACATTTATGACAACTAGGCCGTTCCCAGGAAAGAGGGGGCTTTTCAATAAGGGTTTCTCCTTACTGGCGCGCAATTAGATGACCAAACCTCTTCTTAGACAGAACTTTCTAGACATTGTCAATAATGTTATCTAATAATATTATTCAAATAATATAAATTATTGATCTGATAATGGAAAATACTGTGCAGCAACAATTATTGAAACAACAATAATATAAAATATCAACGCAGCAATTATTGAATCAATAAAATAAAATATTGAATAATAACTACTGTAACAATTATTGAGTACTGCCTTCTTACGTAAGAATCAATAATTGGTGCAATACCGTGTGCTACTGTAATTTAACCACCGGGTATTCCAACAGTATTAACGGTAACAACTACGCCGTTATTTATAAACAACTTATACTTGTCATTTTCTTCATCCAATCGCTTTCCGTTACGGGGCCCACACAAGGCTGCGCCGTCGTACGAATATTCCCCGACTGCAAGAATATTCCATGACCAAACGAATATTCCCCGACAAAATGAATATTTTATAACCACTTGCTTATTTTGCAAAATTTGCACATTTCACCCATAACCAAAGTATTATATCAAATTAACCCCTTATTATTCACAATAATATTTAGAGAAAATTTGATTTTATTCATTAATAAGTTGGGGTCTTACAACCTCCCCTCCTTATGAAATTTCGTCCTCGAAATTGACGTACGTACCTGATATTTCAAAAAGGTGAGGATACCTCGCTTTTATTTCTGATTCCAACTCCCAGGTCATTTCTTCAATAACATGGTTTCTCCACAAAACCTTAACTTGTGGTATAACCTTCGTGCGTAGGACATGCTCTTTCCTATCCAAGATCTTAACTGGTACCTCCTCGTACGTTAAATCTTCAGCTATCTCGTCTGGGTCTAACTCAATAATGTGGTTCGGGTCTTTAACATATTTACGAAGCATAGATATGTAAAAAATATTATGAACACGAGACATGCTTGGAGGTAATACGAGTCTATATGCCACATTTCCTATTCGCTCAAGAATCTCAAATGGACCAACAAATCTTGGATTGAGCTTTCCTCTCTTCCCAAATCTTGTAACTCCCTTCCATGGTGCAACACGTAACAATACATGATCCCCAATATTAAATTCCACGTCATTCCGATGAAGATCCGCATAACTCTTTTGTCGATCCTGTGCCGTTTGTATACGTTGTCGAATCGTTTGGATCTTCTCTGTAGTAATGCGTACCAACTCTGGTCCCAACAATGTTGCTTCACCCACCTCGTCCCAGCATACTGGAGAACGACATTTTCTTCCATACAACGTCTCGAATGGAGCCACACCTATGCTCGCCTAATAACTGTTGTTGTAGGAGAATTCCACCAATGGTAGGTACTTATCCCAACTCCCTTTGAGATATAGGACACAAAGTCTTAATAGATCTTCAAGAGTTTGAATAGTCCTCTCTGATTGTCCGTCCGTTTGAGGATGGTATGCCGAACTGAATCGTAAATCCGTGCCCATAGCTTTCTGCAAGCTA
The DNA here is from genome assembly GCA_016801055.1 of Panax notoginseng. Taxonomy (NCBI): domain Eukaryota; kingdom Viridiplantae; phylum Streptophyta; class Magnoliopsida; order Apiales; family Araliaceae; genus Panax; species Panax notoginseng. The sequence continues at coordinate 232,811,835 of CM029013.1, read as the reverse complement.
ACCCAAAATCGTGAAGTGAATCTTGGGTCACGATCCGAAACTATGGATACTGGCATGCCATGCAATCTCACAATCTCATTCACGTACATATTAGCAAGACGTTCAAGGGAATAAGTCTCACGTATCGGCAAGAAATGAGCGGACTTGGTTAATCTATCAACAATAACCCAAATCGCATCTATACCTTGAGAAACCTTGGGAAGACCCGTAACAAAATCCATAGTAATGTGTTCCCACTTCCATTTTGGAATCTCAAGTGGTTGCAATGGACCCTTTGGTACTTGATGCTCTGCTTTTACACGTTGACAAGTTAAACATCTCGAGATAAACTCCGCGATCTCTCTTTTCATATTGCTCCACCAAAATGTATGTCGAAGATCGTGATACATTTTAGTACTCCCAGGATGGATTGCAAACGGTGTGTTGTGTGCCTCCATCATTATTCTATGCTTCAAGTCAAAATCATTAGGAACACAAAGTCTGGAGTTGACCCGAAGTATTCCTTCTTCATCGATTCTTGCTTCTGGAATAGCACCTTCTTGCACTTTCTTCTTTATACGCATCAGCTCTATGTCCGTAGCTTGAGCAGCTTTAACTTTATCGATTAAAGTCTGTTCTACTCGTATATTTGATATCATCATGTGGGTACTTGGAGCCTTCATCTCTATCTCCATCCTTTGAAAGTCATACAAAATGGGCCTTTGTGTTAACAACATTGCACTCGTACCCGCGTATGATCTTCTACTCAATGCGTCAGCTACTACGTTCACTTTTCCAGGATGATATTGGATGGTATGATCGTAATCTTTCAACAGCTCGAGCCAACGTCGCTGCCGCATGTTGAGTTCCTTTTGGGTGAAGAAATATTTGAGGCTTTTATGATCCGTATAGATCTCTCCTTTCTCCCCACACAGGTAGTGTCTCCAAATCTTCAACGCAAAAATGACTGCTGCCAACTCCAAATCATGAGTAGGATAATTCCTCTCATATTCTTTGAGTTGTCGCGAGGCATAGGCTATGACTTTTCCATGTTGTATGAGAACACATCCTAACCCTTTGCCTGAAGCATCGCTGTAGATAACAAATCCATCCGATCCAGATGGTATTGTCAGAACAGGTGCCGAAATGAGTCTCCTCTTGAGTTCTTGAAAACTCTTCTCACATTCCTCACTCCATACGAATTTTGTATCTTTCCGAGTCAGCTGCGTTAATGGAATAGCGATTCGAGAATATCCTTCAATGAATCTCCGATAATAACCAACTAAGCCTAGAAAGCTACATATTTCGATTACCGACTTAGATTGCTCTCAACTGTGACTCATATCCCAACCTTGGATAGCACGTCACAATGACACCTATCAGTTTACTATCGTACGAATATGGCGTCCCCTACGGAGAGTCTGGCTTTGGTGCATTCCACAAAGGAAGTCACCAGATAGAGGCTCGGGTACCAACTTCTATAGTTGGGTTTTTAACTCCTGAAGTTCAATAGGAGCTATTCAATATGACATTTTAGAAATGGGTTTTGTATCGGGTTGAAGATCAATACAAAAATTCAATATCACGCTCTGGGTTAGGCCAGGAAATTCTTCAGGAAATACGTCAGGAAATTTACTAACAACAGAAATATCATTCAAATCTGACGTATTTTTGTTCAAGTCCATGACATGGGCTAAGAAAACTTGACATCTGTTTTTCAATAAACGAATAACTTTACGGCTTGATATGAAAGAGTTTGACTTCAATGGTTTGGTTGCTTGAATTTGAATAACAGGTTGCTTAGGAATATGAAAACTAACAACCTTACAAAAGCAATCAATTTGGCATAATGAGTAGTTAACCAATCGATCCCTAAAATCACATCAAAAGTAAGTATCTTTAAAGAGATAAGGTCAACAGGTAATGTGATGGTGCCAACTTGGATCAAACAAGATTTATAAACAGTGGATGTAACGAAAGTTTTTCCTAACGGAGTCTCCACAGATAGGTCAAAGTCTAATTTCTCCGGAGTCAAGTTTAAACGTTGAGCACAAGCAGGAGAAATAAATGAATGGGTAGCACCGGTATCTAGTAAGGTATAAACTTCGCAAGAATTCAAGATTAGCTTACCCGTGATCACCTCGTTCGGGTTTCTCGCATTTTGGCCAGTCACGACAAACGCCCTTCCAGGAACCGCTGATTTCGACTTATCCGAGACAACTTTTGGAGTCACCATCCCCGCTGAACTTGGTTTTGCTACAGAACACTCTCGAGCTATATGAACCTCCTTTCCACAATTATAGCATACCTTAGATTGTTGTGGGCAGTTTGGGCTGATATGTCCCTCTTTCCCACATTTGTAACATACGACCGGTGGTCGTTCTCCTCCCCTAGAAACAGTTGATGTTTATGCTGACGTCTTCATGTTATCATTGTTGTACCTTCTCTTCTTGAAATCTCCTCCCGACTCGCTCCTTCTATTATCACGACCACGATTACCACCAGAGTGGTTACCGCTTTTATCCGAATGTTTTCCTCCCTGCTGGTTTTCATTGCTTCGATGACTGCCGCCACCGGTATGACCCTGGTTGTGGTCCCTCGGTTACACATACTCATTATCTCGCTCTAATAATTGAGCCTTGTTTACAACATCTGAATATAAAGAAAATTTATGAGAGATAAGATATTGCCGAATCTCGGGTTTTAAACCTCTTAGAAACATCCTTGTCATTCGTTCCTCATTCTCGACCAAATGAGGTGCAAACCTGGATAACTCTGCAAACTTCGCCTCGTACTGGGACACCGTCATGTTGTTTTGTTCCAGTCTGATAAACTCTACCTCCTTCATATGACGAATACTTTCAGGAAAGTACTTGTCATTGAATAGTTTTTGAAATGTTTCCCAGGACATGTTGAGTGCGTCAGGCTGGGTACGCTTCACAGACTCCCACCAGTAGTCTGCCTCACCGCGGAACATAAAGGTGGCGAATGGAACCTTCTGTTCCTCCGTGCATCCCAAGACATCAAATATCTTGGTAATTTGCTTGACCCACGTTTCCGTCATGATCGGATCCGGCTTTCCCTTAAATTCTGGTGGTCCCAATTCTTTGAACTGCTTAGCTGTGACAAACCGCGCGTTGTTATCATTTCCACCCGTATTCTGCACACGAGTCTCCCTCGTCTGATTTTGCATGAACTGCAAAAAGCTCCTAAACATTCCATCATTCATCGTTTGCTCGGTAACGTTGTTTACAGGAGGAATATTGCCTTCCTGTTGCACGTTCCCCTGGGTGGTGATCAAAGGTGTCTCCACGGTCTGATTTACTCCATTATTAACGTTCTCAGCTGCCATTCTTAAATACTGCCATAAAACAAGGGTTAATAGTCATGTCATATATTATCCCTATAGTCTGACCGACCAAATAAACACCAAATAAACTTAGTCAGGTCATACTAGCGAAGGAATTCCCCGTCTCTCCCCTCCTAGTTCTTGTCTCACATCTCAGCCAGGGATCATATCCCTAAGCTCTGATACCAACTGTGACGCCCCCAAAATAGGTATACAACACCCATTCTGAGTCGCCAAATACATGGTACAGAAAGCAAACTACAACTTCAATAATACAATTGTCGTGCAAAATACGACAACACATACTGTGAGTTTAAATACAAATATTATCTTCTGGACAATATCCACACTCAAATAAATCCTCATGATAATTATTCAAACACTATTTTACAGAAATAGTGAGGACTGCTAAAACATCTTTCTAGAACCATCACTCCATACCCCGACTAGATCCTGTTATGTTCTCACCTCCTGAGAAGAAAAATGGAACAAAAAGGAAAAGGGTGAGCTCAACTAGCCCAGTAAAGAATATTATGACTAAGATAATATACAACAAATTATCATTAGTATTCAACAGGAAAAAATCTGATAGAATATAATCGACAACAAGTTTTAGATCAACAACTGCAGCAGAAACAGCAAACCATTAGAAGAGTCAAGTAGAGAAAGAATTCTACTATCTTCTAAGATTTAAAAGTCCATCATCAATATTTTATCCCTGTAACATCAATTAATAATCATCTTTATCCAAATATTCATCTTTGCACTACAGGCCAAAGATATTCATTTGTATCACCTGTCAGTCATGTTCATCTCAACACCTGTTCATCTTTGCACTAAATATATTCAGTAATATCATCATTTAGGACTGAGGATGATGAAAAATATCTTAAATAGAACGAATCCAGTGAGACAGAAGGACAAATATTAGGGATTCGTATAACAGTTTATCCAAGATCAATAATACTTCATAATAATCAATTGTGAAGTAGAATTCAAAAATAAAGATCAAAACATGGATACAATCAAAGATAGTAACCATAATAGACATCTTGGACAAAAAGGAAAAATTTTTATTTTTCGGTGAATAGTGTCGTATTCGTGAATAGTACCGTATACGTGAATAGTGCCGTATACGTGAATAGTGCCGTATACGTGAATAGTAACCCCGATACAAAAAGTTCCAAATTTGATAAAAACTCATATCAATATTTCAGCATAATGATATTGAAGAAAATAATATCATTAAGAAGAAAATAATATCCCTTACCTCAAAATATCAGTACTTCTGGTCGGAATACCGGTATAAGGCTGAAAGAAACTTGCTCTGATGAATAGAAACTCTCAAAGTATCTAAATACTCATAAAATACACTCAATAATCTAGAGAGAGAAAGAGAGAAAACTTATTTCTGGTGTGATTTTCAATTCTAACTTAGCCCTCTATTTATAGGAAAATTTTAGTAGGCTTGACCTGCAACCTGATGGCTTTACCTGCTACTATTTCCACCCACCATATTTGAAATATAATTCAGCACATTTCTTCACCAACCACAAGTGGGGCCCATCAATTCTAGAATTTTCCATCAAAATGATAAACTCCGAAAATTTAACAATTTCTGAACCAGTCATCTTGTAAAATTCATAATAAATCATACGTTCATTTTTAACGGTTCAAAATTTGTGGACATATACTCAACTTATATATGTATAACATATTCAAAAATTACCACGATCCAACGGTCGGATTAAAAATTATAACCCCCGCAAAATATCTCAAAAACCCTAATTTTTAATACCTCCATTCCGACAAAAATACGGACAAAAACCTCAACATTAACTCCTTCATTTTTAACCACAAAAATATATCCCTCATTTATATCCACATAAAATAAATATTTCCTTATCATATGAATCAATAATTAATTATTCACAAATAATATTACAGAATCACATTTATGACAACTAGGCCGTTCCCAGGAAAGAGGGGGCTTTTCAATAAGGATTTCTCCTTACTGGCGCGCAATTAGATGACCAAACCTCTCCTTAGACAGAACTTTCTAGACATTGTCAATAATGTTATCTAATAATATTATTCAAATAATATGAATTATTGATCTGATAATGAAAAATACTGTGCAGCAACAATTATTGAAACAACAATAATATAAAATATCAACGCAGCAATTATTGAATCAATAAAATAAAATATTGAATAATAACTACTGTAACAATTATTGAGTTATGCCTTCTTACGTAAGAATCAATAATTGGTGTAATACCGTGTGCTACTGTAATTTAACCACCGGGTATTCCAACAGTATTAACGGTAACAACTACGCCGTTATTTATAAACAACTTATACTTGTCGTTTTCTTCATCCAATCGCTTTTCGTTATGGGGCCCACACAAGGCTGCGCCGTCGTACGAATATTCCCCGACAGCAAGAATATTCCACGACCAAACGAATATTCCCCGACAAAATGAATATTTTATAACCACTTACTTATTTTGCAAAATTTGCACATTTCACCCATAACCAAAGTATTATATCAAATTAACCTCTTATTATTCACAATAATATTTAGAAAAAATTTGATTTTATTCATTAATAAGTTGGGGTCTTACAGTTAATTTTGAAAGTATTTTTGGTATTCCTTCTTCTGGTCCTTGCCCTTTTACTTTAAAGGGTGCTGCTAATATACCCTTTCCTCCCCTTGAGTAACTTCGCACTATGATGAATGATTCGTCCTTGTCTACCTTGTTCACCCCCAAAACCGTCGATGTGTGTCCAACTGCATGTATCTTACATAAGTTGATTCGTTATAATATGTTTCCACGAGTTGGTGGTGGAGCAGATTTACCTTATCAATATCTTGTGGTTGTTACTATAATTTTAAAGGGTGTTACTTTTAATTATTCTCTCATGATCTTATCCCACATGCTCAGTTGCATTCGGCAAGTCAAAAAATATCTTCTTTATGGGCTATTTCTTACAAAAATGTTCCAATATTTTAAAATCTTTCTTGATGATGAAATTGTGGTTTCACATAACGAGATCATAGATTCTGCAAATCTAAAACAATCTCATATCTCGTTTGTTGATGGTATATTGGTTAGGATTGTTCCTGATCATTCCCCTATTCCACTAAGTTCTGTTTAATCTGACTTACCATCTAATACTCCTACTTCTTCTACTCTTCCCAGTTCATCAGTCTCATCTCCTGAAGTAGTCAATTTATTGACTCAAATTCTTACAAACCAAGAGTCCATGCGTACTGATATCCTTGATGTTAAACACAGACTTTTGGTTTTGGAAAAAAGGAAATTGCCTATTCGGGCTAATGATTTGAAACAATGTTTTTCCCAAATAGAAGATGAATTTATTGATTTACAAGTTGGTTTTGAGTTACAAACTATTGATATGGTTGAAGCCCTTCAAAGGAAGATCAACAGGAATTCTTGTCAATTGAGTCAAGAACTTAAGTTTGTTAGTTATCAAATTGGGGAATTTGCTTATTTTATGCCTGTTCGTATGAATGAAGTTGGTAGGAAGCTGCATATTGACAGGATTTACTCTCCAATCCTGGAATAGCCTCGATACAATTAGATGGCCGAGTACGTTGGTGATTTTTTAGACCTTCCTCTACCAAATGAGACCTTTATTCCTCCTCCACCTAGATTTGCTCATGAGTTTTCTTTGGAAGAAAAGTTTCATCGTCTTCTACACTGTCCTTATTTCACTTCTCATCCTCTACCTATTATAAATGTTGACGACATTGACTGAAGACCTTTTTGACTGATGACAAAGGGGGAGACACTAGAAGTCGTTGTTGTGAAGAAGTTTGTTGCTGTGAAGACTGCTAATTTTGTTGCTGATATTTTATGATTTTGTTGGTTATGATTTTGTTGGTTTTGTTTAAAAACGATTGGTTGGCACTGTTGTTAAGTTTATGTTTTTGCATGAGTAGTTTTTGAACGATTGGTTGGCACCAGTATTAGATTATTTGATATTATGTTTAAAAAGTTTTTTGTTTATCTAATATTTATTAAGGCTAATAAATTTTGCAGGACGAATAATGCCTAAACAAGAGGCATGATTATAATCTGTTTGGATTATTGGATATTGTTGATTCTATCCTGAAATTTTTAAATATGAATGAATTTAGGGGGAGTTTCATTTTTATGTTGTCATCATCAAAAAAGGGGAGAATATTGACTTGTTAATATTCTAACCTTATTGTTTTGATGATGACTTGATTTTTTGTACTAATTTGTTTATTATGAAATTTTAGGAAGTTGATGAAAGGATCATTATTGAAAGATTTTGAAGATTTGAGTCCTAAGATTAATATGTAAGCTTATTGCAAATACTTAATTTTTTCAATACAAGGCTCTAGGACATTTTATGTGTGCACTTAACATGATTAATATATTATGCATGCTTAAAGATTGATATAAAATGATATTTGTTTTAACTGTTGCCACCGTGTGCTATTATAGAAAATTTTATGTGGCTTGTACTCTATTTTGACAGTTCTGATTTTATAAAATATTATATAGATTGATTCATGTGTAAGTTGATATAGGAAACTTAAAAGTTGCTTTAAGTTTGTGGCAGTCAAGAGTCATGATTGCATAAGCCTCGGTATTCTCATATTTTGTTTTATTGGCTTAAGATAGACTTTGCATAATTTACGTAACTAACACTTCTATATTGTTGTGATATCTTTCCTAATGCTTGAACTTTGGAAGTGATATACTCCCCCTGTCCCAAATTATCTGCTGTTTTAGCAAAAAAAAATTTGTCCCACAATATCTGTTTTTTCAATATTTCAATGCATTTTTTTCCTTTATTTTCCAAGTTTGCCCTTTTACCTAATTATTGATAGTCATTACTCTCATCCTCTCTCCACACATATATATGCACTCATACTTTCTCTCTCTACATACTATTTGTCTATTTAATACACTCATACTTTCTCTCTCTTCCTCTCTCCACACATATATACAATCATACTTTCTCTCTCTTTAGACTTTTTATCTATTTAATGCACTCATACTTTCTCTCTCTTCCTCTTTCTACATACTATTTCATGCACTCTTTTTTAAACACCTTTTTTATATTTCCACTAATAAGGGTATTTTAGTATTTTTATCACACATATTAGTATCTGTGTGGAACTCTAAAACAGCAGATAATTTGGGACGGAGGGAGTATATTGGTTGTGCAAAGAGATAAGAGACAGCAGACTTTAACAGTCATAATTACAATAGGAAATGGAAAAGTCTATACAGAAAATATGACTTACATAAATCTGTTTCTTACTGGATGAACTTTGAAAGAGTCCAACAAATATTTGTTACAACTGAAGATATCTTGGATTGTTTATCTATATAGTTCTAACGGGAATATTTTGTTAACGTAAATATTTGTTTTGCAACAGAACTTTATAAGCAACTATAATAATTGGGCTATAAAAAGAGAACTAAGATTTCAGTGAAAAACACAACACTAGATTTAATTTTTGCACTCATATACTTGAAAAGTTATTCTATTATTCTTAGTGCAAATTCTTCAGCTGTTGTGCAATTAATATTCAGATTATTTCTCAGCTATTTTTCGTGAGCTTCATATTGATGATATCTTTCTTATTGTTCTTACTATTTGATCATTGCATTCATTAGTTGAACCTTACATTGTTAAATTGCTTATTTGCTTTGATCATTACACATCTATATTTGTAATCTTATATTTTAGAGTAAGTGTTGTCTAAAGGAATTTAATCCAGGTGGATTAAGGTTTGATTACAAACATGTTCAAGGAAGCATAGGTGCTTAAGGGGTGCACTAGTGCACAAGAAGCAAGAGTGCTCAAGTGAATTATTGTAATTCAAATTTGATAGAATATGTTTTGTAACAAGGGTCAATTTAAAGAAATAAAGTGAGTCTCCAATACTAGTTGGTATTGAACGTGGACTAGCCTATTATTATAGAGGGTAATAGCTGAACCACGTAAAAAATCTCGGCGTTGATTTTATTACTTGCTTTACTTTAATTACTCATAAAAGCTAGTTAATTATCTTAATAATTAAAATTTTAATATTTGCAGTATTCTAAGATAATTCATTAACACCAAGTATTTTCATTAAGTTATAATTTCTGCAAGATATTTTCTTAAAATTAAACAGTTAATTCGGTAGGCCATATTCATTCAGCAAGCAACATTCATTTATATAGTAGGCTGAATTCGGTAGTTTGGTTTAAAATATAAAAATTGGTAATAGTTTGTTCTCACACTTATAGATTCAAAATAAAATAAATTAAAAAAGAAAACTTTATTTTTTAGAAAAAAAGTTAATTTTTTAAAAAAACGAGTAAATTTTCATGAAATATAGATTCAAAAATAAAAAATATATATAAAAAAAAATTATTTTTAGAAAAATAGAATTTTTTATTTTTTAAAAAGTGAGTAAAGTTTCATAAAATATTCAAAAGAATAATACAAGAAAATAAAACTATATTTTCAAAAAAAATAAAATTTTTATTTATTAAAAAATGAGTAAAGTTTCATAAAATATAGATTAAAAAAAAATAAAACAAAAAAATTTAATTTTTCATACAAAAAAGAATTTTTTTATTATCTAAACAAAATTAGTAAAATTTTATAAAATATAGATTCAAAAAAAAGATTAAAATTTAAAAGTAAAGTCAATTCAAAGTAAATAAAGTAAATGACTAAAAAAAGAAAATAAAGTAAATGAGTAAAGTTTAATAAAATAAATCTACACATCTTTTTAAAAATAAAAAAATATTCTATTTACTTATTTTGAATCTATATTTTATGAAAATTTACTCATTTAAAAAAATTAAAAATATCTATTTTTTCTAAAAATAAATTTTAATTTTTTAATTTTATACTTTTTATAAATTTATATTTTATGAAAATTTACTCATTTTTTAAAAAATAAAAATTTCTAATTTTTTTTTCTGAAAATAAAGTTTTTTGTTTTACTTTTTTTGAATCTATATTTTATGAAACTTTACTCTCTTTTTTTTACAAAAATAACTTTTTTATTTTTCTAAAAATAATGTTTTATTTCTTTGAATCTATATTTTATTAAACTTTACTCATTTTTACAAAAAAATAATTTTTTTTTTTGAAAATATAGTTTTTTAATATTTCTTTAATCTATATTTTATTAAACTTTACTCATTTTTAGAAAAATAAGTTTTCTATTTTTTTGAAAATAAAGTTTTAATTTTTTATTTTATACTTTTTTAAAAATTTATATTTTATGAAACTTTACTCATTTTTAAAAAAATAAAAAATTTCTATTTTTTTCCTAAAAATAAAGATTTATTTTTTTGTTTTACTTTTTTTTGAATCTATATTTTATGAAACTTTACTCATTTAAAAAAAATATTTTTTTTCTAAAATTAAAGTTTTATTTTTTGAATCTATATTTATTGTAGTAATTTTTTTTAAAAAAATCTTCTATTTTTTTCTAAAAATACTTTTTTTTGATTATATATTTTATGAAATTTTACTTTTTTTTACAAAAATAAAATTTTCTATTTTTCTAAAATAAATTTTTTTTAAAAAAATAAAATCAGGTAAGTTAGAGGGACAAAAGTGCAAAAAAAGTAGAATCGGGTAAAAGATAAATGGGTCGAGTTACAGTCAATAAGGTTAAAAGTGACAGAAACGCAAAAAAATGTCACTTGAAGTGTAAGACCCCAAATTTTATGAAATAAAAGTATTTAATTTTTCTTATAATTATTATGCAGTAAATGGTTAAATTGATAAATGTTAAAGTTAAGGGTGATATATGATTTTTTTTTAAAATACACAAGTGGTTATAAAATAATCATTGTTGTCGGGGAATATTCGTTTGGTCGTGGAATATTCTTTCTGTCGGGGAATATTCGTACGACGGCGCAGCCATTTGTGGGCCCCATAACAGAATAACTGTCGGGTGAAGAAAACGACAAATTTGAGTTTTACAAATAACGGCGTAGTTGTTACCGTTAACACTGTTGGAATACCCGGTGGTTAAAATACAGTAATACGCGTTATTGCACAGTAGCACACGGTATTACATAGTATTTTTGAAATTATTGATTCTTACGTAAGAAGGCACTACTCAATAATTGTTACAGTAATTACTGTTCAATATTTTATTTTATTGATTCAATAATTGCTACGTTGAAATTTTATATTATTGTTGTTCAATAATTGTTGCTGCACAGTATTTTCCTTTATCAGATCAATAATTCATATTATTTGAATAATATTATTAGATAACATTATTGGCAATGTCTAGAAAGTTCTGTCTAAGGAGAGGTTTGGTCATCTAATTGCGCGCCAGTAAGGAGAAATCCTTATTGAAAAGCCCCCTCTTTCCTGGGAACGGCCTGGTTGTCATAAATGTGATTCTGTAATATTATTTGTGAATAATTAATTATTGATTCATATGATAAGAAAATATTTATTTTATGTGGATATAAATGAGGGATATATTTTTGTGGTTAAAAAATGAAGGAGTTAATGTTGGGATTTTTATCCGTATTTTTGTCGGAATGGAGGTATTAAAAATCAGGATTTTTGAGATATTTTGCGGGGGTTATAATTTTTAATCCGACCGTTGGATCGTGGTAATTTTTGGATATGTTATACATATATAAGTTGAGTATATGCCCATAAATTTTGAACCGTTAAAAATGAACGTATGATTTATCATGAATTTTACGAGATGACTGGTTCAGAAATTGTTGAATTTTCGGAGTTTATCATTTTGGTGGAAAATTCTAGAATTGGTGGGCCCCACTTGTGGTTGGTGAAGAAATGTGCTGAATTATATTTCAAATGTGGTGGGTGGGAATAGTAGCAGGTAAAGCCATCAGGTTGCAGGTCAAACCTACCAAAATTTTCCTATAAATAGAGGGCTAAGTTAGAATTGAAAATCACACCAGAAACATAAGCTTTCTCTCTTTCTCTCTCTATTTTATGAAGCATATTTTGTGAGTATTTAGATACTTTGAGAGTTGGTATTCATCAGTGCAAGTTTTCTTTAGCGTCATATCCGATATCCAGTCAGAAGTGCTGCTCTTTTGAGGTAAGGGATAGTAAGGGATATTAAGGGATTTTAAGGGTTGTTATGATTTTCAGTTTCGTAATTTTTCTGATCTTCAAAAATTATGAAAAAATTTGAAATGATATTTTGATGAGTTTTATTGATTGTGTCCAAAAATGGTGATTTTTGGATGTATAGATTAAGAGTTATGAATTTTACGGGAAAAGACTATTTTAAAAGTAACCGCTTATAATTCCTTGTGGTTAACTCCAAAATTGATGAAATTTTTATTGGGAGTACATGTATATGATAGAAGTATACTCTGTAAATTTCAGAATTTTTGGATAAAAGTACAATTTTTGATAAATGTCTAAATATTCGGCTATTTTGGCCATATGAAAAATAGTAAATGACTTTTAAAAATTCTGAGAAAAATATATGTTCACTATGGGACTATATTATGCTAAATCCCAGAAAAGAAATATTTTTGGAACTGATTTGGTATTTTTCATGAAAATAGTCTAGTTATGAGAAAATGAATTAAATATGTTATGTGAAGTAAAAAAAATTGGAAAATAGGATTTTATGGCTTGAGAATCCTATATATGAGGTATATACAGATTTTTGATGAGGGTTTTGGTTATTGATGATGAAATCTTAAGAGTTGGCATTTTATGATGATTAAATGCATTAATTAGTAAAGTGTAAACAATTTAAATAAATTGTTTATAAGCTTAAGAATATTATTCTTTCAATATCATTATACCGAAATATTGGTATGTATATTATTGTGAAATTTCTACCTTTTTTATGTCGGAGTTACTATTCATGAGTTACTATTCACGAGTTACTATTCACGACAAAATTGGTTTCTTTTTCTAACCAAATTATAGTTGATTTATGAATATTGCTCTTGAAATTAAATCCATGTTTTGATCATATTGTTTTTATTATCATATATAACATTTTTATAACCTTGATGTTAAAATTCTCTTTCGCTTGAGTGTAAAGATGGGTAAATTATTGGTATGATCATGACTATGAGTTCTCTTTGGCCAGTAGTGCAAAGTTGAATTGTTGACTGGTATGATCATGACCATTGAATTTATAAGTGAATATCTTTAGCTTAAGTGCAAAGGTGAACATGGTTATAATTATTGTTTATATAAATTCTGAAATGATTATATATTTCTTTGAGATATTAATATATTTGGCCTGTAGTGCAAATATGAACTGTTGATGAATATCTTTGGCCTGTAGCGCAAAGATAAATTATTGATGAATATCTTTGGCCTGTAGTGCAAAGATGAATTATTGATGAATATCTTTGGCCTGTAGCACAAAGATGAATTGTTGATGAATATCTTTGGCCCGTAGTGCAAAGATGACATGTTGTTGAATATCTTTGGCCAGTAGTGCAAAGATGAACAGATGTTGAGATGAACATGACCAACTGGTGATACAAATGAATATCTTTGGCCGTAGTACAAAGATGAAGTTATTAGTATGATTATGAACAGGAAATGTGATTTGGTGTAACCATGATCTTTGATGTTTCAGGTAAAGATAGGTGATAAAAATTATCTTCGTCCTGGATGAGAAGAGGAATTTAGAACTACAGTTATGATTATGAGTTATTCATATGATTGTGGACCAGAATTGTTGATTGATGTTACAGGGATAAAACATTGTTGGTGGATTTTTAACATGGAGAAGATAATAGACTTTATAGTCTATTTGACTCTTCTAATGGATTGCTCGTTCCGCTGCAACTATGGTTGAAATTTTTATCATTTACCATATGTTCTAAATCTCTGATTTATTGTTGATGAAGGCTATTGATAATTGAATTATCTTTAGTCATGATATTCTTTACTGAGCTAGTTGTGCTCACCCTTTTGCTTCACAATTCCTTTCAGGTAATAAGAGTGTAGCTGGGTCGAGCGGGGGTAACAAGGGAATAGAACGGTGGTCATCATTTAGTAGTTATATTTGGTGAAGAAAATAGGGTGAGGCGAAATCAACGTTGGAAGGGTGTTTTGTTACTATCATACAAGATATCTAATGACATACAACCTCGTGTCATCATAAGACAGGGTTGTGCTCATCCACTTGCTGAGTATATCTATGGGCACTACCTATATAATCTTGGTGTTTGTTTGAAGTATAATTCTCAATTAGAGACAGTGGAGATAATGATAAGTCAAGAGAAGACTCACCATTGCGAAGAATATGATAGTAATCTTCTCGTTTTTCTTTGGGGTCTATTGGGTCAACCAAGGATAATTCTGTGGCCATATGATATCTATCATAACCTAGATGCGTGGCCTCCCATGTACGAAGGTTTCCTTGAGCACTTCCCAAAGATTCTAATTTCTAAAACAGTTTTTGACTATACCTTTATGTAAGGTGTTATTGTGAGGTGATGTCCACGGTTGGAACATGAGTCACATTTGGTATATATTTGTATCCAAACTCACAGCATATGTGTTGTTGTATTTTGCACGACAATTATTGTAATAAAGTTGTAGTTGTTTTCTGTACCATGTATTTGACGACTCAGAATGGGTTGCGTGGAATGGACCTATTTTGGGGTTGTCACAGGTGGTATCAGAGCCATAAGTAAAGAGCCCCGAGCCTCTCGCTGGTGACTTCCTGTTGATGGGGGATGCACCGAAGCCAGACTCTCCGTAGGGGACGCCGTTCTGCGGTGGCAAACTGATAGGTACCACTGTGAGGTGCTGTGGTTGAAGCACCATGAGAGTCACAGGTGGTATCAGAGCTTAGGGATATGGTCTCTGGCGGAGATCGGGAAATATAACTAGCAGGGGAGAGATGAGTAAATCCTTCGCTAGTGTGTCCTACCTAAGCTTATTTGTTGGTCAGTCATAATATTGGGATATTATGTGATATGTTAATTTGTTTAATTAACCCTTGTTTTATGGCAGTATTTGAGAATGGCAGCTGAGAATGCTAATTATGGAATGAATGAGACTGTGGGGATACCTCTAATCACTAACCGTGATAATGTGATGACAGACGAAGAAGGAATTAGAGATATTCATGTGGTGAGTGAAGAATTGATAGTTACACCCGAGATAGTCGCAGAGGTAACAGCTGAGACTGAGGAAGAAGAGGAAGAAGAAGTACCAGAGGAGAGTTTATTAGAGGTATTATATGATCAAAATGTAGAATTTCAAAATCGTATTCATGAGTTAGAAGAGCAGGCAGAAGAACGACAGGCGGTCGTGGAACAAAAGGATGCAACAATTCAAGCTTGTGTTACCCGATATGTGATGCTTGAACAGAAGCATTCTTTGGCAGAGTATAAGATGATAAAAATAGAATCTGAGCTGAGAGAAGAGAAAACTGAACGAGTGAGAATAAGTGATGCATGGGCAAAAGCCGCACGACACGTGGATATTGTGGAAAGAGATGTTCGATCTAAGAAGGCTAAAATAGATGATATGAATTTCTCTTTTTGGAAAGCAATTGGGAGAACCCAACATCGAGTTTTGAATTACCCTGTACATAGCGGTCAACCTGAATCTGATATGGATCGAAGATTGATGATTCAGATCATGAATGAGGAGTACGAAGAGGCAGTTGAGGGAGGAATATGTCCTATAGAAAGGTATATTCCAACGGTAATGATGACGCCAAATGCTACTCCAGACAAGTCAAAGCCGAGTAGTTCGAGGGATGGCGGTTGTCATGACTTCCTAACAAATGAGGAACCTAAATGAAGTTATCATGGGAGATGAGCAATGGAGAAATCATGATGATCTGAGAGATAGAATCTGAAATAGAAGCAATGTATTTTCAACTCTTCGAAATACCAGGTACGTAAATTTCGGGGACGAAATTTCATAAGGAGGGGAGATTGTAAGACCCCGAATTTTATGAAATAAAAGTATTTAATTTTTCTTATAATTACTATGCAGTAAATGGTTAAATTGATAAATGTTAAAGTTAAGGGTGATATATGATTTTTTTTCAAAATACACAAGTGGTTATAAAATAATCATTGTTGTCGGGGAATATTCGTTTGGTCGTGGAATATTCTTTCTGTCGGGGAATATTCGTACGACGGCGCAGCCATTTGTGGGCCCCATAACAGAATAACTGTCGGGTGAAGAAAACGACAAATTTGAGTTTTACAAATAACGGCGTAGTTGTTACCGTTAACACTGTTGGAATACCCGGTGGTTAAAATACAGTAATACGTGTTATTGTATAGTAGCACACGGTATTGCATAGTATTTTTGAAATTATTGATTCTTACGTAAGAAGGCAATACTCAATAATTGTTACAGTAATTACTGTTCAATATTTTATTTTATTGATTCAATAATTGCTACGTTGAAATTTTATATTATTGTTGTTCAATAATTGTTGCTGCACAGTATTTTCCTTTATCAGATCAATAATTCATATTATTTGAATAATATTATTAGATAACATTATTGGCAATGTCTAGAAAGTTCTGTCTAAGGAGAGGTTTGGTCATCTAATTGCGCGCCAGTAAGGAGAAATCCTTATTGAAAAGCCCCCTCTTTCTTGGGAACGGCCTGGTTGTCATAAATGTGATTCTGTAATATTATTTGTGAATAATTAATTATTGATTCATATGATAAGAAAATATTTATTTTATGTGGATATAAATGAGGGATATTTTTTTGTGGTTAAAAAATGAAGGAGTTAATGTTGAGATTTTTATCCGTATTTTTGTCGGAATGGAGGTATTAAAAATCAAGATTTTTGAGATATTTTGCGGGGGTTATAATTTTTAATCCGACCGTTGGATCGTGGTAATTTTTGGATATGTTATACATATATAAGTTGAGTATATGCCCATAAATTTTGAACCGTTAAAAATGAACGTATGATTTATTATGAATTTTACGAGATGACTGGTTTAGAAATTGTTGAATTTTCGGAGTTTATCATTTTGGTGGAAAAATCTAGAATTGGTGGGCCCCACTTGTGATTGGTGAAGAAATGTGCTGAATTATATTTCAAATGTGGTGGGTGGAAATAGTAGCAGGTAAAGCCATCAGGTTGCAGGTCAAACCTACCAAAATTTTCCTATAAATAGAGGGCTAAGTTAGAATTGAAAATCACACCAGAAACATAAGCTTTCTCTCTTTCTCTCTCTATTTTATGAAGCATATTTTGTGAGTATTTAGATACTTTGAGAGTTGGTATTCATCAGTGCAAGTTTCTTTAGCGTCATATCCGATATCCAGTCAGAAGTGCTGCTCTTTTGAGGTAAGGGATAGTAAGGGATATTAAGGGATTTTAAGGGTTGTTATGATTTTCAGTTTCATAATTTTTCTGATCTTCAAAAATTATGGAAAAATTTGAAATGATATTTTGATGAGTTTTATTGATTGTGTCCAAAAATGGTGATTTTTGGATGTATAGATTAAGAGTTATGAATTTTACGGGAAAAGACTATTTTAAAAGTAACCGCTTATAATTCCTTGTGGTTAACTCCAAAATTGATGAAATTTTTATTGGGAGTACATGTATATGATAGAAGTATACTCTGTAAATTTCAGAATTTTTGGATAAAAGTACAATTTTTGATAAATGTCTAAATATTTGGCTATTTTGGCCATATGAAAAATAGTAAATGACTTTTAAAAATTCTGAGAAAAATATATGTTCACTATGGGACTATATTATGCTAAATCCCAGAAAAGAAATATTTTTGGAACTGATTTGGTATTTTTCATGAAAATAGTCTAGTTATGAGAAAATGAATTAAATATGTTATGTGAAGTAAAAAAATTGGAAAATAGGATTTTATGGCTTGAGAATCCTATATATGAGGTATATACAGATTTTTGATGAGGGTTTTGGTTATTGATGATGAAATCTTAAGAGTTGGCATTTTATGATGATTAAATGCATTAATTAGTAAAGTGTAAACAATTTAAATAAATTGTTTATAAGCTTAAGAATATTATTCTTTCAATATCATTATACCGAAATATTGGTATGTATATTATTGTGAAATTTCTACCTTTTTTATGTCGGAGTTACTATTCATGAGTTACTATTCACGAGTTACTATTCACGACAAAATTGGTTTCTTTTTCTAACCAAATTATAGTTGATTTATGAATATTGCTCTTGAAATTAAATCCATGTTTTGATCATATTGTTTTTATTATCATATATAACATTTTTATAACCTTGATGTTGAAATTCTCTTTCGCTTGAGTGTAAAGATGGATAAATTATTGGTATGATCATGACTATGAGTTCTCTTTGGCCAGTAGTGCAAAGTTGAATTGTTGACTGGTATGATCATGACCATTGAATTTATAAGTGAATATCTTTAGCTTAAGTGCAAAGGTGAACATGGTTATAATTATTGTTTATATAAATTCTGAAATGATTATATATTTCTTTGAGATATTAATATATTTGGCCTGTAGTGCAAATATGAACTGTTGATGAATATCTTTGGCCTGTAGCGCAAAGATAAATTATTGATGAATATCTTTGGCCTGTAGTGCAAAGATGAATTATTGATGAATATCTTTGGCCTGTAGCACAAAGATGAATTGTTGATGAATATCTTTGGCCCGTAGTGCAAAGATGACATGTTGTTGAATATCTTTGGCCAGTAGTGCAAAGATGAACAGATGTTGAGATGAACATGACCAACTGGTGATACAAATGAATATCTTTGGCCGTAGTACAAAGATGAAGTTATTAGTATGATTATGAACAGGAAATGTGATTTGGTGTAACCATAATCTTTGATGTTTCAGGTAAAGATAGGTGATAAAAATTATCTTCGTCCTGGATGAGAAGAGGAATTTAGAACTACAGTTATGATTATGAGTTATTCATATGATTGTGGACCAGAATTGTTGATTGATGTTACAGGGATAAAACATTGTTGGTGGATTTTTAACATGGAGAAGATAATAGACTTTATAGTCTATTTGACTCTTCTAATGGATTGCTCGTTCCGCTGCAACTATGGTTGAAATTTTTATCATTTACCATATGTTCTAAATCTCTGATTTATTGTTGATGAAGGCTATTGATAATTGAATTATCTTTAGTCATGATATTCTTTACTGAGCTAGTTGTGCTCACCCTTTTGCTTCACAATTCCTTTCAGGTAATAAGAGTGTAGCTGGGTCGAGCGGGGGTAACAAGGGAATAGAACGGTGGTCATCATTTAGTAGTTATATTTGGTGAAGAAAATAGGGTGAGGTGAAATCAACGTTGGAAGGGTGTTTTGTTACTATCATACAAGATATCTAATGACATACAACCTCGTGTCATCATAAGACAGGGTTGTGCTCATCCACTTGCTAAGTATATGTGACGCCCCCAAAATAGGTATACAACACCCATTCTGAGTCGCCAAATACATGGTACAGAAAGCAAACTGCAACTTCAATAATACAAATGTCGTGCAAAATACGACAACACATACTGTGAGTTTAAATACAAATATTGTCTTCTAGACAATATCCACACTCAAATAAATCCTCATTACAATTATTCAAACACTATTTTACAGAAATAGTGAGGACTGCTAAAACATCTTTCTAGAACCATCACTCCATACCCAGACTAGATCCTGCTATGTTCTCACCTCCTGAGAAGAAAAATGGAACAAAAAGGAAAAGGGTGAGCTCAACTAGCCCAGTAAAGAATATTATGACTAAGATAATATACAAACAAATTATCGTTAGTCTTCAACAGGGAAAAATCTTATAGAATATAATCAACAACAAGTTTTAGATCAACAACTGCAGCGGAAACAACAAACCATTAGAAGAGTCAAGTAGAGAAAGAATTCTACTATCTTCTAAGATTTAAAAGTCCATCATCAATATTTTATCCCTGTAACATCAATTAATAATCATCTTTATCCAAATATTCATCTTTGCACTACAGGCCAAAGATATTCATTTGTATCACCTGTCAGTCATGTTCATCTCAACACCTGTTCATCTTTGCACTACAGGCCAAAGATATTCATCAAGTAATCATACATCTTTGCACTACAGGCCAAAGATATTCATTAATATCATCATTTAGGACTGAGGATGATGAAAAATATCTTAAAGAGAACGAATCTAATGAGACAGAAGGACAAATAGTAGGGATTCGTATAACAGTTTATCCAAGATTAATAATACTTCATAATAATCAATTGTGAAGCAGAATTCAAAAATAAAGATCAAAACATGGATACAATCAAAGATAGTAACCATAATAGACATCGCGGACAAAAAGGAAAAATTTTATTTTTCGGTGAATAGTGTCGTATTCGTGAATAGTGCCGTATACGTGAATAGTGCCGTATACATGAATAGTAACCCCGACACAAAAAGTTCTAAATTTGATAAAAACTCATATCAATATTTCAGCATAATGATATTGAAGAAAATAATATCATTTAAGAAGAAAATAATATCCCTTACCTCAAGATATCAGTACTTCTGGTCGGAATACCGGTATAAGGCTGAAAGAAACTTGCTCTGATGAATAGAAACTCTCAAAGTATCTAAATACTCACAAAATACACTCAATAATCTAGAGAGAGAAAGAGAGAAAACTTGTTTCTGGTGTGATTTTCAATTCTAACTTAGCCCTCTATTTATAGGAAAATTTTAGTAGGTTTGACCTGCAACCTGATGGCTTTACCTGCTACTATTCCCACCCACCACATTTGAAATATAATTCAGCACATTTCTTCACCAACCACAAGTTGGGCCCACCAATTCTAGAATTTTCCATCAAAATGATAAACTCCGAAAATTCAACAATTTCTGAACCAGTCATCTCGTAAAATTCATAATAAATCATACGTTCATTTTTAACGGTTCAAAATTTGTGGACATATACTCAACTTATATATGTATAACATATCCAAAAATTACCACGATCCAACGGTCGGATTAAAAATTATAACACCCGCAATATTTCTCAAAAACCCTGATTTGATTTTTAATACCACCATTCCGATAAAAATACTGATAAAACACCTCAACATTAACTCCTTCATTTTTAACCACAAAAATATATCCCTCATTTATATCCACATAAAATAAATATTTCCTTATCATATGAATCAATAATTAATTATTCACAAATAATATTACAGAATCACATTTATGACAACCAGGCCGTTCCCAGGAAAGAGGGGGCTTTCCAATAAGGATTTCTCCTTACTGGCGCGCAATTAGATGACCAAACCTCTCCTTAGACAGAACTTTCTAGACATTGCCAATAATGTTATATAATAATATTATTCAAATAATATGAATTATTGATCTGATAATGGAAAATACTGTGCAGCAACAATTATTGAAACAACAATAATATAAAATATCAACGCAGCAATTATTGAATCAATAAAATAAAATATTGAATAATAACTACTGTAACAATTATTGAGTAATGCCTTCTTACGTAAGAATCAATAATTGGTGCAATACCGTGTGCTACTGTAATTTAACCACCGGGTATTCCAACAGTATTAACGGTAACAACTATGCCGTTATTTATAAATAACTTATACTTGTCATTTTCTTCATCCAATCGCTTTCCGTTATGGGGCCCACACAAGGCTGCGCCGTCGTACGAATATTCCCCGACAACAAGAATATTCCACGACCAAACGAATATTCCCCGACAAAATGGATATTTTATAACCACTTGCTTATTTTGCAAAATTTGCATATTTCACCCATAACCAAAGTATTATATCAAATTAGCCCCTTATTATTCACAATAATATTTAGAGAAAATTTGATTTTATTCATTAATAAGTTGGGGTCTTACAGTATATCTATGGGCACTACCTATATAATCTTGGTGTTTGTTTGAAGTATAATTCTCAATTAAAGACAGTGGAGATAATGATAAGTCAAGAGAAGACTCACCATTGGAAAGAATATGATAGTAATCTTCTCGTTTTTCTTTGGGGTCTATTGGGTCAACCAAGGATAATTCTGTGGCCATATAATATCTATCATAACCTAGATGCGTGGCCTCCCATGTACGAAGGTTTCCTTGAGCACTTCCCAAAGATTCTAATTTCTAAAACAGTTTTTGACTATACCTTTATGTAAGGTGTTATTGTGAGGTGATGTCCACGGTTGGAACATGAGTCACATTTGGTATATATTTGTATCCAAACTCACAGCATATGTGTTGTTGTATTTTGCACGACAATTATTGTAATAAAGTTGTAGTTGTTTTCTGTACCATGTATTTGACGACTCAGAATGGGTTGGGTGGAATGGACCTATTTTGGGGTTGTCACATGAAGGACTTATTTGACTTTAAATGAACTTTAGGGACGACTTTGAAAGTGAGTGACAACTTGGAGGGACAAAAGTGTCATTTAGCCCTTATATTTTATCAAACAAGTGAAGCCAGGCGGGATAGCGATTATCCTGCGGGCTGGTAAACAATTGCATTCACAAATAAAGGAACAAGAGATTCACCGGAAAACACAGAGAAACTCTCTCTAATGTGTATAATATATTTATCAAAATCAAAGTCTATCTAATTCAACCCACAAGCTGGGTCATATATAGCTAACAAAACTTTATCTCCAAGTTAGTCTAGAATCTTCTTAGGGATATGTAAATAAATAAAAAATAAAAATAAAATGCTCCTAAGGATGTGAAAAAGATTGTAACAAACTTCCTAGCTAGAGATACGGAAAGATATCCTAACAAACTTCCTAAAAATACGGAAATAAATTCTTTAACAAATAACAACTTATTATAAAAGATTTACTACCTAATAAAATACTATTACTATAAAAAACTAAATAATAATAATAATGATAAGGTCCATCGACTTCCGAAGTCATGACACCTCTTCGAAAGAAGTTCACCACATCTGAAGTCATAACGTCATCCAAAATCGAACTCTGACCGAAGCTAAACTCTGACCCTGAAGACAAGGTTATGACGCCATCCAAAGTCGAACTCTGACTCCAAAAACAAGGACCTAACGCTTGACCCCGATGTCAACCGATACCGTTGCAATGATCCCTTAGCTTTCAGTCCTTTAACATAGTCATTGTCCTATCCGACCATTCAGGATCTTCGGTCAAAAATTCTCTTGCATCAGTCTCTCCGTGTTGGAAATAACTCGTCCTCGAGTTCGACACAGATAGAATGGAAACTGTACGAGAAGAGGCTTCGCCAACTGAAATATTTTCTTTTTGATTCGATCCTGGGACAAGATATATCTGTTGCTGAATGTCCCTCATCGCCGATAGTCCTGATGGAAGCTCTACGAGAAATTCCTGTACATCGGCTGACACTTCAGTGCTTTCAGCTGTCGAACCGCTCCCACAAAGAAGTAGGACATAATCCACATCTTCACAATCGGCCTCCTTTAGGAATCTAGTCATGGAGAACAGGTTTGGACTCTCGACTGCTCGAGCCGAACTGTCATTTTATCGTCGAGGCGCTAGTACAACCTTATTTCATTTAAAATGAAGGGAATACGTATTCTTTCGACCATCATGAATGACTCTTCGGTCATATTGCCAAGGTCGGCCCAACAATACATGACATGCGTCCATTGCCACCACATCACACAAAGTTTTATCAAAATATTTATTGTCGATAATGGAAAAAGACAGTAAACACTTTTTATCCACTCTTACTTTATTGCCTTTTTTTAGCCACGACAACTTATATGGTTTAGGATGCCGATCCGTTTTCAACTGCAATTTCTTGACAACCTCTTGAGACACTATGTTCTCACAACTGCCACTGTCAATGATTAACTTATAGACTTTATTTGCTATGGTGCAAGCTATTTAAAAGATATTGGTTCTCAACAAATCCTCTTTAGAATCACCTTTATGATTTGGTAGACTCTTGGGAACTATCAAGGTCTCCTGGTTATCTTCATATGATCCATTCTTATCTTCGTTGCAATCATCATATCAGTCATACTCACGTTCTCCATAAGGCTCTCCTTCATCTTCATATTCGTCATAAATTTCTTCTTCATCTGCATATTCCTTATTAATTTCTTCTTCATCTACATATTCATCATATACACGTTCTCCATACTCATCTACTTCTTCCTTAACCAACTATTCTAAATCAAAATCAGAATTAAAAGTATAAAATTCCTCATCACGATCAAGGTGCAAGAAATATTCTGGGACTTCCTCGGTCGAATACTGTCCACGAGAATAATACCTTTTCTCATCATAATCAAGGTGTGAGACTTCCTCAGCTGGATACTGTCCACGATAGTGATCAAGGTGCGGGACTTCCTCCCGAGTCAGCGCCTTAAGATGCCTAGTTAACTCTGTAACTGGTCTCTATAAATCCTCAATCATCACGTCTTGAATGTTACTGTAACAACCCAGTCCCACATCGAAAGATAGGGAAAATATTTGTCTGCATATAAGGAAATAAGTTACTACCAATAGTACCTTTAAGTCATGAACTTTTGGGTGAGCCTGTGGTGAGCTAAGATGACCCAAGAAGATACTATTGGGCCAGTGGTTTGAGGCCTTATTTTGATTGATTTGATTCGATTCGGCCTTGGGGTTTTTCCCAAGATTTGTTCCGGACTCGGGATTTGACCCGGGTTGTTATATATGGTATCAAAGCCGACTCTCAAAAGCTCGGGTCGGGTCATCCGATCGGGTTGCTGGAGTTGGGGACACGAAGGCTGGTGGTATTATCCCACAATAGAGATATGGAGGTCCGGAGGTGGGGACACGAAAGTAGCCAATATTATTCCACAATGGCTAGAGAGGCAAAGATCTTTGGGCTGTGTGTGTGATCGGATTCTGACGGGGACGTCATAAATTTAAGTGGGGGAGTTTGTAACACCCCAGTCCCATATCAAAAGATATAGAAAAAATTTGTCTGCATATAAGGAAATAAGTTACTACCAATAGTACCTTCAAGTCATATCCTTTTGGGTGAGCCTGTGGTGGGCTAAGATGACCCAAGAAGATACTATTGGGCCAGTGGTTTGAGGCCTTATTTTTATGGATTCGATTCGATTCGGCCTTGGGATTTGACCCAAGATTTGTTCTGGACTTGGGATTTGACCCGGGTTGTTATAGTTACTGTAACGCCCCCAAAGTCGGGAAAATTTCTCTTCCCGATCTTGTGCATTAATATTATCCTGTTCTAGCTTTAAAACATTATTTAATGTTAAAATAGCTAAAAATGCGAAATAATTGTTTTTTTCTTTCTTTCCATTCATTCATTCCCTGAATCGCAACCTTTATAATTCTTCTTTATACTAAAATCATATTTATTATATGATTTGTTTAGCCTGAGTAGATATGAGTATAAATATACAATTCATTCTTTCAAGCATATCCCCTTTTTAGAACAAATAATCTTCATCTACCGAATAATTCAACAATTTACAAATCTGTGATTTACACATGAAAATACCATCAAATGATTCAACACAATCTCGACTAAATCACTAGTCTTCTTTTCATGTGCTCCTAATCACGATAGATCGCATCATAGCTTTAACATGTAAATTAAGCAAGAATGAGCACGACGGCCCAGCAAGTCTAACAGTCTATCATGCATCACATAGCACATATGTTCACATTTAGTTCATGCATTTATATTCTTGGGGTTCAAGCATATTACAGATGCATTATCACATTTATGTCCTGCTGGTAGCAACATACGTACCGTAGCATATACTACACATGTCTTGTACATGTCATTCATTGCACATATATATTGAGTTCACTGCCTCAATTCAAGAATTAGTCATAATTTGACATTCATCATTCACAAAGCAAATAATGTAGTTCATAGGTAATACATACTTATAAATATAAATCATGTTAACAGTTATCTATAGCAATTATAAGTCCACATAAATAAACTGAGAAACTTGTCTTGATTGGAGATTACCGAAAAATTTAACTTAGCTTCTCTCCACAAATCCTACACAACTGTGTTTACATATACACACACATTAGATAACCAACTATGTCACAAAACATGCATGCATATATTTAATCCATGATTATTAGTTTATTTAAACTCTAGTATTTTGTTCTCATCCTAAAACCATGTTCCTTTGAAAACTTTGTCCGTTTAACCTTTTTACGCATAAAAAAGGTTTCTCATTTATGCTATTTTTTAGACCTCATAGCAATGTACTTTATCCATGGTTTAAGTTATAGAAACCAAAAAGTTAAGCAATTCAAAAACAAGCCTTAAATGGGCTGTTTTCAACAGTCTTGAATGCAACTGCATTTTTCATGAATTTCAAGGCCACTTTGATGATTTTTAGGAACTTTTGTATTAGGCTTTTGGACAAGGACTCTGAACATACTTCTAGCCTATATACCAAAGTATTTTTGTGTTTGTTTAGATTCCCAAGTAAGCCTCTTATGCTTCTTGAAAGTAATGTCTAAACTAGGCCATTATTCACATTTTGAGTTTACTAGTTTTGGTCAATTCTTGCTAATTTCACTTCTAGCCACTTTGGTTCATTCCAATACTTGAATTATATCTATTTAGAACTAGTTTTATCATTCCTTTAGGTTTGCTAAGCATAGATTGGGTTTTGACCCTCTAAACCAATCTTTTTCAAGCTTTTACACACTAACTTCTCAAGTTCTTGTATATGTTAGCATTCCAACACTTGGAATAGCCTAGCATAACCCTAACTCACTTGCCTAAGGTGTCCAAATTGAGTTCTAAGTAGAATAGAAAAATCTCAAATTTTCATACTTAAGACAAATTTGCAAAACTGCAGTTTTAGTGATTTTCCATGCTAGTTTGGTGATTTATTTAAACTTCTTGGTTAAGCCAAGGGCTTAACCACTAGGCCCTACTTCTAGACCATACTAAAAGGTATTTTATTCAAGGTTTAGGTTTCTTGTTCATGCCCATTAAGCTCCACAAAACAGAGCTCAAACTTAGCCATTTTCTTTTTCTTTTTTTTTTTACAAAACTGATTTTAAAATTTTCCAGTTCTGGCCATTAGGATAGACTAGGCATGTATTTTACGTTATTAAAGGTTACTTTTAGCATCAGCACACTTTATTTAATCATATAACTCATTTTGACTTATCAAAGCTCACTTTAGGCTTGAAAAGAGAGCTTAAATTGATTTTCTTGTTAGCTTTAGTAATGGTCATGTTTGGGAATCATTACTAGCATGTATGAGCAACTTTTTATTTGCTCATAATAGTCCTTTAAGGTCAGGTACTATGAATTGTCCAAAAAAAATCCATTTTTGGTTTAAAAATGTGATTTTTAATAAGTCTCATGCTCAAAATGGCTTAGGCTTGGTTCCTTTAGTTTGTGTAGCTTTCTTATGTCCTATTATGACTATTGAAACTTGTGTATGGGGCCCAAGTATGGTGGTTCACTATTTTAGTGTTCATTATTCTATAAAGCTTATATTCATTAATTTTTAAGCAAGAATTTGCACAACACACCACTTTTATATGTTATCTATAGGCAATGTATGTACACCTCACTGTCTAACAACACCAGTCACACAAGTTGGTCATAACAGTCCCTTATAGGCACAATTTTGGCTACCAAATCCCCAACAGTCCACAATAGAACACATATGGTCTTTAAGCATTCCTATAAACCTTAAATCACCACGAAAACTCATAAGCACATACTCTAGCATGTTTGAAAACTGAGTTCAATCTTTCCATACCCAAAACAGCCTTTATCTAAGCATTATAAGCATGAATTAGCATCATTTCACCAAAATAGTTCCAAACATTCAAGTATATGCATTATCATAACATGAACTTACTATATACCATATGTTTAAGGTTTAAAATATCTAAATGTAAGATCTCTAGCTTTAGTTCAAAACAGAACTTAAACATGCTCAATTATAACAGTTTTTTGAACTTTTTTCCAACTTTACCCTCTCTCGCTAAAACAGTCATAACTTTTTTGTTTTAAAATATTTTTGAGCGATTCTTGAGCCCACATGAAGCTAACTTCTGGGGATACAACTTTCATTCTTTGACCATTCCCAAATTCAAAACACAGAATTCCAGAATTTTGTGCAAAGGGGAATGATCGGAATTGGTTGGACAATTTTGACGCGACTATTTTGAATAGTCGTAACTTTTTACTCTGAAGTTGGAATTAGTTCGTTTCGGTGTCTATGGAAAACTTATTCAGTGTACTATAATACCACAAAAGCCCAGAAATTTCTGGATAAATATACTATCCTCGAATTTTTGTTTTAGGGTCAGCAGTCAAAAATCTTTCGGACTTTTCGTTTTGATTTCCAATTACTTTTCGCTTTAACTTAGTATGCTCAATCTCTTTAATTATCATCATATATATATATATAGCCCAAGCTTTAGTTTCGTCTTATTTTTGATTTTTAAACAAAATCATTCATTGGAAAATTTAATCAAACAACTAGTAAGCGTTGTTTTAAAACGCCATTTTCATAGCCATTTGTTTGTGTTATTAACCCAATTTTGCTTTCTTATATCACTACACAACAACACTAAACCCCATTTTGCGAATATCCCAAATGAAAGTGTTTAATAAAAATGCCCCCATTGCAACCATTATGGAACTGAAACATGTGCATGTCTGTAATCTAAAAACCTTTAAGCTAAAAGTACCTGATAAAACACGTAATTCATACATTTAATTATCCCTAATTTTGTCTTTAAATTATATTAGTTTATTAAATTAATATATTTTTATTTTATTTTGTAGGATTTAATATTTGTTTGCAATAAAGTCAAAATCTTGGTGATCAAGGGATATTTAATGCTTTTATTCATATAAGGAATATCCAAGAAGAATCCTACAAGGAGTAGGAAAGAGGTTAAAAAATCTTGGTGTGCAAGTCAAACCCAACAAGAGAAGACAAGTATATCTAGAAGATCTTTTGAGAAATTGATTGGGGACAAAACTGTCCAAGTTCAATTAGGGTTCCAAGTTATTTTTCCTATAAATAGGCCTCTTGTTTTAGAGAGAAGGACACCACTTGTTATTTTTTTTTTCTTAGTCTCTTCACTAGGTAGAAGGGAGTAAGATATTTAGAGTTTGTTTTTCTCTTATTCAATCACGTGTGAAACTACTGTCAGGGAGTATTTGTATCTTTCTTTTATTTATATAATAGAAATTCTCTTTTTAATCATTGTTCTTATTTCATGCGAATTGTAGTACTAATATTATTTGTTTTTGTTTTTAATTCCATGGCTAGCTAAATTTCTAATACCTAGGATTATGATGAAACTAAGTATTTCATAATAATATTTTCTTTTCGTTTCAAAATTAATGCCTAATTATTTTCGCCTTCATATTTTCCTCCGCATAAATTACATAAGATTTTTATATTGATTGCGAGGTTTTGATAAGTTATAGTTAATCTGTGAATTTTTCATAACTTATGCTTGCCCATATTAATTATATGAATCATTATTTTTAAAGGGAGGGAGAATAATTTGGGAATTGATTTAGGAAATAAGAAATTATTTATTATGTTAATATTTGGTGGATTATGATTCTAGGTATCTTTTCTCATTAATAGTTTCCGTTATTAATTAGTAGTTTGAATAATTTAGTTAATAAATTTCTCCCACCATATTTATTTCTAATTCGCCTAAAATATTAATTAAGGATATATTAAAGAATTAATCTAGTCTCTGTGGATTGACCTGTACTTGCCAGTTCTTCAATTTGACATTGTGCACTTTGCAGTTATATTTTTATCACATCAAGTTTTTGGCGCCGCTGCCGGGGACTAGAATTAATTTTATTTATTCCTCAATTTTTATTTATTCGAATTAGCTTAACACTATATTTTTTTCAGGATTATTGAAGTTGGGTCGAAGAGAGCGAAAAGATAAAAATTTTGTTGCTGCCGCTTTCTTCGGTACTTCGTATCTCCATATTTAAAAAAAAAAATTTAGCTTTTATTATTATTATATTTTTTTTATTTGCCGCATTCATGCATTCACTCATGTAGAGCACATCCTGTTAGGTTATTATTTTTATTTATTATTATTATTTTTTTTGTCAAATATAAACTGTGGTGATTGCTGAAGAATTGAGGTACGTCAAAATTTCTCATTCTTTCGTAATTCAACATAGTT
>CM029013.1:232295017-232781204 GCA_016801055.1 Panax notoginseng | reverse complement strand
ACGAAGGCTGGTGGTATTATCCCACAATAGAGATATGGAGGTCCCGGAGGTGGGGACACGAAACTAGCCAATATTATTCCACAATGGCTAGAGAGGCAAAGATCTTTGGGCTGTGTGTGTGATCGGATTCTGACGGGGACGACGTCATAAATTTAAGTGGGGGAGTTTGTAACACCCCAGTCCCATATCAAAAGATATAGAAAAAATTTGTCTGCATATAAGGAAATAAGTTACTTCCAATAGTACCTTCAAGTCATATCCTTTTGGGTGAGCCTGTGGTGGGCTAAGATGACCCAAGAAGATACTATTGGGCCAGTGGTTTGAGGCCTTATTTTTATGGATTCGATTCGATTCGGCCTTGGGATTTGACCCAAGATTTGTTCTGGACTTGGATTTGACCCAGGTTGTTATAGTTACTGTAACGCCCCCAAAGTCGGGAAATTTATCTTCCCGATCTTGTGCATTAATATTATCCTGTCTAGCTTTAAAACATTATTTAATGTTAAAATAGCTAAAAATGCGGAAATAATTGTTTTTTTTCTTTCTTTCCATTCATTCATTCCCTGAATCGCAACCTTTATAATTCTTCTTATACTAAAATCATATTTATTATATGATTTGTTTAGCCTGAGTAGATATGAGTATAAATATACAATTCATTCTTTCAAGCATATCCCTTTTTAGAACAAATAATCTTCATCTACCGAATAATTCAACAATTTACAAATCTGTGATTTACACATGAAAATACCATCAAATGATTCAACACAATCTCGACTAAATCACTAGTCTTCTTTTCATGTCTCCTAATCACGATAGATCGCATCATAGCTTTAACCTGTAAATTAAGCAAGAATGAGCACGACGGCCCAGCAAGTCTAACAGTCTATCATGCATCACATAGCACATATGTTCACATTTAGTTCATGCATTTATATTCTGGGTTCAAGCATATTACAGATGCATTATCACATTTATTCCTGCTGGTAGCAACATACGTACCGTAGCATATACTACACATGTCTTGTACATGTCATTCATTGCACATATATATTGAGTTCATGCCTCAATTCAAGAATTAGTCATAATTTGACATTCATCATTCACAAAGCAAATAATGTAGTTCATAGGTAATACATACTTATAAATATAAATCATGTTAACAGTTATCTATAGCAATTATAAGTCCACATAAAAAACTGAGAAACTTGTCTTGATTGGAGATTACCGAAAAATTTAACTTAGCTTCTCTCCACAAATCCTACACAACTGTGTTTACATATACACACACATTAGATAACCAACTATGTCACAAAACATGCATGCATATATTTAATCCATGATTATTAGTTTATTTAAACTCTAGTATTTTGTTCTCATCCTAAAACCATGTTCCTTTGAAAACTTTGTCCGTTTAATCCTTTTTACGCATAAAAAAGTTTCTCATTTATGCTATTTTTTAGACCTCATAGCAATGTACTTTATTCCATGGTTTAAGTTATAGAAACCAAAAAGTAAGCAATTCAAAACAAGCCTTAAATGGGCTGTTTTCAACAGTCTTGAATGCAACTGCATTTTTCATGAATTTCAAGGCCACTTTGATGATTTTTAGGAACTTTTGTATTAGCTTTTGGACAAGGACTCTGAACATACTTCTAGCCTATATACCAAAGTATTTTGTGTTTGTTTAGATTCCCAAGTAAGCCTCTTATGCTTCTTGAAAGTAATGTCTAAACTAGGCCATTATTTTCACATTTTGAGTTTACTAGTTTTTGTCAATTCTTGCTAATTTCACTTCTAGCCACTTTGGTTCATTTCCAATACTTGAATTATATCTATTTAGAACTAGTTTAATCATTCCTTTAGGTTTGCTAAGCATAGATTGGGTTTTGACCCTCTAACCAATCTTTTTCAAGCTTTTACACACTAACTTCTCAAGTTCTTGTATATGTTAGCATTCCAACACTTGAATAGCCTAGCATAACCCTAACTCACTTGCCTAAGGTGTCCAAATTGAGTTCTAAGTAGAATAGAAAAATATCTCAAATTTTCATACTTAAGACAAATTTGCAAAACTGCAGTTTTAGTGATTTTCCATGCTAGTTTGGTGATTTATTTAAACTTCTTGGTTAAGCCAAGGGCTTAACCACTAGGCCCTACTTCTAGACCATACTAAAAGGTATTTTATTCAAGGTTTAGGTTTCTTGGTTCATCCCATTAAGCTCCACAAAACAGAGCTCAAACTTAGCCATTTTCTTTTTCTTTTTTTTTTACAAAATTGATTTTAAAATTTTCCAGTTCTGGCCATTAGGATAGACTAGGCATGTATTTTACGTTATTAAAGGTTACTTTTAGCATCAGCACACTTTATTTAATCATATAATTCATTTTGACTTATCAAAGCTCACTTTAGGCTTGAAAAGAGAGCTTAAATTGATTTTCTTGTTAGCTTTAGTAATGGTCATGTTTGGGAATCATTACTAGCATGTATGAGCAACTTTTTATCTGCTCATAATAGTCCTTTAAGGTCAGGTACTATGAATTGTCCAAAAAAAATCCATTTTTGGTTTAAAAATGTGATTTTTAATAAGTCTCATGCTCAAAATGGCTTAGGCTTGGTTCCTTTAGTTTGTGTAGCTTTCTTATGTCCTGTTATGACTATTGAAACTTGTGTATGGGGTCCAAGTATGGTGGTTCACTATTTTAGTGTTCATTATTCTATAAAGCTTATATTCATTAATTTTTAAGCAAGAATTTGCACAACACACCATTTTTATATGTTATCTATAGGCAATGTATGTACACCTCACTGTCTAACAACACCAGTCACACAAGTTGGTCATAACAGTCCCTTATAGGCACAATTTTGGCTACCAAATCCCCAACAGTCCACAATAGAACACATATGGTCTTTTAAGCATTCCTATAAACCTTAAATCACCACGAAAACTCATAAGCACATACTCTAGCATGTTTGAAAACTGAGTTCAATCTTTCCATACCCAAAACAGCCTTTATCTAAGCATTATAAGCATGAATTAGCATCATTTCACCAAAATAGTTTCCAAACATTCAAGTATATGCATTATCATAACATGAACCTACTATATACCATATGTTTAAGGTTTAAAATATCTAAATGTAAGATCTCTAGCTTAGTTCAAAACAGAACTTAAACATGCTCAATTATAACAGTTTTTTGAACTTTTTTCCAACTTTAACCCTCTCTCTCTCGCTAAAACAGTCATAACTTTTTTGTTTTAAAATATTTTTGAGCGATTCTTGAGCCCCACTGAAGCTAACTTCTGGGGATACAACTTTCATTCTTTGACCATTTCCAAATTCAAAACACAGAATTCCAGAATTTTGTGCAAAGGGGACTGATCGGAATTGGTTGGACAATTTTGACGCGACTATTTTGAATAGTCGTAACTTTTTACTTTGAAGTTGGAATTAGTTCGTTTCGGTGTCTATGGAAAACTTATTCAGTGTACTATAATACCACAAAAGCCCAGAAATTTCTGGATAAATATACTATCCTCGAATTCATGTTTTAGGGTCAGCAGTCACACAATCTTTCGGACTTTTCGTTTTGATTTCCAATTACTTTTCGCTTTAACTTAGTATGCTCAATCTCTTTAATTATCATCATATATATATATATATATATATATATATATAGTTATATATATATATATATATATAGCCCAAGCTTTAGTTTCGTCTTATTTTTGATTTTTAAACAAAATCATTCATTGGAAAATTAATCAAACAACTAGTAAGCGTTGTTTTAAAACGCCATTTTCATAGCCATTTGTTTGTGTTATTAACCCAATTTTGCTTTCTTATATCACTACACAACAACACTAAACCCCATTTTGCGAATATCCCAAATGAAAGTGTTTAATAAAAATGCCCCCCATTGCAACCATTATGGAACTGAAACATGTGCATGTCTGTAATCTAAAAACCTTTAAAGCATAAAAGTACCTGATAAACACGTAATTCATACATTTAATTATCCCTAATTTTGTCCTTTTAATTATATTAGTTTATTAAATTAATATATTTTATTTTATTTTGTAGGATTTAATATTTGTTGCAATAAAGTCAAAATCTTGGTGATCAAGGGATATTTAATGCTTTTATTCATATAAGGAATATCCAAGAAGAATCCTACAAGGAGTAGGAAAGAGGTTGAAAAATCTTGGTGTGCAAGTCAAACCCAACAAGAGAAGATAAGTATATCTAGAAGATCTTTTTGAGAAATTGATTGGGGACAAAACTGTCCAAGTTCAATTAGGGTTCCAAGTTATTTTTCCTATAAATAGGCCTCTTGTTTTAGAGAGAAGGACACCACTTGTTATTTTTTTTTTCTTAGTTCTTCACTAGGGTAGAAGGGAGTAAGATATTTAGAGTTTGTTTTTTCTCTTATTCCAATCACGTGTGAAACTACTGTCAGGGAGTATTTGTATCTTTCTTTTATTTATAAATAGAAATTCTCTTTTTAATCATTGTTCTTATTTCATGCGAATTGTAGTACTAATATTATTTGTTTTTGTTTTTAATTCCATGGCTAGCTAAATTTTCTAATACCTAGGATTATGATGAAACTAAGTATTTCATAATAATATTTTTCTTTTCGTTTCAAAATTAATGCCTAATTATTTTCGCCTTCATATTTTCCTCCGCATAAATTATATATGATTTTTATATTGATTGCGAGGTTTTGATAAGTTATAGTTAATCTGTGAATTTTTCATAACTTATGCTTGCCCATATTAATTATATGAATCATTATTTTTAAAGGGAAGGGAGAATAATTTGGGAATTGATTTAGGAAATAAGAAATTATTTATTATGTTAATATTTGGTGGATTCTGATTCCTAGGTATCTTTTCTCATTAATAGTTTCCGTTATTAATTAGTAGTTTGAATAATTTAGTTAATAAATTTTCTCCACCATATTTATTTCTAATTCGCCTAAAATATTAATTAAGGATATATTAAAGAATTAATCTAGTCTCTGTGGATTGGACATGTACTTGCCAGTTCTTCAATTTGACACTCTGCACTTGCAGTTACATATTTTTATCACATCAAGTTTTTGGCGCCGCTGCCGGGGACTAGAATTAATTTTTATTTATTCCTTAATTTTTATTTATTCGAATTAGCTTTAACTCTATTTTTTTTTCCCAGGATTATTGAAGTTGGTCGAAGGAGCGAAAAGATAAAAATTTTGTTGCTGCGCTTTCTTCGTACTTCGTATCTCCATATTTTAAAAAAAAATTTAGCTTTTATTATTATTAATATTTTTTTTATTTGCCGCATTCATGCATTCACTCACGTAGAGCACATCCTGTTAGGTTTTTATTTTTATTTATTATTATTATATTTTTTTTGTCAAATATAAACTGTGGTGATTGCTGAGAATTGAGGTACGTCAAAATTTCTCATTCTTTCGTAATTCACATAGTTTTAGGACACTTTATTTGTTTACAGTTTTTTTTTTATTTGTGCATTTTCATCTTTAATCTAACAATAAGGGCACAACCCTTAACAAGATAAGGTGGGGATTTCATCACCCTTCCTTGGCCCACAAACAACCCAATTTGTATTTTGCATGACCATGACCTAATAAAATCAAGTAGACGTTGGCCCCTAGGACCCTCGAGCTCAATTAGGACAAGAAACTCCAAGAGGAGTCTGAATTTTAAATTAATCAAACTACTGGTGTCTAGGCAAGTGGTTCAAAAGGTATACGCCTAAAGATTGTGTGGTTAATCAATTAGTCACCGTTTCTACGGAGAGACTCCCACCTTTCTTACACTTACCTGGCTAGTGGTGTGATTAATTTCGAATTTGGTGAACCTTGCGGTGTAACTTGGAACAGTTAGGAGCTGTCTAGATTTTAATTAGGTTGACCTTAGAAGTAAATTTATTTTTATTTTCTTTTTATTTTATTTTATTATTATTAATTTTTTTTTGTTTTTTTTGTTTTTTTTTTGTGCTTATCTGCTTATTTGTTAAGTAGTGTATGCAAAAAGTGTGGATTAGGGACGAAACATCCCGATTAGTGAGAACACTTGATTTTTCGGATTTCACTTTAAAAGATCTCACTTTAAGAAAAATGGAGGGCGCACAAACTGTTTCTTTAAGGGATCGATGTTATCCTTCCCGCTCTGCCCAACCTTCATGTATCAGTCTACCACCGGTAACTGGTAATAATTTTGAACTTAAGCCACATTTTATAAATATGTTACCTAGGTTCACAGGGATAGAAGATGCATATTTATTTATTCAGAATTTGAGGAAGTTTGTGCCCTAATGAAAATTCAACAATTGTCTGATGACTCAATTAGGCTAAGATTTATAACATTTGCTTTAAAAGATAATGCTAAAAAATGGTTATATAGCCTACCAAATAATTCCATATCAACCTGGGAGGGATTTGTTGTTACATTTCTAAAAAAATATTTTCCAAATCATAAAACTGCTAAAATTTCGGACTGCAATTCATCAATTTTGCCAACATGAAAAAGAGTCATTTTGGAAATATTTTGATAGATTTAAAAATATGTTATCCCAATGCCCCACCACGGAATTGAGAAAATGGAGATTGTGTCAAATTGCTTACGAAGGTTTAGACTATCCCACTAAAACAATGTTAGAGTCAATGTGTAAAGGGGATTTTTTGAATAATGATGAGGAAAAGGCTTGGGAGTTTTTAGAAGACTTAGCAGAAAAAACCATGCAATGGGAAACCACCTGAGAGACAGATAAACCTATTTCATCTAAGGGTGTTCATACAATTGACAATTCAATTGCTACCGAAGTTAAGTTGGATGGTGTACTTAAAAGACTTGAAGCTTTAGAAACTAGGGGACAATCACACGTGAACCAAGTCTCAACACCAACACCTTTGTATCTAAGTAATTCATCAAGCCATGTGATTGAGGAATGTCCTAGAGTCATGTCCCAACTCGAAGAATATGAACAAGTCAATTCAATGTTTCAAAGACCTGCGAATGACCCATTTGGACCCACTTATAATCCAGGTTGGAGAAATCATCCTAATTTTACATGGAACCAAGGACCCCACCCGAATAACTCTTAAAATCAGGTCAATCAGTCTCTAAATCAATCTTTTCAACCTTATCAAAAGCCAAATCCTGGTCCGTACCAAAATTCAAATTCAGCACCTCAATATCCCCAAGGTTTTTCTAATGAAAGTGAGAGGAGACTTATCACCTTAAAGAAAAGTGTGAGCACCGTAGAGAAGAGTGTGGAAACTGTAATAAAATCCATTTCTCGCCTAGAGATCCAAATGAGTCAATTGGCCACTATTGTTAGTGAAAGAGAGAAGGGTAAACTTCCTAGTCAACCCGAGACCAATCCAAAATTTCCAGTCCCTAATCATAAACCTTATCATGCTAATTCACATGAAAACAACCAAGTCAATCATGTGAATTCTATAATTTCTTTAAGGTCTGGAAATTATTTTAATAATCATGCTGGCATTGATAATGAAGAAGAGAAAAATTTAAATGTTGAATCTAACAATCCATCTTCAAAGTCAGCCCTACCTGAAAAGCCCACAAACTCTGAGTCAGTAGGCCCACCTACTAAGTGTGACGCCCCCAAAATAGGTATACAACACCCATTCTGAGTCGCCAAATACATGGTACAGAAAGCAAACTACAACTTCAATAATACAATTGTCGTGCAAAATACGACAACACATACTGTGAGTTTAAATACAAATATTGTCTTCTAGACAATATTCACACTCAAATAAATCCTCATTACAATTATTCAAACACTATTTTACAGAAATAGTGAGGACTACTAAAACATCTTTCTAGAACCATCACTCCATACCCCGACTAGATCCTACTATGTTCTCACCTCCTGAGAAGAAAAATGGAACAAAAAGGAAAAGGGTGAGCTCAACTAGCCCAGTAAAGAATATTATGCCTAAGATAATATACAAACAAATTATCGTTAGTCTTCAACAGGGAAAAATCTGATAGAATATAATCGACAACAAGTTTTAGATCAACAACTGCAGCGAAAACAGCAAACCATTAGAAGAGTCAAGTAGAGAAAGAATTCTACTATCTTCTAAGATTTAAAAGTCCATCATCAATATTTTATCCCTGTAACATCAATTAATAATCATCTTTATCCAAATATTCATCTTTGCACTACAGGCCAAAGATATTCATTTGTATCACCTGTCAGTCATGTTCATCTCAACACCTGTTCATCTTTGCACTACAGGCCAAAGATATTCATCAAGTAATCATACATCTTTGCACTACAGGCCAAAGATATTCATTAATATCATCATTTAGGACTGAGGATGATGAAAAATATCTTAAAGAGAACGAATCCAATGAGACAGAAGGACAAATAGTAGGGATTCGTATAACAGTTTATCCAAGATCAATAATACTTCATAATAATCAATTGTGAAGCAGTATTCAAAAATAAAGATCAAAACATGGATACAATCAAAGATAGTAACCATAATAGACATCTCGGACAAAAAGGAAAAATTTTATTTTTCGGTGAATAGTGTCGTATTCGTGAATAGTGTCGTATACGTGAATAGTGCCGTATACATGAATAGTAACCCCGACACAAAAAGTTCTAAATTTGATAAAAACTCATATCAATATTTCAGCATAATGATATTGAAGAAAATAATATCATTTAAGAAAAAAATAATATCCCTTACCTCAAGATATCAGTACTTCTGGTCGGAATACCGTATAAGGCTGAAAGAAACTTGCTCTGATGAATAGAAACTCTCAAAGTATCTAAATACTCACAAAATACACTCAATAATCTAGAGAGAGAAAGAGAGAAAACTTGTTTCTGGTGTGATTTTCAATTCTAACTTAGCCCTCTATTTATAGGAAAATTTAGTAGGTTTGACCTGCAACCTGATGGCTTTACCTGCTACTATTCCCACCCACCACATTTGAAATATAATTCAGCACATTTTTTCACCAACCACAAGTTGGGCCCACCAATTCTAGAATTTTCCATCAAAATGATAAACTCCGAAAATTCAACAATTTATGAACCAGTCATCTCGTAAAATTCATAATAAATCATACGTTCATTTTTAACGGTTCAAAATTTGTGGACATATGCTCAACTTATATATGTATAACATATCCAAAAATTACCACGATCCAACGGTCGGATTAAAAATTATAACACCCGCAATATTTCTCAAAAACCCTGATTTGATTTTTAATACCACCATTCCGATAAAAATACTGATAAAACACCTCAACATTAACTCCTTTATTTTTAACCACAAAAATATATCTCTCATTTATATCCACATAAAATAAATATTTCTTATCATATGAATCAATAATTAATTATTCACAAATAATATTACAGAATCACATTTATGACAACCAGGCCGTTCCCAGGAAAGAGGGGGCTTTCCAATAAGGATTTCTCCTTACTGGCGCGCAATTAGATGACCAAACCTCTCCTTAGACAGAACTTTCTAGACATTGCCAATAATGTTATCTAATAATATTATTCAAATAATATGAATTATTGATCTGATAATGAAAAATACTGTGCAGCAACAATTATTGAAACAACAATAATATAAAATATCAATGCAACAATTATTGAATCAATAAAATAAAATATTGAACAATAACTACTGTAACAATTATTGAGTAGTGCCTTCTTACGTAAGAATCAATAATTGGTGCAATTCCGCGTGCTACTGTATTTTAACCACCGGGTATTCTAACAGTATTAACGGTAACAACTACGCCGTTATTTATACTTGTCGTTTTCTTCATCCAATCGCTTTCCGTTATG
Source organism: Panax notoginseng (assembly GCA_016801055.1). NCBI lineage: Eukaryota > Viridiplantae > Streptophyta > Magnoliopsida > Apiales > Araliaceae > Panax > Panax notoginseng. The sequence continues at coordinate 232,771,340 of CM029013.1, read as the reverse complement.
GGGCCCACACAAGGCTGCGCCGTCGTACGAATATTCCCGATTCCCCGACAGCAAGAATATTCCACGACCAAACGAATATTCCCCGACAAAATGAATATTTTATAACCACTTGCTTATTTTGCAAAATTTGCACATTTCACCCATAACCAAAGTATTATATCAAATTAGCCCCTTATTATTCACAATAATATTTAGAGAAAATTGATTTTATTCATTAATAAGTTGGGGTCTTACAACCTCCCCTCCTTATGAAATTTCGTCCTCGAAATTGACGTACGTACCTGATGTTTCAAAAAGGTGAGGATACCTCGCTTTCATTTCTGATTCCAACTCCCAGGTCATTTCTTCAATAGCATGGTTTCTCCACAAAACCTTAACTTGTGGTATAACCTTCGTGCGTAGGACATGCTCTTTCCTATCCAAGATCTTAACAGGTACCTCTCGTACGTTAAATCTTCAGCTATCTCGTCTGGTTCTAACTCAATAATGTGGTTCAGGTCTTTAACATATTTACGAAGCATAGATATGTGAAAAACATTATGAACACGAGACATGCTTGGAGGTAATGCGAGTCTATATGCCACATTTCCTATTCGCTCAAGAATCTCAAATGGACCAACAAATCTTGGATTGAGCTTTCCTCTCTTCCCAAATCTTGTAACTCCCTTCCATGGTGCAACACGTAATAATACATGATCCCCAATATTAAATTCCACGTCCTTCCGATGAAGATCCGCATAACTCTTTTGTCGATCCTGTGCCGTTTGTATACGTTGTCGAATCGTTTGGATCTTCTCTGTAGTAATGCGTACCAACTCTGGTCCCAACAATGTTGCTTCACCCACCTCGTCCCAACATACTGGAGAACGACATTTTCTTCCATACAACGCCTCGAATGGAGCCACACCTATGCTCGCCTGATAACTGTTGTTGTAGGAGAATTCCACCAATGGTAGGTACTTATCCCAACTCCCTTTGAGATCTAGGACACAAAGTCTTAATAGATCTTCAAGAGTTTGAATAGTCCTCTCTGATTGTCCGTCCGTTTGAGGATGGTATGCCGAACTGAATCGTAAATCTGTGCCCATAGCTTTCTGCAAGCTAACCCAAAATCGTGAAGTGAATCTTGGGTCACGATCCAAAACTATGGATACTGGCATGCCATGCAATCTCACAATCTCGTTCACGTACATACTAGCAAGACGTTCAAGGGAATAAGTCTCACGTATCGGCAAGAAATGAGCGGATTTGGTTAATCTATCAACAATAACCCAAATCGCATCTATGCCTTGAGAAACCTTGGGAAGACCCGTAACAAAATCCATAGTAATGTGTTCCCACTTCCATTTCGGGATCTCAAGTGGTTGCAATGGACCCTTTGGCACTTGATGCTCCGCCTTTACACGTTGACAAGTTAAACACCTCGAGATTAACTCCGCGATCTCTCTTTTCATATTGCCCCACCAAAATGTATGTCGAAGATCGTGATACATTTTGGTACTCCCAGGATGGATTGCAAACGGTGTGTTGTGTGCCTCCATCATTATTCTATGCTTCAAGTCAAAATCGTTAGGAACACAAAGTCTGGAGTTGACTCGAAGTATTCCTTCTTCATCGATTCTTACTTCTGGAATAGCACCTTCTTGCACTTTCTTCTTCATACGCATCAGCTCCATGTCCATAGCTTGAGCAGCTTTAACTTTATCGATTAAAGTCGGTTCTACTCGTATATTTGATATCATCATGTGGGTACTTGGAGCCTTCATCTCTATCTCCATCCTTTGCAAGTCATACAAAACGGGCCTTTGTATTAACAACATTGCACTCGTACCCGCATATGATCTTCTACTCAATGCGTCAGCTACTACGTTTGCTTTTCCAGGATGATATTGGATGGTATGATCGTAATCTTTCAACAGCTCGAGCCAACGTCGCTGCCGCATGTTGAGTTCCTTTTGGGTGAAGAAATATTTGAGGCTTTTATGATCTGTATAGATCTCCACTTTCTCCCCATACAGGTAGTGTCTCCAGATCTTTAACGCAAAAACGACTGCTGCCAACTCCAAATCATGAGTAGGATAATTCCTCTCATATTCTTTGAGTTATCGTGAGGCATAGGCTATGGCTTTCCCATGTTGCATGAGAACACATCCTAACCCTTTGCCTGAAGCATCGCTGTAGATAACAAATCCATCCGAACCAGATGGTATTGTCAGAACAGGTGCCGAAATGAGTCTCCTCTTGAGTTCTTGGAAACTCTTCTCGCATTCCTCACTCCATACGAATTTTGTATCTTTCCGAGTCAGCTGAGTTAACGGAGTAGCGATTCGAGAAAATCCTTCCACAAATCTCCGATAATAACCAGCTAAGCCTAGAAAGCTACGTACTTCGGTTACCGACTTCGGTTGCTCCCAACTTTGTATGGCTTCAATCTTCGCCGGGTTGACAGATACTCCATGTTTTGACACCACGTGCCCAAGGAATGCTACTTCCTCAAGCCAGAACTCGTATTTCTTCAATTTGGCATATAGCTTATTTTCACGAAGCCTTTGCAGTACCAGCTTCAAATGGCGCTCATGATCTTCACGGCTTTTGGAATAGATGAGGATGTCATCAATAAAGACAACAACGAACTGATCTAAATATTCTTCGAATACACGGTTCATCATATCCATGAAGGCAGCATGAGCATTAGTCAATCCAAAAGACATGACTAAGAATTCATAATGCCCGTACCGAGTTCTGAAGGCAGTCTTTGGAATATCCTCAGTTTTAATCTTCAGCTGATGATATCCATAATGAAGGTCGATCTTTGAAAAGAATTGTGTTCCTTGTAACTGGTCGAACAGGTCATCAATGCGAGGTAGCGGATACCTATTCTTGATAGTGACATGATTCAATTCTCGATAGTCGATACAAAGTCGCATACTCCCGTCTTTCTTCTTTACGAATAAAACAGGAGCACCCCAAGGAGACGTACTAGGACGAATAAAACCGATGTCCAACAACTCCTGTAGTTGGACTTTTAACTCCTGAAGTTCAATAGGAGCCATTCGATATGGAGTTTTAGAAATGGGCTTTGTACCGGGTTCAAGGTCAATAAAGAATTCAACTTCACGTTCTGGGGGTAGACCAGAAAGTTCTTCAGGAAATACATCGGGAAATTCTCTAACAATAGAAATATTATTCAAATCTGACTTGTCTTTGTTCAAATCCATTACATGGGCTAAGAAAGCTTGACATCCGTTTTTCAATAAACGAATAGCTTTGTGGCTTGATATGACAGTGACTGATTTTAGTGGTTTAGTAGTTTGAATTCGTATGACAGGTTGGTTAGGAATATGAAAACTAACAACCTTACGAAAACAATCAATTTTAGCATGATGAGTGGTTAACCAATCAATTCCTAAAATCACATCAAAAGCAAGTATCTTTAAAGAGATAAGATCAACAGGTAATGTGATAGTACCAACTTGGATCATGCAAGATTTATAAACTGTAGATGTAACGAAGGTTTCACCCAACGGAGTTTCAACAGATAAGTTAAAGTCCAATTTCTCTGGAGTTAAGTTTAAACGTTGAGCACAAGCAGGAGAGATAAAAGAATGGGTAGAACCGGTATCTAGTAAAGTATAAACTTCGCAAGAATTCAAGATTAGCTTACCCGTGATCACCTCGTTCGGGTTTCTCGCGTTTTGGCCAGTAACGACAAACGCCCTTCCAGGAACCGCTGATTTCGACTTATCCGGGACAGCTTTTGGAGTCACCATTCCCGCTGAACTTGGTTTTGCTACAGAACACTCTCGAGCTATATGACCCTCCTTTCCACAGTTATAACATACCTTGGATTGTTGTGGGCAGTTTGGGCTGATATGTCCCTCTTTCTCACATTTGTAACATACGACCGGTGGTCTTCTCCTCCCCTAGAAATAGTTGATGTTTGTGCTGACGTCTTCACATTATCATTGTTGTACCTTCTCTTCTTGAAATCTCCTCCCGACTCGCTCCTTCTATTATCACGACCACGATTACCACCAGAGTGGTTACCGCTTTTGTCCGAATGCTTTTCCTCCCTGCTGGTTTTGATTGCTTCGATGACTGCCGCCACCGGTATGACCCTGGTTGTGGTCCCTCGGTTGCACATACTCATTATCTCGCTCTAATAATTGAGCCCTGTTTACAACATCTGAATATAAAGAAAATTTATGAGAGATAAGATATTGTCGAATCTCGGGTTTTAGACCTCTCAGAAACATCCTTGTCATTCGTTCCTCATTTTCGACCAAATGAGGTGCAAACCTGGATAACTCTGCAAACTTCGCCTCGTACTGGGACACCGTCATGTTGTTTTGTTCCAGTCTGATAAACTCTACCTCCTTCATATGACGAATACTTTCAGGAAAGTACTTGTCATTGAACAGTTTTTGAAATGTTTCCCAGGACATGTTGAGTGCGTCAGGCTGGGTACGCTTCACAGACTCCCACCAGTAGTCTGCCTCACCGCGGAACATAAAGGTGGCGAATGGAACCTTTTGTTCCTCCGTGCATCCCAAGACATCGAATATCTTGGTAATTTGCTTGACCCACGTTTCCGCCATGATCGGATCCGGCTTTCCCTTAAATTCTGGTGGTCCCAATTCTTTGAATTGCTTAGCTGTGACAAACCGCGCGTGTATCATTTTCCACCCGTATTCTGCACACGAGTCTCCCTCGTCTGATTTTGCATGAACTGCAAAAAGCTCCTAAACATTCCATCATTCATCGTTTGCTCGGTAACGTTGTTTACAGGAGGAATATTGCCTTCCTGTTGCACGTTCCCCTGGGTGGTGATCAAAGGTGTCTCCACGGTCTGATTTACTCCATTATTAACGTTCTCAGCTGCCATTCTTAAATACTGCCATAAAACAAGGGTTAATAGTCATATCATATATTATCCCTATACTCTGACCGACCAAATAAACACCAAATAAACTTAGTCAAGTCATACTAGTGAAGGAATTCCCCGTCTCTCCCCTCCTAGTTCTTGTCTCACATCTCAGCCAGGGATCATATCCCTAAGCTCTGATACCAACTGTGACGCCCCAAAATAGGTATACAACACCCATTCTGAGTCGCCAAATACATGGTACAGAAAGCAAACTACAACTTCAATAATACAATTGTCGTGCAAAATACGACAACACATACTGTGAGTTTAAATACAAATATTGTCTTCTAGACAATATCCACACTCAAATAAATCCTCATTACAATTATTCAAACACTATTTTACAGAAATAGTGAGGACTGCTAAAACATCTTTCTAGAACCATCACTCCATACCCCGACTAGATCCTGCTATGTTCTCACCTCCTGAGAAGAAAAATGGAACAAAAAGGAAAAGGGTGAGCTCAACTAGCCCAGTAAAGAATATTATGACTAAGATAATATACAAACAAATTATCGTTAGTCTTCAACAGGGAAAAATCTGATAGAATATAATCGACAACAAGTTTTAGATCAACAACTGCAGCGGAAACAGCAAACCATTAGAAGAGTCAAGTAGAGAAAGAATTCTACTATCTTCTAAGATTTAAAAGTCCATCATCAATATTTTATCCCTGTAACATCAATTAATAATCATCTTTATCCAAATATTCATCTTTGCACTACAGGCCAAAGATATTCATTTGTATCACCTGTCAGTCATGTTCATCTCAACACCTGTTCATCTTTGCACTACAGGCCAAAGATATTCATCAAGTAATCATACATCTTTGCACTACAGGCCAAAGATATTCAGTAATATCATCATTTAGGACTGAGGATGATGAAAAATATCTTAAAGAAAACGAATCCAATGAGACAGAAGGACAAATAGTAGGGATTCGTATAACAGTTTATCCAAGATCAATAATACTTCATAATAATCAATTGTGAAGCAGAATTCAAAAATAAAGATCAAAACATGGATACAATCAAAGATAGTAACCATAATAGACATCTTGGACAAAAAGGAAAAATTTTATTTTTCGGTGAATAGTGCCGTATTCGTGAATAGTGCCGTATACGTGAATAGTGCCGTATACATGAATAGTAACCCCGACACAAAAAGTTCAAAATTTGATAAAAACTCATATCAATATTTCAGCATAATGATATTGAAGAAAATAATATCATTTAAGAAGAAAATAATATCCCTTACCTCAAGATATCAGTACTTCTGGTCGGAATACCGGTATAAGGCTGAAAGAAACTTGCTCTGATGAATAGAAACTCTCAAAGTATCTAAATACTCACAAAATACACTCAATAATCTAGAGAGAGAAAGAGAGAAAACTTGTTTCTGGTGTGATTTTCAATTCTAACTTAGCCCTCTATTTATAGGAAAATTTTAGTAGGTTTGACTTGCAACCTGATGGCTTTACCTGCTACTATTCCCACCCACCACATTTGAAATATAATTCAGCACATTTCTTCACCAACCACAAGTGGGGCCCACCAATTCTAGAATTTTCCACCAAATGATAAACTCCGAAAATTCAACAATTTCTGAACCAGTCATCTCGTAAAATTCATAATAAATCATACGTTCATTTTTAACGGTTCAAAATTTGTGGACATATACTCAACTTATATATGTATAACATATCCAAAAATTACCACGATCCAACGGTCGGATTAAAAATTATAACACCCGCAATATTTCTCAAAAACCCTGATTTGATTTTTAATACCTCCATTCCGATAAAAATACTGATAAAACACCTCAACATTAACTCTTTCATTTTTAACCACAAAAATATATCCCTCATTTATATCCACATAAAATAAATATTTTCTTATCATATGAATCAATAATTAATTATTCACAAATAATATTACAGAATCACATTTATGACAACCAGGCCGTTCCCAGGAAAGAGGGGGCTTTCCAATAAGGATTTCTCCTTACTGGCGCGCAATTAGATGACCGAACCTCTCCTTAGACAGAACTTTCTAGACATTGTCAATAATGTTATCTAATAATATTATTCAAATAATATGAATTATTGATCTGATAATGAAAAATACTGTGCAGCAACAATTATTGAAACAACAATAATATAAAATATCAATGCAACAATTATTGAATCAATAAAATAAAATATTGAACAATAACTACTGTAACAATTATTGAGTAGTGCCTTCTTACGTAAGAATCAATAATTGGTGCAATTCCGCGTGCTACTGTATTTTAAACCACCGGGTATTCTAACAGTATTAACGGTAACAACTACGCCGTTATTTATACTTGTCGTTTTCTTCATCCAATCGCTTTCCGTTATGGGGCCCACACAAGGCTGCGCCGTCGTACGAATATTCCCCGGCAGCAAGAATATTCCACGACCAAACGAATATTCCCCGACAAAATGAATATTTTATAACCACTTGCTTATTTTACAAAATTTACACATTTCACCCATAACCAAAGTATTATATCAAATTAGCCCCTTATTATTCACAATAATATTTAGAGAAAATTTGATTTTATTCATTAATAAGTTGGGGTCTTACACTAAGCTTGTGTCAAAAGATGATCAAACCACACCTTATGAGTCAATTGAAAAAGTCTTTAAACCAAAAGTCCCATTCCCTCAAAGACTTATTTCAAACAAGCAGCCAGCCCAGTTGGACAAAATTCTAGAAGTGTTCAAACAAGTTAAAATTAATATTGCTCTTCTAGATGCCATTCAACAAGTTCCCTTATATGCTAAATGTCTAAAAGATTTGTGCACACATAAAAGAACTACTCATGTTCCTAAAAAAGCTTTTCTAACAGCCCATGTTAGTTCTATCTTGTCATGTTAAGTCCCTGTGAAGTATAAGGACCCCGGTTGTCCTACAATCTCATGCATCGTAGGTGACACATTAATTGAAAAAGCTTTGCTTGATTTAGGAGCTAGTGTGAACCTGTTACCATTTTCTGTGTATCAAACCTTAGGCTTAGGGGAGTTAAAAAAGACAAGTGTCACACTCCAACTAGCTGGCCGTTCTGTTAAAGTACCAAAAGGAATAGTTGAAGATGTACTCATTAAGGTTGGTGATTTTGTCTTCCATGTTGACTTTATTGTCCTTGGAACCCAGCCTGTTGCCAATCCCAAGAGTCAAATTCTTGTCATTTTAGGTAGACCATTTCTAGCAGCTTCTAATGTGTTAATCAATTGTAGAAATGGACTAATGAAATTGACATTTGGAAACATGACAATTGACTTAAATGTGTTTAATGTGGGAGAGCAACCTAGTGATTTGTTTGACCAGTCCGTTGAAGTGAATATGATTCAACAAATGTCGAGAAATGAGCTTATGGGGGAAGATGAAATTATTAACTTTTGTCTAAATCATTTTGGTCAAAATTGGGATGAAACTGAATACTTGAATGAGGTCAACGAGATGTTGTACTCCACAGCCCAAAAATCTTACTCTAGATTGGACCCTATAGTTGAATCAAGTTTGACACATTTTGAGCATTTTCACGATAATCAAATTGACCTTCAATCCTCTTATGATCATTTTGAGTCTACCTTGGGTCCATCCGACGCGCCTTCCAGAAACACTAAATGTGATTTAACAAATGAACCAAAGGTTGTGGACAATAATAATCTTCCATGTTTAGATAATGAGATCATATCTCCCATTTCAGATAATGCATGTGTTAATCAAGTGGTGTCTAAATATCTTGGTCTAACAGTTATTCAAAATGATAAAAATGTTTTAGTGCCCCATGGTAACAAATATGGATGGCAAGTTTGGATAGATTTTATGAAGTTAGAATTTTTCAAAAGGAACCATCATTTTTCGTTATCATTATCTGACTCAATTTTAAAAAAATCAGTCGGGTATGCTCACAATTGTTCTTCTGTTGCAAATTCTAACTATTTTCAATTACCCAGACCTCCTGAAAATCATACGCAATCCACTTTAGGTTGTCTGTTTGTATCCCTGATCATTTACAGTCGCATAGTTTTTAGGATGCATAAAATTTGTAGATATGTACATTTGTTTTCTTTCTCACCACATTTTCTTGCAGAACAAATGCCCCGCATACAAGGTATAATTTTTTTTTTCACATCTTTGTTCTCTTTTCTTCATTTACATACATTGAGGACAATGCATGATTTAGGTATAGGGGGAGTTTGTTTGTATTATTGTATTAGATTTTTTTTTATTTCTCTTTTTAGGAAAAAATAGTAAAAAAAACACAAAAAAATAAAAAAAAATTTATTTGACTTTTTATGGGTTGAATTAATTCTAACAAGTGTTTGTGGAGCAAAACTCATGAGTAAGATTAAAAGATTTAGAACTCTTGAATCTTTGATAAGGTACAAAATCTTAGTTCGAAACACCATCCGGATTAAAATTGATTTTACAAGCATTTTTGCACTTCACGTTTACACTAATTCTTAGTTGTGGGGTATAAACCATGATTCGAGTAATTTCAAAGAAAAAAAAAAGAGAAAAAAAAAGAAGAAAAGAAAAGAAGAAAGAATGAAAAAAATGAAGTTGAAAAAAGTTAAAAAAAAAAAAGAAGAAGAAATAAATAACTGCTTCAATGTCCATTAAACGAAATAACTGGGTATCCAAGCCTCGGGAAGCATCGATATTCACGCTGAAAAGTGTGATGGACAAAAGCAGCTTGACTAGTCTAATTTTGTGGCCTTTGTTACTCGAGTAAGTAAGCCCTTAGGGGTGTCTCTACACCTAGTGCCCTAAAGCCATCTGGTTTGGGAGTCATTGGTCCAACGCTCGCTCTACATGGGTAACTCTGAAAAGCCTAAGAAAATGAGACATTGCACAAGTCAAGAATCAAAATTGAAAAAAATGGAAAAAAGAAAAGAAAAGAAAAAAATTAAAAATTCCTACTAAGAGTTACATCATATACACATGCATGCATCACATGGAATTGATTTAATGAAGGATGGTGTCTAAAATAAAAAGATTGAGTATTTTTGATAAGGTGAAAGTGTGATTTTGAATTTAATCTTGCTTATGTATAATGCCCATAAATATTTAGAAGTTTTCTATCAATTTCATAATTTGTTGAACCCAAAAAATATATTTTTGAATTTTATGGGTATATTCACTGCAAACCCTCACGAGACACAACTCGTCCACTTGGGGTAACCTTGGGGTTTAAAGGCTTATTCCACATGCTAAGTGCAATCGTGTTTCCTACGGAAATGGGGTAGTGTAATTTTTATTTTATTTTATTTTTATTTTACTCGAGGACGAGCGAAAGCTAGGCATGGGGGTATTTGATAAACACGCAATTCATACATTTAATTATCCCTAATTTTATCCTTTTAATTATATTAGTTTATTAAATTAATATATTTTATTTTATTTTGTAGGATTTAATATTTGTTGCAATAAAGTCAAAATCTTGGTGATCAAGGGATATTTAATGCTTTTATTCATATAAGGAATATCCAAGAAGAATCCTACAAGGAGTAGGAAAGAGGTTGAAAAATCTTGGTGTGCAAGTCAAACCCAACAAGAGAAGACAAGTATATCTAGAAGATCTTTTTGAGAAATTGATTGGGGACAAAACTGTCCAAGTTCAATTAGGGTTCCAAGTTATTTTCCCTATAAATAGGCCTCTTGTTTTAGAGAGAAGGACACCACTTCTTATTTTCTTTTTCTTAGTTCTTCACTAGGGTAGAAGGGAGTAAGATATTTAGAGTTTGTTTTTCTCTTATTCCAATCACGTGTGAAACTACTGTCAGGGAGTATTTGTATCTTTCTTTTATTTATATAATAGAAATTCTCTTTTTAATCATTGTTCTTATTTCATGCGAATTGTAGTACTAATATTATTTGTTTTTGTTTTTAATTCCATGACTAGCTAAATTTCTAATACCTAGGATTATGATGAAACTAAGTATTTCATAATAATATTTTCTTTTCCTTTCAAAATTAATACCTAATTATTTTCGCCTTCATATTTTCCTCCGCATAAATTACATATGATTTTTATATTGATTGCGAGGTTTTGATAAGTTATAGTTAATCTGTGAATTTTTCATAACTTATGCTTGCCCATATTAATTATATGAATCATTATTTTTAAAGGGAAGGGAGAATAATTTGGGAATTAATTTAGGAAATAAGAAATTATTTATTATGTTAATATTTGGTGGATTCTGATTCCTAGGTATCTTTTCTCATTAATAGTTTCCGTTATTAATTAGTAGTTTGAATAATTTAGTTAATAAATTTTCTCCACCATATTTATTTCTAATTCGCCTAAAATATTAATTAAGGATATATTAAAGAATTAATCTAGTCTCTGTGGATTGGACCTGTACTTGCCAGTTCTTCAATTTGACACTGTGCACTTGCAGTTACATATTTTTATCACATCAGTACCCACTAGGCTATTCAGATGGAAAAGCAAAATATTAATTTATACAAATGATGTGAACAACCAATCACATATAATTCCAAGCTTAAGAATCCTTTCCTGTTTTCTTTTCCTTTTCAACACAAGCCACATAATCTTTAAATTATTTAATTCATGTATATTCAACCTCAGATGAAAACTATGACTGATAATGCCTAAACATGGGTTTAGTTATGGATCATTCAAACCACATCAATTCTTTTCAAAGAACTGAATATTATTTCCCCAAAAAGTATATAAAAGCTCAATATAGGAAATCTACTTAATGTTTGCTAAATATCAAGTATTCATTTATGCAATATTCTCTTGGATTTTCCACACTTTATACTTGTATTTACAACTTATAAAGCATAGCAAATGTGACGCCCCCAAAATAGGAATACAACACCCATTCTGAGTCGCCAAATACATGGTACAGAAAGCAAACTACAACTTCAATAATACAATTGTCGTGCAAAATACGACAACACATACTGTGAGTTTAAATACAAGTATTGTCTTCTGGACAATATCCACACTCAAATAAATTCTCATTACAATTATTCAAACACTATTTTACAGAAATAGTGAGGACTGCTAAAACATCTTTCTAGAACCATCACTCCATACCCCGACTAGATCCTGCTATGTTCTCACCTCCTGAGAAGAAAAATGGAACAGAAAGGAAAAGGGTGAGCCCAACTAGCCCAGTAAAAAATATTATGACTAAGATAATATACAATAAATTATCGTTAGTCTTCAACAGGGAAAAATCTGATAGAATATAATCGACAACAAGTTTTAGATCAACAACTGCAGCGAAAACAGCAAACTATTAGAAGAGTCAAGTAGAGAAAGAATTCTACTATCTTCTAAGATTTAAAAGTCCATCATCAATATTTTATACCTGTAACATCAATTAATAATCATCTTTATCCAAATATTCATCTTTGCACTACAGGCCAAAGATATTCATTTGTATCACCTGTCAGTCATGTTCATCTCAATACCTGTTCATCTTTGCACTACAGGCCAAAGATATTCATCAAGTAATCATACATCTTTGCACTACATGCCAAAGATATTCAGTAACATCATCATTTAGGACTGAGGATGATGAAAAATATCTTAAAGAGAACAAATCCAGTGACATAGAAGGATAAATAGTAGGGATTCGTATAACAGTTTATCCAAGATCAATAATACTTCATAATAATCAATTGTGAAGCAAAATTCAAAAAAAAAAGATCAAAATATGGATACAATCAAAGGTAGTAACCATAATAGACATCTTGGACAAAAAGAAAAAATTTTATTTTTCAGTGAATAATGTCGTATTCGTGAATAGTGCCGTATACGTGAATAGTAACGTATACATAAATAGTAACTCCGACACAAAAAGTTCCAAATTTGATAAAAACTCATGTTAATATTTAAGCATAATGATATTGAAGAAAATAATATCATTTAAGAAGAAAATAATATCCCTTACCTCAAAATATCAGTACTTCTGGTCGGAATACCGGTATAAGGCTGAAAGAAACTTGCTCTGATGAATAGAAACTCTCAAAGTATCTAAATACTCACAAAATATGATTCATAATATAGAGAGAGAAAGAGAAAAAGCTTATGTTTCTGGTGTGATTTTTAATTCTAACTTAGCTCTCTATTTGTAGGAAAATGTTAGCACGCCGAAGCAGACTTAACCTACAACCTGATGGCTTTACCTGCTACTATTCCCACCCACCACATTTGAATAAAAATCTCAGCACATTTCTTCACCAACCAAGAGTGGGGCCCACCAATTCTAGAATTTTTCATCAAAATGATAAACTCCGAAAATTCAACAATTTTTGAACCAGTCATCTCGTAAAATTCATAATAAATCATACGTTATTTTTAACGGTTCAAAAGTTGTGGATATATACTCAACTTATATATGTATAACATATCCAAAAATTACCACGATCCAACGGTCGGATTAAAAATTATAACCCCCGCAAAATATCTCAAAAACCCTGATTTTTAATACCTCCATTCCGACAAAAATACTGATAAAAACCTCAATATTAACTCCTTCATTTTTAACCACAAAAATATATCCCTCATTTATATCCACATAAAATAAATATTTCCTTATCATATGAATCAATAATTAATTATTCACAAATAATATTACAGAATCACATTTATGACAACCAGGCCGTTCCCAGGAAAGAGGGGGCTTTCCAATAAGGATTTCTCCTTACTGGCGTGCAATTAGATGACCAAACCTCTCCTTAGACAGAACTTTCTAGACATTGCCAATAATGTTATCTAATAATATTATTCAAATAATATGAATTATTGATCTGATAATGGAAAATACTATGCAGCAACAATTATTGAAACAATAATAATATAAAATATCAACACAGAAATTTTTGAATCAATAAAATAAAATATTGAACAATAACTACTGTAACAATTATTGAGTAGTGCCTTCTTACGTAAGAATCAATAATTGGTGCAATACGGTGTGCTACTGTATTTTAACCACCGGGTATTCCAACAGTATTAACGGTAACAACTACGACGTTATTTATAAATAACTTATACTTGTCATTTTCTTCATCTAATCGCTTTCCGTTATGGGGCCCACACAAGGCTGCGCCGTCGTACGAATATTCCCCGACAGCAAGAATATTCCACGACCAAACGAATATTCCCCGACAAAATGAATATTTTATAACAACTTACTTATTTTGTAAAATTTGCACATTTCACCCATAACCAAAGTATTATATCAAATTAACCCCTTATTATTCACAATAATATTTAGAGAAAATTTGATTTTATTCATTAATAAGTTGGGGTCTTACAACCTCCCCTCCTTATGAAATTTCGTCCTCGAAATTGACGTACGTACCTGATGTTTCAAAAAGGTGAGGATACCTCGCTTTCATTTCTGATTCCAACTCCCAGGTCATTTCTTCAATAGCATGGTTTCTCCATAAAATCTTAACTTGTGGTATAACTTTCGTGCGTAGGACTTGCTCTTTCCTATCCAAGATCTTAACAGGTACCTCCTCGTACGTTAAATCTTCAGCTATCTCGTCTGGTTCTAACTCAATAATGTGGTTCGGCTCTTTAACATATTTACGAAGCATAGATATGTGAAAAATATTATGAACACGAGACATGCTTGGAGGTAATGCGAGTCTATATGCCACATTTCCTATTCGCTCAAGAATCTCAAATGGACCAATAAATCTTGGATTGTACTTTTCTCTCTTCCTAAATCTTGTAACTCCCTTCTATGGTGCAACACGTAACAATACATGATCCCCAATATTAAATTTCACGTCCTTCCGATGAAGATCCGCATAACTCTTTTGTCGATCCTATGCCGTTTGTATACGTTATCGAATCGTTTGGATCTTCTCTGTAGTAATGCGTACCAACTCTGGTCCCAACAATGTTGCTTCACCCACCTCGTCCCAGCATACTGGAGAACGACATTTTCTTCTATACAACGCCTCGAATGGAGCCACACCTATGCTCGCCTGATAACTGTTGTTATAGGAGAATTCCACCAATGGTAGGTACTTATCCCAACTCCCTTTGAGATCTAGGACACAAAGTCTTAATAGATCTTCAAGAGTTTGAATAGTCCTCTCTGATTGTCCATCCGTTTGAGGATGGTATGCCGAACTGAATCGTAAATCTGTGCCCGTAGCTTTCTGTAAGCTAACCCAAAATCGTGAAGTGAATCTTGGGTCACGATCCGAAACTATGGATACTGGCATGCCATGCAATCTCACAATCTCGTTCACGTACATACTAGCAAGACGTTCAAGGGAATAAGTCTCACGTATCGGCAAGAAATGAGAGGACTTGGTTAATCTATCAACAATAACCCAAATCGCATCTATGCCTTGAGAAACCTTGGGAAGAGCCGTAACAAAATCCATAGTAATGTGTTCCCACTTCCATTTCGGAATCTCAAGGGGTTGCAATGGACCCTTTGGTACTTGATGCTCCGCTTTTACACGTTGACAAGTTAAACATCTCGAGATAAACTCCACGATCTCTCTTTTCATATTGCTCCACCAAAATGTATGTCGAAGATCGTGATACATTTTGGTACTCCCAGGATGGATTGCAAACGGTGTGTTGTGTGCCTCCATCATTATTCTATGCTTCAAGTCAAAATCGTTAGGAACACAAAGTCTGGAGTTGACTCGAAGTATTCCTTCTTCATCGATTCTTGCTTCTGGAATAGCACCTTCTTGCACTTTCTTCTTCATACACATCAGCTCCATGTCCGTAGCTTAAGCAGCTTTAACTTTATCGATTAAAGTCGGTTCTACTCGTATATTTGATATCATCGTGTGGGTACTTGGAGCCTTCATCTCTATCTCCATCCTTTGCAAGTCATACAAAATGGACCTTTGTGTTAACAACATTGCACTCGTACCCGCATATGATCTTCTACTCAATGCGTCAGCTACTACGTTTACTTTTCCAGGATGATATTGGATGGTATGATCGTAATCTTTCAACAGCTCGAGCCAACGTCGCTGCCGCATGTTGAGTTCCTTTTGGGTGAAGAAATATTTGAGGCTTTTATGATATGTATAGATCTCCACTTTCTCCCCATACAGATAGTGCCTCCAGTTCTTTAACGCAAAAACGACTGCTGCCAACTCCAAATCATGAGTAGGATAATTCCTCTCATACTCTTTGAGTTGTCGTGAGGCATAGGCTATGACTTTCCCATGTTGCATGAGAACACATCCTAACCCTTTGCCTGAAGCATCGCTGTAGATAACAAATCCATTCGAACCAGATGGTATTGTCAGAACAGGTTCCGAAATGAGTCTCCTCTTGAGTTCTTGGAAACTCTTCTCGCATTCCTCACTCCATACGAATTTTGTATCTTTCCGAGTCAGCTGAGTTAACGGAGTAGCGATTCGAGAAAATCCTTCCACAAATCTCCGATAATAACCAACTAAGCCCAGAAAGCTACGTACTTCGGTTACTGACTTCGGTTGCTCCCAACTTTGTATGGCTTCAATCTTCGTCGAGTCGACAGATACTCTATGTTTTAACACCACGTTCCCAAGGAATGCTACTTCCTCAAGCCAGAACTCGCATTTCTTCAATTTGGCATATAGCTTATTTTCACGAAGCCTTTGCAGTACCAGCATCAAAT
Source organism: Panax notoginseng (assembly GCA_016801055.1). Classification (NCBI taxonomy): domain Eukaryota; kingdom Viridiplantae; phylum Streptophyta; class Magnoliopsida; order Apiales; family Araliaceae; genus Panax; species Panax notoginseng. Next base: position 232,754,742 of record CM029013.1, on the reverse strand, counting down.
GGCGCTCATGATCTTCACGGCTTTTGGAATAGATGAGGATGTCATCAATAAAGACAACAACGAACTGATCTAAATATTCTTTGAATACACGGTTCATCATATCTGTGACAACCTCAAAACAGGTCCATTCCATCCAACCTATTCTGAGTCGCCAAATACATGGTACAGAAAACAACTACAACTTTATTACAACAATTGTCCTGCAAAATACAACAACACATATGCTGTGAGTTTGGATACAAATATATACCAAATGTGACTCATGTTCCAACTGTGAACATCACCTCACAATGACACCTTACATAAAGGTATAGTCAAAAACTGTTTTAGAAATTAGAATCTTTGGGAAGTGCTCAAGAAAACCTTCGTACATGGGAGGCCATGCGTCTAGGTTATGATAGATATCATATGGCCACAGAATTATCTTTGGTTGACCCAATAGACCCCAAAGAAAAACGTGAAGATTATTATCATATTCTTCCCAATGGTGAGTCTTCTCTTGACTTATCATTATCTCTACTGTCTCTAATTGAGAATTATACTTCAAACAAATACCAAGATTATATAGGTAGTGCTCGTAGATGTACTCAGCAAGTGGATGAGCACAACCCTGTCTTATGATGACACGAGGTTGTATGTCATTAGACATCTTGTATGATAGTAACGAAACACCCTTCCAACGTTGGGTTCGCCTCACCCTATTTTCTTCACCAAATATAACTACTAAATGATGACCACCGTTCTATTCCCTTGTTACCCCCACTCGACCCAGCTACACTCTTATTACCTGAAAGGAATTGTGAAATAAAAGGGTGAGCACAACTAGCCCATTAAAGAATATCATGACTAAATATAAATAAATTATCAAATAGTCTTCATCAGTAATAAATCAGAGATTTAGAACATATGGTAAATGATAAAAATTTTAACCATAGTTGTAGCGGAACGAGCAATCCATTAGAAGAGTCAAATAGACTATAAATGTAAGACCCCAACTTATTAATGAATAAAATCAAATTTTCTCTAAATATTATTGTGAATAATAAGGGGTTCATTTGATATAATACTTTGGTTATGGGTAAAATGTGCAAATTTTACAAAATAAGCAAGTGGTTATAAAATATTTATTTTATCGGGGAATATTCGTACGACGGCGCAGCCTTGTGTGGGCCCCATAACGGAAAGCGATTGGATGAAAAAAAACTACAAGTATAAGTTATTTATAAATAACGGCGTAGTTGTTACCATTAATACTGTTGGAATACCCTGTGGTTAAAATACAGTAGCACACGGTATTGCACCAATTATTGATTCTTACGTAAGAAGACACTACTCAATAATTGTTACAGTAGTTATTGTTTAATATTTTATTTTATTGATTCAATAATTGTTGTGTTGATATTTTATATTATTGTTGTTTCAATAATTGTTGTTGCACAGTATTTTCCATTATTAGATCAATAATTCATATTATTTGAATAATATTATTAGATAACATTATTGGTAATGTCTAGAAAGTTCTGTCTAAGGAGAGGTTTGGTCATCTAATTACGCGCCAGTAAGGAGAAATTCTTATTGGAAAGCCCTCTCTTTCCTGGGAACGGCCTGGTTGTCATAAATGTGATTCTATAAATATTATTTTTGAATAATTAATTATTCATTCATATGATAAGAAAATATTTATATTATGTGGATATAAATGAGGGATATATTTTTGTGGTTAAAAATGAAGGAGTTAATGTTGAGATTTTTATCAGTATTTTTGTCGGAATGGAGGTATTAAAAATCAGGATTTTTGAGATATTTTGCGGGGGTTATAATTTTTAATCCGACCGTTGGATCGTGGTAATTTTTGGATATGTTATACATATATAAGTTGAGTATATGTCCATAAATTTTGAACCGTTAAAAATGAACGTATGATTTATTATGAATTTTACGAGATGACTGGTTTAGAAATTGTTGAATTTTTGGAGTTTATCATTTTGATGGAAAATTCTAGAATTGGTGGGCCCCACTCTTGGTTGGTGAAGAAATGTGCTGAGATTTTTATTCAAATGTGGTGGGTGGGAATAGTAGCAGGTAAAGCTATCAGGTTGTAGGTTAAGTCTGCTTCGGCGTGCTAACATTTTCCTATAAATAGAGGGCTAAGTTAGAATTAAAAATCACACCAGAAACAAGTTTTCTCTCTTTCTCTCTCTAGATTATTGAGTGTATTTTGTGAGTATTTAGATACTTTGAGAGTTTCTATTCATCAGAGCAAGTTTCTTTCAGCCTTATACCGGTATTCCGACAAGAAGTACTGATATTTTGAGGTAAGGGATATTATTTTCTTCTTAATGATATTATTTTCTTCAATATCATTATGTTGAAATATTGATATGAGTTTTTATCAAATTTAGAACTTTTGTGTCGGGGTTACTATTCACGTATACGGCACTATTCACGTATACGGTACTATTCACGAATACGGCACTATTCACCGAAAAATAAAATTTTCTCTTTTTGTCCAAGATGTCTATTATGGTTACTATCTTTAATTGTATCCATGTTTTGATCTTTATTTTTGAATTCTGCTCTCAAAATTTATTATTATGAAGTATTATTGATTTTGGATAAACTGTTATACGAATCCCTAATATTTATCCTTTTGTCTCACTGGATTCGTTCTCTTTAAGATATTTTTTCATCCTCAGTCCTAAATGATGATATTACTGAATATCTTTGGCCTGTAGTGTAAAGATGTATGATTACTTGATGAATATCTTTGGCCTGTAGTGCAAAGATGAACAGGTGTTGAGATGAACATGACTGATAGGTGATACAAATGAATATCTTTGGCCTGTAGTGCAAAGATGAATATTTGGATAAAGATGATTATTAATTGATGTTACAGGGATAAAATATTAATGATGGACTTTTAAATCTTAGAAGATAGTAGAATTCTTTCTCTACTTAACTCTTATAATGGTTTGCTGTTTCCGCTGCAGTTGTTGATCTAAAACTTGTTGTCGATTATATTCTATCAGATTTTTCCCTGTTGAAGACTAACGATAATTTGTTGTATATTATCTTAGTCATACTATTCTTTACTGGGCTAGTTGAGCTCACTCTTTTCCTTTTTGTTCCATTTTTCTTCTCAGGAGGTGAGAACATAGCAGGATCTAGTCGGGGTATGGAGTGATGGTTCTAGAAAGATGTTTTAGCAGTCCTCACTATTTTTGTAAAATAGTATTTGAATAATTGTAATGAAGATTTATTTGAGTGTGGATATTGTCCAAAAGACAATATTTGTATTTAAACTCACAATATGTGTTGTCGTATTTTGCACGACAATTGTATTATTGAATTTGTAGTTTGCTTTCTGTACCATGTATTTGGCGACTTAGAATGGGTGTTGTATACCTATTTTGGGGGCGTCACAGTTGGTATCAGAGCTTAGGGATATGATCCCTAGCTGAGATGTGAGACAAGAACTAGGAGGGGAGAGACGGGGAATTCCTTCGCTAGTATGACCTGACTAAGTTTATTTGGTGTTTATTTGGTCGGTCAGAGTATAGGGATAATATATGACATGACTATTAACCCTTGTTTTATGGCAGTATTTAAGAATGGCAGCTGAGAACGTTAATAATGGAGTAAATCAGATCGTGGAGACACCTTTGATCACCACCCAGGGGAACGTGCAACAGGAAGGAAATATTCCTCCTGTAAACAACGTTACCGAGCAAACGATGAATGATGGAATGTTTAAGAGCTTTTTGCAGTTCATGCAAAATCAGACGAGGGAGACTCGTGTGCAGAATACGGGTGGAAATGATAACAACGCGCTGTTTGTCACAGCTAAGCAGTTCAAAGAATTGGGACCACCAGAATTTAAGGGGAAGTCGGATCCGATCATGGCGGAAACGTGGGTCAAGAAAATTACCAAGATATTCGATGTCTTGGGATGCACGGAGGAACAGAAGGTTCCATTCGCCACCTTTATGTTCCGCGGTGAGGCAGACTACTGGTGGGAGTCTGTGAAGCGTACCCAGCCTGACGCACTCAACATGTCCTGGGAAACATTTCAAAAACTGTTCAATGACAAGTACTTTCCTGAAAGTATTCGTCATATGAAGGAGGTGGAGTTTATCAGACTGGAACAAAATAACATGACGGTGTCCCAGTACGAGGCGAAGTTTACAGAGTTATCCAGGTTTGCACCTCATTTGGTCGAAAATGAGGAACGAATGACAAGGATGTTTCTGAGAGGTCTAAAACCCGAGATTCGGCAATATCTTATCTCTCATAAATTTTCTTTATATTCAGATGTTGTAAACAGGGCTCAATTATTAGAGCGAGATAATGAGTATGTGCAACCGAGGGACCACAACCAGGGTCATACCGGTGGCGGCAGTCATCGAAGCAATGAAAACCAGCAGGGAGGAAAATATTCGGACAAAAACGGTAACCACTCTGGTGGTAATCGTGGTCGTGATAATAGAAGGAGCGAGTCGGGAGGAGATTTCAAGAAGAGAAGGTACAACAATGATAACGTGAAGACGTCAGCACAAACATCAACTGTTTCTAGGGGAGGAGAACGACCACCGGTCGTATGTTACAAATGTGGGAAAGAGGGACATATCAGCCCAAACTGCCCACAACAATCTAAGGTATGTTATAACTGTGGAAAGGAGGGTCATATAGCTCGAGAGTGTTCTGTAGCAAAACCAAGTTCAGCGGGGATGGTGACTCCAAAAGCTGTCCCGGATAAGTCAAAATCAGCGGTTCCTGGAAGGGCGTTTGTCGTGACTGGCCAAAACGCGAGAAACCCGAACGAGGTGATCACGGGTAAGCTAATCTTGAATTCTTGCGAAGTTTATACTTTACTAGATACCGGTTCTACCCATTCTTTTATCTCTCCTGCTTGTGCTCAACGTTTAAACTTGACTCCGGAGAAATTGGACTTTGACTTATCTGTTGAAACTCCGTTGGGTGAAACCTTCGTTACATCTACAGTTTATAAATCTTGCTTAATCCAAGTTGGCACCATCACATTACCTGTTGATCTTATCTCTTTAAAGATACTTGCTTTTGATGTGATTTTAGGAATTGATTAGTTAACCACTCATCATGCTAAAATTGATTGTTTTCGTAAGGTTGTTAGTTTTCATATTCCTAACCAACCTGTTATGCGAATTCAAGCAACCAAACCACTAAAATCAATCGATGTCATACCAAGCCATAAAGCCATTCGTTTATTAAAAAATGGATGTTAAGCTTTCTTAGCCCATGTCATGGACTTGAACAAAAATACGTCAGATTTGAATGATATTTCTGTTGTTAGTGAATTTCCTGACGTATTTCCTGAAGAATTTCCTGGCCTAACCCGGAGCATTATATTGAATTTTTGTATTGATCTTCAACCTGATACAAAACCCATTTCTAAAATCTCATATTGAATAGCTCCTATTGAACTTCAGAAGTTAAAAATCCAACTATAGAAGTTGATAACCGAGCTTTTATCTGGTGACTTCCTTTGTGGAATGCACTGAATCCAGACTCTCCGTAGGGGACGCCATATTCGTGCAGTAGTAAACTGATAGGTGTCATTGTGACGTGCTATCCAAGATTGGGATATGAATCACAATTGAGAGCAACCGAAGTCGGTAACCGAAGTACGTAGCTTTCTGGGCTTAGCTGGTTATTATCGGAGATTTGTGGAAGGATTTTCTCGAATCGCTACTCCGTTAACTCAGCTGACTCGGAAAGATACAAAATTCGTATGGAGTAAGGAATGCGAGAAGAGTTTCCAAGAACTCAAGAGGAGACTCATTTTGGCACCTGTTCTGACAATACCATCTGGTTCGGATGGATTGGTTATCTACAGCGATGCTTCAGGCAAAGGGTTAGGATGTGTTCTCATGCAACATGGGAAAGTCATAGCCTATGCCTCACGACAACTCAAAGAATATGAGAGGAATTATCCTACTCATGATTTGGAGTTGGCAGCAGTCGTTTTTGCGTTGAAGATCTAGAGACACTACCTGTATGGGGAGAAAGTGGAGATCTATACAGATCATAAAAGCCTCAAATATTTCTTCACCCAAAAGGAACTCAACATGCGGCAGCGACGTTGGCTCGAGCTGTTGAAAGATTACGATCATACCATCCAATATCATCCTGGAAAAGCAAACGTAGTAGCTGACGCATTGAGTAGAAGATCATATGCGGGTACGAGTGCAATGTTGTTAACACAAAGGCCCATTTTGTATGACTTGCAAAGGATGGAGATAGAGATGAAGGCTCCAAGTACCCACACGATGATATCAAATATACGAGTAGAACCGACTTTAATCGATAAAGTTAAAGCTGCTCAAGCTACGGACATGGAGCTGATGCGTATGAAGAAGAAAGTGCAAGAAGGTGATATTCCAGAAGCAAGAATCGATGAAGAAGGAATACTTTGAGTCAACTCCAGACTTTGTGTTCTTAACGATTTTGACTTGAAGCATAGAATAATGATGGAGGCACACAATACACCGTTTGCAATCCATCCTGGGAGTACCAAAATGTATCACGATCTTCGACATACATTTTGGTGGAGCAATATGAAAAGAGAGATCGCGGAGTTTATCTCGAGATGTTTAACTTGTCAACGTGTAAAAGCGGAGCATCAAGTACCAAAGGGTCCATTGCAACCACTTGAGATTCCGAAATGGAAGTGGGAACACATTACTATGGATTTTGTTACGGCTCTTCCCAAGGTTTCTCAAGGCATAGATGCGATTTGGGTTATTGTTGATAGATTAACCAAGTCCGCTCATTTCTTACCGATACGTGAGACTTATTCCCTTGAACGTCTTACTAGTATGTACGTGAACGAGATTGTGAGATTGCATGGCATGCCAGTATCCATAGTTTCGGATCGTGACCAAAGATTCACTTTACGATTTTGGGTTAGCTTACAGAAAGCTACGGGCACAGATTTATGATTCAGTTCGGCATACCATCCTCAAACGGACGGACAATCAGAGAGGACTATTCAAACTCTTGAAGATCTATTAAGACTTTGTGTCCTAGATCTCAAAGGGAGTTGGGATAAGTACCTACCATTGGTGGAATTCTCCTACAACAACAGTTATCAGGCGAGCATAGGTGTGGCTCCATTCGAGGCGTTGTATGGAAGAAAATGTCGTTCTCCAGTATGCTGGGACGAGGTGGGTGAAGCAACATTGTTGGGACCAGAGTTGGTACGCATTACTACAGAGAAGATCCAAACGATTCGACAACGTATACAAACGGCACAGGATCGACAAAAGAGTTATGCGGATCTTCATCGGAAGGGCGTGGAATTTAATATTGGGGATCATGTATTGTTACGTGTTGCACCATGGAAGGGAGTTACAAGATTTGGGAAGAGAGGAAAGCTCAATCCAAGATTTGTTGGTCCATTTGAGATTCTTGAGCGAATAGGAAATGTGGCATATAGACTCACATTACCTCCAAGCATGTCTCGTGTTCATAATGTTTTTCACATATCTATGCTTCGTAAATATGTTAAAGACCCGAACCACATTATTGAGTTAGAACCAGACGAGATAGCTGAAGATTTAACGTACGAGGAGGTACCTGTTAAGATCTTGGATAGGAAAGAGCAAGTCCTACGCACGAAAGTTATACCACAAGTTAAGGTTTTGTGGAGAAACCATGCTATTGAAGAAATGACCTGGGAGTTGGAATCAGAAATGAAAGCGAGGTACCCTCACCTTTTTGAAACATCAGGTACGTACGTCAATTTCGAGGACGAAATTTCATAAGGAGGGGAGGTTGTAAGACCCCAACTTATTAATGAATAAAATCAAATTTTCTCTAAATATTATTGTGAATAATAAGGGGTTAATTTGATATAATACTTTGGTTATGGGTGAAATGTGCAAATTTTGCAAAATAAGCAAGTGGTTATAAAATATTCATTTTGTCGGGGAATATTCGTTTGGTCGTGGAATATTCTTGCTGTCGGGGAATATTCGTACGACGGCGCAGCCTTGTGTGGGCCCCATAACGGAAAGCGATTGGATGAAGAAAACGACAAGTATAAGTTATTTATAAATAACGTCGTAGTTATTACCGTTAATACTGTTGGAATACCCGGTGGTTAAAATACAGTAGCACACGGTATTGCACCAATTATTGATTCTTACGTAAGAAGGCACTACTCAATAATTGTTACAGTAGTTATTGTTCAATATTTTATTTTATTGATTCAATAATTGCTGCGTTGATATTTTATATTATTGTTGTTTCAATAATTGTTGCTGCACAGTATTTTCCATTATCAGATCAATAATTCATATTATTTGAATAATATTATTAGATAACATTATTGGCAATGTCTAGAAAGTTCTGTCTAAGGAGAGGTTTGGTCATCTAATTGCGCGCCAGTAAGGAAAAATCCTTATTGGAAAGCCCCCTCTTTCTTGGGAACGGCCTGGTTGTCATAAATGTGATTCTGTAATATTATTTGTGAATAATTAATTATTGATTCATATGATAAGGAAATATTTAGTTTATGTGGATATAAATGAGGGATATATTTTTGTGGTTAAAAATGAAGGAGTTAATATTGAGGTTTTTATCAGTATTTTTGTCGAAATGGAGGTATTAAAAATCAGGATTTTGAGATATTTTGCGAGAGTTATAATTTTTAATCCGACCGTTGGATCGTGGTAATTTTTGGATATGTTATACATATATAAGTTGAGTATATGTCCACAAATTTGGAACCGTTAAAAATGAACGTATGATTTATTATGAATTTTACGAGATGACTGGTTCAAAAATTGTTGAATTTTTAGAGTTTATCATTTTGATGGAAAATTCTAGAATTGGTGGGCCCAACTCTTGGTTGGTGAAGAAATGTACTGAGATTTTTATTCAAATGTCGCGGGTGGGAATAGTAGCAGGTAAAGCCATCAGGTTGCAGGTTAAGTCTGCTTCGGCGTACTAACATTTTCCTATAAATAGAGGGCTAAGTTAGAATTGAAAATCACACCAGAAACAAGTTTTCTCTCTTTCTCTCTCTAGATTATTGAGTGTATTTTGTGAGTATTTAGATACTTTGAGAGTTTCTATTCATCAGAGCAAGTTTCTTTCAGCCTTATACCGGTATTCCGACCAGAAGTACTGATATTTTGAGGTAAGGAATATTATTTTCTTCTTAAATGATATTATTTTCTTCAATATCATTATGCTGAAATATTAACATGAGTTTTTATCAAATTTGGAACTTTTTGTGTCGGAGTTACTATTTATGTATACGTTTTTATTCACGTATACGGCACTATTCACGAATACGACACTATTCACTGAAAAATAAAATTTTCCCTTTTTGTCCAAGATGTCTATTATGGTTACTACCTTTGATTGTATCCATATTTTGATCTTTTTTTTTTGAATTTTACTTCACAATTGATTATTATGAAGTATTATTGATCTCGGATAAACTGTTATACGAATCCCTACTATTTGTCCTTCTGTGTCACTGGATTCGTTCTCTTTAAGATATTTTTTCATCATCCTCAGTCCTAAATGATTATATTACTGAATATCTTTGGTCTGTAGTGCAAAGATGTATGATTACTTGATGAATATCTTTGGCCTGTAGTGCAAAGATGAACAAGTGTTGAGATGAACATGACTGACAGGTGATACAAATGAATATCTTTGGCCTGTAGTGCAAAGATAAATATTTGGATAAAGATGATTATTAATTGATGTTACAGGGATAAAATATTGATGATGGACTTTTAAATCTTAGAAGATAGTAGAATTCTTTCTCTACTTGACTCTTCTAATGGTTTGCTGTTTCCGCTGCAGTTGTTGATCTAAAACTTGTTGTCGATTATATTCTATCAGATTTTTCCCTGTTGAAGACTAACGATAATTTATTGTATATTATCTTAGTCATAATATTCTTTACTGGGCTAGTTGGGCTCACCCTTTTCCTTTCTGTTCCATTTTTCTTCTCAGGAGGTGAGAACATAGCAGAATCTAGTCGGGGTATGGAGTGATGGTTCTAGAAAGATGTTTTAGCAGTCCTCACTATTTCTGTAAAATAGTGTTTGAATAATTGTAATGAGGATTTATTTGAGTGTGGATATTGTCCAGAAGACAATATTTGTATTTAAACTCACAGTATGTGTTGTCGTATTTTGCACGACAATTGTATTATTGAAGTTGTAGTTTGCTTTCTGTATCATGTATTTGGCGACTCAGAATGGGTGTTGTATACCTATTTTGGGGGCGTCACATTTGCTATGCTTTATAAGTTGTAAATACAAGTATAAAGTGTGGAAAATCCAAGAGAATATTGCATAAATGAATACTTGATATTTAGCAAACATTAAGTAGATTTCCTATATTGAGCTTTTATATACTTTTTGGGGAAATAATATTCAGTTCTTTGAAAAGAATTGATGTGGTTTGAATGATCCATAACTAAACCCATGTTTAGGCATTATCAATCATAGTTTTCATCTGAGGTTGAATATACATGAATTAAATAATTTAAAGATTATGTGGCTTGTGTTGAAAAGGAAAAGAAAACAGGAAAGGATTCATAAGCTTGGAATTATATGTGATTGGTTGTTCACATCATATGCATAAATTAATATTTTACTTTTCCATCTGAATAGCCTAGTGGGTACTTTTATGCTTTAAAGGTTTTTAGATTACAGACATGCACATGTTTCAGTTCCATAATGGTTGCAATGGGGGGCATTTTTATTAAACACTTTCATTTGGGATATTCGCAAAATGGGGTTTAGTGTTGTGTAGTGATATAAGAAAGCAAAATTGGGTTAATAACACAAACAAATGGCTATGAAAATGGCGTTTTAAAACAGCGCTTACTAGTTGTTTGATAAAATTTTCCAATGAATGATTTTGTTTAAAAATCAAAAATAAGATGAAACTAAAGCTTGGGTTATATATATATATATATATATATATATATATATATATATATATATATATATATATATATATATATATATATATACCATATATGATAATAATTAAAGAGATTGAGCATACTAAGTTAAAGCGAAAAGTAATTGGAAATCAAAACGAAAAGTTCGAAAGATTGTGTGACTGCTGACCCTAAAACATGAATTCGAGGATAGTATATTTATCCAGAAATTTATGGGCTTTTGTGGTATTATAGTACACTGAATAAGCTTTCCATAGACACCGAAACGAACTAATTCTGACTTCAGAGTAAAAAGTTACGACTATTCAAAGTAGTCGCGTCAAAATTGTCCAACCAATTCCGATCAGTCCCCTTTGCACAAAATTCTGGAATTCTATGTTTTGAATTTGGAAATGGTCAAAGAATGAAAGTTGTATCCCCAGAAGTTAGCTTCACGTGGGCTCAAGAATCGCTCAAAAATGTTTTAAAACAAAAAAGTTATGACTGTTTTAGCGAGAGAGGGTAAAGTTAAAAAAAAGTTAAAAAAACTGTTATGATTGAGCATGTTTAAGTTCTGTTTTGAACTAAAGCTAGAGATCTTACATTTAGATATTTTAAACCTTAAACATATGGTATATAGTAGGTTCATGTTATGATAATGCATATACTTGAATGTTTGGAACTATTTTGGTGAAATGATGCTAATTCATGCTTATAATGCTTAGATAAAGGCTGTTTTGGGTATGGAAAGATTGAACTCAGTTTTCAAACATGCTAGAGTATGTGCTTATGAGTTTTCGTGGTGATTTAAGGTTTATAGGAATGCTTAAAGACCATATGTGTTCTATTGTGGACTATTGGGGATTTGGTAGCCAAAATTATGCCTATAAGGGACTGTTATGACCAACTTGTGTGACTGGTGTTGTTAGACAGTGAGGTGTACATACATTGCCTATAGATAACATATAAAAATGGTTCCCTAAGTTAGTTAAGGTCTACATGGTGTGTTGTGCAAATTCTTGCTTAAAAATTAATGAATATAAGCTTTATAGAATAATGAACACTAAAATAGTGAACCACCATACTTGGACCCCATACACAAGTTTCAATAGTCATAATAGGACATAAGAAAGCTACACAAACTAAAGGAACCAAGCCTAAGCCATTTTGAGCATGAGACTTATTAAAAATCACATTTTTAAACCAAAAATGGATTTTTTTTGGACAATTCATAGTACCTGACCTTAAAGGACTATTATGAGCAGATAAAAAGTTGCTCATACATGCTAGTAATGATTCCCAAACATGGCCATTACTAAAGCTAACAAGAAAATCAATGTAAGCTCTCTTTTCAAGCCTAAAGTGAGCTTTGATAAGTCAAAATGAGTTATATGATTAAATAAAGTGTGCTGATGCTAAAAGTAACCTTTAATAACGTAAAATACATGCCTAGACTATCCTAATGGCCAGAACTGGAAAATTTTGGAAAAAGTACAAAATCAGTTTTGTAAAAAAAAAAGAAAAAGAAAATGGCTAAGTTTGAGCTCTGTTTTGTGGAGCTTAATGGGCATGAACAAGAAACCTAAACCTTGAATAAAATACCTTTTAGTATGGTCTAGAAGTAGGGCCTAGTGGTTAAGCCCTTGGCTTAACCAAGAAGTTTAAATAAATCACCAAACTAGCATGGAAAATCACTAAAACTGCAGTTTTGCAAATTTGTCTTAAGTATGAAAATTTGAGATTTTTCTATTCTACGTAGAACTCAATTTGGACACCTTAGGCAAGTGAGTTAGGGTTATGCTAGGCTATTCCAAGTGTTGGAATGCTAACATATACAAGAACTTGAGAAGTTAGTGTGTAAAAGCTTGAAAAAGATTGGTTTAGAGGGTCAAAACCCAATCTATGCTTAGCAAACCTAAAGGAATGATAAAACTAGTTCTAAATAGATATAATTCAAGTATTGGAATGAACCAAAGTGGCTAGAAGTGAAATTAGCAAGAATTGACCAAAACTAGTAAACTCAAAATGTGAATAATGGCCTAGTTTAGACATTACTTTCAAGGAGCATAAGAGGCTTACTTGGGAACCTAAACAAACACAAAAATACTTTGGTATATAGGCTAGAAGTATGTTCAGAGTCCTTGTCCAAAAGCCTAATACAAAAGTTCCTAAAAATCATCAAAGTGGCCTTGAAATTCATGAAAAATGCAGTTGCCTTCAAGACTGTTGAAAACAGCCCATTTAAGGCTTGTTTTTGAATTGCTTAACTTTTTGGTTTCTATAACTTAAACCATGGATAAAGTACATTGCTATGAGGTCTAAAAATAGCATAAATGAGAAACCTTTTTTATGCGTAAAAAGGTTAAACGGACAAAGTTTTCAAAGGAACATGGTTTTAGGATGAGAACAAAATATTAGAGTTTAAATAAACTAATAATCATGGATTAAATATATGCATGCATGTTTTGTGACATAGTTGGTTATCTAATGTGTGTGTTTATGTAAACACAGTTGTGTAGGATTTGTGGAGAGAAGCTAAGTTAAATTTTTCGGTAATCTCCAATCAAGGCAAGTTTCTCAGTTTATTTATGTGGACTTATAATTGCTATAGATAACTGTTAACATGATTTATATTTATAAGTATGTATTACCTATGAACTACATTATTTGCTTTGTGAATGATGAATGTCAAATTATGACTAATTCTTGAATTGAGGCAGGGAACTCAATATATATGTGCAATAAATGACATGTACAAGACATGTGTAGTATATGCTACGGTACGTATGTTGCTACCAGCAGGACATAAATGTGATAATGCATCTGTAATATGCTTGAACCCCAAGAATATAAATGCATGAACTAAATGTGAACATATGTGCTATGTGATGCATGATAGACTGTTAGACTTGCTGGGCCGTCGTGCTCATTCTTGCTTAATTTACAGGTTAAAGCTATGATGCGATCTATCGTGATTAGGAGCACATGAAAATAAGACTAGTGATTTAGTCGAGATTGTGTTGAATCATTTGATGGTATTTTCATGTGTAAATCACAGATTTGTAAATTGTTGAATTATTCGGTAGATGAAGATTATGTGTTCTAAAAAGGGGATATGCTTGAAAGAATGAATTGTATGTTTATACTCATATCTACTCAGGCTAAACAAATCATATAATAAATATGATTTTAGTATAAAGAAGAATTATAAAGGTTGCGATTCAGGAAATGAATGAATGGAAAGAAAGAAAAAAATAATTATTCCGCATTTTTAGCTATTTTAACATTAAATAATATTTTAAAGCTAGAACATGATAATATTAATGCACAAGATCGGGAAGAGAAATTTTCCCGACTTTGGGGGCGTTACAGTAACTATAACAACCCGGGTCAAATCCCAAGTCCAGAACAAATCTTAGGTCAAATTCCAAGGCCGAATCGAATCGAATCCATAAAAATAAGGCCTCAAACCACTGGCCCAATAGTATCTTCTTGGGTCATCTTAGCCCACCACGGGCTCACCCAAAAGGACATGACTTGAAGGTACTATTGGTAGTAACTTATTTCCTTATATGCAGACAAATTTTTTCTATATCTTTTGATATAGGACTGGGGTGTTACAAACTCCCCCACTTAAATTTATGACGTCCCCATCAGAATCCGATCACACACACAGTCCAAAGATCTTTGCCTCTCTAGCCATTGTGAAATAATATTAGCTAGTTTCGTGTCCCCACCTCCGGACCTCCATATCTCTATTGTGGGATAATACCACCAGCCTTCGTGTCCCCAACTCCGACAACCCGATCGGATGACCCGACCCGAGCTTTCGAGAGTCGGCTTTGATACCATATATAACAACCCGGGTCAAATTCCGAGTCTGAAACAAATCTTGGGAAAAACCCCAAGGCCGAATCGAATCAAATCCATCAAAATAAGGCCTCAAACCACTGGCCCAATAGTATATTCTTGGGTCATCTTAGCTCACCACAGGCTCACCCAAAAGTTCATGACTTAAAGGTACTATTGGTAGTAACTTATTTCCTTATATGTAGACAAATATTTCCCTTATCTTTCGATGTGGGACTGGGTTATTACAGTAACATTCAAGACGTGATGATTGAGGATTTACAGAGACAGGTTGCAGAGTTAACTAGGCGTCTTAAGGCGCTGACTCGGGAGGAAGTCCCGCACCTTGATCACTATCGTGGACAGTATCCAGCTGAGGAAGTCTCACACCTTGATTATGATGAGAAAAGGTATTATTCTCGTGGACAGTATTCGACCGAGGAAGTCCCGGAATATTTCTCGCACCTTGATCGTGATGAGGAATTTTATACTTTTAATTCTGATTTTGATTTAGAATAGTTGGTTAAGGAAGAAGTAGATGAGTATGGAAACCGTGTATATGATGAATATGCAGATGAAGAAGAAATTAATAAGGAATATGCAGATGAAGAAGAAATTTATGACGAATATGAAGATGAAGGAGAGCCTTATGGAGAACGTGAGTATGACTGATATGATGATTGCAATGAAGATAAGAATGGATCGTATGAAGATAACCAGGAGACCTTGATAGTTCCCAAGAGTCTACTAAATCATAAAGGTGATTCTAAAGAGGATTGGTTGAGAACCAATATCTTTTAAATAGCTTGCACCATAGCAAATAAAGTCTGTAAGTTAATCATTGACAGTGGCAGTTGTGAGAACATAGTGTTGCACCATGGAAGGGAGTTACAAGATTTGGGATCATGTATTGTTACGCGGATCTTCATCGGAAGGACGTGGAATTTAATATTGAGGATCATGTATTGTTACGTGTTGCACCATGGAAGGGAGTTACAAGATTTGGGAAGAGAGGAAAGCTCAATCCAAGATTTGTTGGTCCATTTGAGATTCTTGAACGAATAGGAAATGTGGCATATAGACTCGCATTACCTCCAAGCATGTCTCGTGTTCATAATGTTTTTCACATATCTATGCTTCGTAAATATGTTAAAGACCCGAACCACATTATTGAGTTAGAACCAGACGAGATAGCTGAAGATTTAACGTACGAGGAGGTACCTGTTAAGATCTTGGATAGGAAAGAGCAAGTCCTACGCACGAAAGTTATACCACAAGTTAAGGTTTTGTGGAGAAACCATGCTATTGAAGAAATGACCTGGGAGTTGGAATCAGAAATGAAAGCGAGGTATCCTCACCTTTTTGAAACATCAGGTACGTACGTCAATTTCGAGGACGAAATTTCATAAGGAGGGGAGGTTGTAAGACCCCAACTTATTAATGAATAAAATCAAATTTTCTCTAAATATTATTGTGAATAATAAGGGGTTAATTTGATATAATACTTTGGTTATGGGTGAAATGTACAAATTTTACAAAATAAGCAAGTGGTTATAAAATATTCATTTTGTCGGGGAATATTCGTTTGGTCGTGGAATATTCTTGCTGTCGGGGAATATTCGTACGACGGCGCAGCCTTGTGTGGGCCCCATAACGGAAAGCGATTGGATGAAGAAAACGATAAGTATAAGTTATTTATAAATAACGGCGTAGTTGTTACCGTTAATACTGTTGGAATACCATGTGGTTAAAATACAGTAGCACACGGTATTGCACCAATTATTGATTCTTACGTAAGAAGGCACTACTCAATAATTGTTACAGTAGTTATTGTTCAATATTTTATTTTATTGATTCAATAATTGTTGCGTTGATATTTTATATTGTTGTTGTTTCAATAATTATTGCTGCACAGTATTTTCCATTATCATATCAATAATTCATATTATTTGAATAATATTATTAGATAACATTATTGGCAATGTCTAGAAAGTTCTGTCTAAGGAGAGGTTTGGTCATCTAATTGCGCGCCAGTAAGGAGAAATCCTTATTGGAAAGCCCCCTCTTTCTTAGGAACGGCCTGGTTGTCATAAATGTGATTCTATAAATATTATTTGTGAATAATTAATTATTGATTCATATGATAAGGAAATATTTATATTATGTGGATATAAATGAGGGATACATTTTTGTGGTTAAAAATGAAAGAGTTAATGTTGAGATTTTTAGCAGTATTTTTGTCGGAATGGAGGTATTAAAAATCAGGGTTTTTGAGATATTTTGTGGGGGTTATAATTTTTAATCCGACCGTTGGATCGTGGTAATTTTTGGATATGTTATACATATATAAGTTGAGTATATGTCCACAAATTTGGAACCGTTAAAAATGAACGTATGATTTATTATGAATTTTACGAGATGACTGGTTTAGAAATTGTTGAATTTTCGGAGTTTATCATTTTGATGGAAAATTCTAGAATTGGTGGGCCCCACTCTTGGTTGGTGAAGAAATATGCTGAGATTTTTATTCAAATGTGGTGGGTGGGAATAGTAGCAGGTAAAGCCATCAGGTTGCAGGTTAAGTCTGCTTCGGCATGCTAACATTTTCCTATAAATAGAGGGCTAAGTTAGAATTAAAAATCACACCAGAAATAAGTTTTCTCTCTTTCTCTCTCTAGATTATTGAGTATATTTTGTGAGTATTTAGATACTTTGAGAGTTTCTATTCATCAAAGCAAGTTTCTTTCAGCCTTATACTCGTATTCCGACCAGAAGTACTGATATTTTGAGGTAAGGGATATTATTTTCTTCTTAATGATATTATTTTCTTCAATATCATTATGCTGAAATATTGATATGAGTTTTTATCAAATTTGAAACTTTTTGTGTCGGGGTTACTATTCACGTATACGGCACTATTCACGTATACGGTACTATTCACGAATACGACACTATTCACCGAAAAATAAAATTTTCCCTTTTGTCTAAGATGTCTATTATGGTTACTATCTTTGATTGTATCCATGTTTTGATCTTTATTTTTGAATTCTGCTTCACAATTGATTATTATGAAGTATTTATTGATCTTGGATAAACTGTTATACGAATCCCTAATATTTGTCCTTCTGTCTCACTGAATTCGTTCTCTTTAAGATATTTTTTCATCCTCAGTCCTAAATGATGATATTACTGAATATCTTTGGCCTGTAGTGCAAAGATGTATGATTACTTGATGAATATCTTTGGCCTGTAGTGCAAAGATGAACAGGTGTTGAGATGAACATGACTGACAGGTGATACAAATGAATATCTTTGGCCTGTAGTGCAAAGATGAATATTTGGATAAAGATGATTATTAATTGATGTTACAGGGATAAAATATTGATGATAGACTTTTAAATCTTAGAAGATAGTAGAATTCTTTCTCTACTTGACTCTTCTAATGGTTTGTTGTTTTCGCTGCAGTTGTTGATCTAAAACTTGTTGTTGATTATATTCTATCAGATTTTTCCCTGTTGAAGACTAACGATAATTTATTGTATATTATCTTAGTCATAATATTCGTTACTGGGCTAGTTGGGCTCACCCTTTTC
Organism: Panax notoginseng; assembly: GCA_016801055.1. Lineage (NCBI taxonomy): Eukaryota > Viridiplantae > Streptophyta > Magnoliopsida > Apiales > Araliaceae > Panax > Panax notoginseng. The sequence goes on along the minus strand of CM029013.1, from coordinate 232,736,346 downwards.
CTTTCTGTTCCATTTTTCTTCTCAGGAGGTAAGAACATAGCAGGATCTAGTCGGGGTATGGAGTGATGGTTCTAGAAAGATGTTTTAGCAGTCCTCACTATTTCTGTAAAATAGTGTTTGAATAATTGTAATGAGGATTTATTTGAGTGTGGATATTGTCCAGAAGACAATATTTGTATTTAAACTCACAGTATGTGTTGTCGTATTTTGCACGACAATTGTATTATTGAAGTTGTAGTTTGCTTTCTGTATCATGTATTTGGCGACTCAGAATGGGTGTTGTATACCTATTTTGGGGGCGTCACATTTGCTATGCTTTATAAGTTGTAAATACAAGTATAAAGTGTGGAAAATCCAAGAGAATATTGCATAAATGAATACTTGATATTTAGCAAACATTAAGTAGATTTCCTATATTGAGCTTTTATATACTTTTTGGGGAAATAATATTCAGTTCTTTGAAAAGAATTGATGTGGTTTGAATGATCCATAACTAAACCCATGTTTAGGCATTATCAGTCATAGTTTTCATCTGAGATTGAATATACATGAATAATGATATTTCAGTACTCATATCAATATTTCAGCATAATGATATTGAAGAAAATAATATCATTAAGAAGAAAATAATATCCCTTACCTCAAAATATCAGTACTTCTGGTCGGAATACCAGTATAAGGCTGAAAGAAACTTGCTTTGATGAATAGAAACTCTCAAAGTATCTAAATACTCACAAAATATACTCAATAATCTAGTGAGAGAAAGAGAGAAAACTTATGAATTCTGGTGTGATTTTCAATTCTAACTTAGCCCTCTATTTATAGGAAAATGTTAGCACACCGAAGCAGACTTAACCTGCAACCTGATGGCTTTACCTGCTACTATTTCACCCACCAAAAATTAGCCATCTTCCCCAACAACCAAAAGTGGAGCCCACCCATTTCTAGAATTTTCCACCAAAATCATTTATAACCCTAATTTTTAAATCAGCCATTTCGTAAAATTCATAATAAATCATACGTTCATTTTTAACGGTTCAAAATTTGTGGACATATACTCAACTTATATATGTATAACATATACAAAAATTACCACGATCCAACGGTCGGATTAAAAATTATAACCCCCGCAATATATCTCAAAAACCCTAATTTGATTTTCAATACCTCCGTTCCGACAAAAATACAGATAAAATACCTCAACATTAACCCCTTCTTTTTTTAACCACAAAAATATATCCCTCATTAATATCCGCATAAAATAAATATTTCCTTATCATATGAATCAATAATTAATTATTTACAAATAATATTACAGAATCACATTTATGACAACCAGGGCGTTCTCAGGAAAGAGGGGGCTTTCCAATAAGAATTTCTCCATACTAACGCGTAATTAGATGACCAAACCTCTCCTTAGATAGAACTTTCTAGACATTGCCAATAATGATATCTAATAATATTATTTAAATAATATGAATTATTGATCTGATAATGGGAAATACTGTGCAGTGACAATTATTGAAATAACAATAATATAAAATATCAACGGAGTAATTATTGAATCAATAAAATAAAATATTAAACAGTAATTACTGTAACAATTATTGAGTAGTGTCTTCTCACGTAAGAATCAATAATTCAAAAATATTGTGCAAAACCGTGTGCTACTGTGCAACCACGCGTATTATTGTATTTTAACCACCAGGTATTCCAACAGTGTTAACGGTAACAATTACGCCGTTATTTATAAAAACTCAAATTTGTCGTTTTCTTCATCTGACAGTTATTCTGTTATGGGGCCCACAAATGGCTGCGTTGTCGTACGAATATTCCCCGACAGAAAGAATATTCCACGACCATACGAATATTCCCCGACAACAATAAATATTTTATAACCACTTGTGTATTTTGAAAAAAATGTTCATATATCACCCTTAACTTTAACATTTATCAATTTAACCATTTACTGAATAGTAATTATAAGAAAAATTGAATACTTTTATTTCATAAAATTTGGGGTCTTACAATCTCCCCTCCTTATAAAATTTCGTCCCCGAAATTTACGTACCTGGTATTTCGAAGAGTTGAGAATACCTTGCTTCCATTTCAGATTCTATCTCTCAGATCATCATGATTTCTCCATTGCTCATCTCCCATGATAATTTCATTTGGGTTCCTCATTTGTTGGGAAGTCATGACAACCGCCATCCCTTGAACTACTCGGCTTTGACTTGTCTGGAGTAGCATTTGGCGTCATCATTACCGTTAGAATATACCTTTCTATAGGACATATTCCTCCCTCAACTGCCTCTTCGTACTCCTCATTCATGATCTGAATCATCAATTTTCGATCTATATCGGATTCAGGTTGACCGCTATGTACAGGGTAATTCAAAACTCGATATTGGGTTCTCCCAATTGCTTTCTAAAAAGAGAAATTCATATCATCTATTTTAGCCTTCTTAGATCGAACATCTCTTTCCACAATATCCACGTGTCGTGCGGCTTTTGCCCATGCATCACTTATTCTCACTCGTTCAGTTTTTTCTTCTTTCAGTTCAGATTCCATTTTTATCATCTTATACTCTGCCAAAGAATGTTTCTGTTCAAGCATCACATATCGGGTAACACAAGCTTGAATTGTTGCATCCTTTTGTTCCACGACCGCCTGTCGTTCTTCTGCCTGCTCTTCTAACTCATGAATATGATTTTGAAATTCTACATTTTGATCATATAATACCTCTAATAAACTCTCCTCAGGTACTTCTTCTTCCTCTTCTTCCTCAGTCTCAGCTGTTACCTCTGTGACAATCTCGGGTGCAACTATCAATTCTTCACTCACCACATGGATATCTCTAATTCCTTCTTCGTCTGACATCACATTATCACGGTTAGTGATTAGAGGTATCCCCACAGTCTCATTTACTCCACTGTTAGCATTCTCAGTTGTCATTCTCAAATACTGCCATAAAACAAGGGTTAATTAAATAAATTAACATATCACATAATATCCCAATATTATGACTGACCAACAAATAAGCTTAGGTAGGACACACTAGCGAAGGATTTACTCATCTCTCCCCTCCTAGTTGTATTTCCCGATCTCCGCCAGAGACCATATCCCTAAGCTCTGATACCAACTGTGACAACCCCAAAACAGGTCCATTCCATCCAACCTATTCTGAGTCGCCAAATACATGGTACAGAAAATAACTACAACTTTATTACAACAATTGTCGTGCAAAATACAACAACACATATGCTATGAGTTTGGATACAAATATATACCAAATGTGACTCATGTTCCAACTGTGAACATCACCTCACAATGACACCTTACATAAAGGTATAGTCAAAAACTGTTTTAGAAATTAGAATCTTTGGGAAGTGCTCAAGGAAACCTTCGTACATGGGAGGCCATGCGTCTAGGTTATGATAGATATCATATGGCCACAGAATTATCCTTGGTTGACCCAATAGACCCCAAAGAAAAACGAGAAGATTACTATCATATTCTTCCCAATGGTGAGTCTTCTCTTGACTTATCATTATCTCCACTGTCTCTAATTGAGAATTATACTTGAAACAAACACCAAGATTATATAGGTAGTGCTCGTAGATATACTCAGCAAGTGGATGAGCACAACCCTGTCTTATGATGACACGAGGTTGTATGTCATTAGACATCTTGTATGATAGTGACGAAACACCCTTCCAACGTTGGGTTCGCCTCACCCTATTTTCTTCACCAAATATAACTACTAAATGATGACCACAGTTCTATTCCCTTGTTACCCCCGCTCGATCCAGCTACACTCTTATTACCTGAAAGGAATTGTGAAATAAAAGGGTGAGCACAACTAGCCCAGTAAAGAATATCATGACTAAAGATAAATAAATTATCAAATAGTCTTCATCAGTAATAAATCAGAGATTTAGAACATATGGTAGATGATAAAAATTTCAACCATAGTTGTAGCGGAACGAGCAATCCATTAGAAGAGTCAAATAGACTATAAAGTCTATTATCTTCTCCATGTTAAAAATCTACCAACAATGTTTTATCCCTGTAATATCACTCAACAGTTCCTTTCCACAATCATATGAATAACTCATAATCATAATTGTGATTCTAAATTCCTCTTCGTACCTAGGACGAAGATAATTTTCATCACGTGTCTTTACCTGAAACATCAAAGATCATGGTTATACCAAATCACAGTTCTTGTTTATAATCATACTAACAATTTCATCTTTGCACTACGACCAAAGATATTCATTATCATTTCATCTTTGCACTACAGGCCAAAGATATTCAACAACAAGTCATCTTTGCACTACGGGCCAAAGATATTCATCAACAATTCATCTTTGCACTACAGGCCAAAGATATTAATATCTCAAAGAAATATATAATCATTTCAGAATTTATATAAACAATAATTATAACCATGTTGATCATTTCACCTTTGTACTTAAGCTAAAGATATTCAATTATAAATTCAATGGTCATGATCATACCAATCAATAATTCAACTTTGCACTACTGGCTAAAGAGAACCCATAGTCATGATCATACTAATAATTTACCCATCTTTACACTCAAATGAAAGAGAATTTTAACATCAGAGTTATAAAAATGTTATATATGATAATAAAAATAATATGATCAACATAAAGATTTAATTTCAAGAGTAATATTCATAAATCAACTATAATTTGGTTAGAAAAAGAAATCAATTTTATCGTGAATAGTAACTCTTGAATAGTAACTCATAAATAGTAACTCGTGAATAGTAACTCATGAATAGTAACTCGTGAGTAGTAATTCCGACATAAAAAAGGTAGAAATTCCACAATAATATACATTCCAATATTTCGGTATAATGATATTGAAAGAATAATATTTCTTAAGCTTATAAACAATTTATTTAAATTGTTTACACTTTACTAATTAATGCATTTAATCATCATAAAATGCTAACTCTTACGATTTCATCGTCAATAACCAAAACCCTCATCAAAAATCTGCATATACCTCATATAGGATTCCCAAGCCATAAAATCTTATTTTCTAATTTTCTTTCTTCACAAAACATATTTAATTCATTTACTCATAACTAGACTACTTTCATGAAAAATACCAAATCAGTTCCAAAAATATTTGTTTTCTGAGATTTAGCATAATATAGTCCCATAGTGAACATATATTTTTCTCAGAATTTTCAAAAGTCATTTACTATTTTTCATATAGCCAAAACAGTCGAATATTTAGACATTTATCAAAAATTGTACTTTTATCTAAAAATTCTGAAATTCACAGAGTATACTCCTATCATATACATGTACTCCCAATAAAAATTTCATCAATTTTGGAGTTAACCACAAGAAATTATAAGCGGTTATTTTTAAAATAGTCTTTTCTCATAAAATTCATAACTCTTAATCTATACATCCAAAAATCACCATTTTTGGACACAATCAAGAAAACTCATCAAAATATCATTTCAAATTTTTCCAAAATTTTTGAAGGACAGAAAAATTACGAAATTGAAAAACATAACAACCCTTAAAATCTCTTACTATCCCTTACCTCAAAAGAGCAGTACTTCTGATCGGTATAAGGCTGAAGAAAACTTGCACTGATGAATAAAAACTCACAGAGTATCTAAATACTCACAAAATATACTCAATAATCTAGAGAGAGAAAGAGAGAAAACTTATGAATTCTGGTGTGATTTTCATTTCTAACTTAGCCCTCTATTTATAGGAAAATGTTAGCACACCGAAGCAGACTTAACCTGCAACCTGATGGCTTTACCTGCTACTATTTCACCCACCAAAAATTAGCCATCTTCCCCAACAACCAAAAGTGGAGCCCACCCATTTCTAGAATTTTCTACCAAAATTATTTATAACCCTAATTTCCGAATCAGTCATCTCGTAAAATTCATAATAAATCATACGTTCATTTTTAACGGTTCAAAATTTGTGGACATATACTCAACTTATATATGTATAACATATCCAAAAATTACCACGATCCAACGGTCGGATTAAAAATTATAACCCCCGCAATATATCTCAAAAATCCTAATTTGATTTTCAATACCTCCGTTCCGACAAAAATACAGATAAAATACCTCAACATTAACTCCTTCTTTTTTTAACCACAAAAATATATCCCTCATTTATATTCATATAAAATAAATATTTCCTTATCATATGAATCAATAATTAATTATTTACAAATAATATTACAGAATCACATTTATGACAACTAGGGCGTTCTCAGAAAAGAGGGAGCTTTCCAATAAGAATTTCTCCATACTAACGCGCAATTAGATGACCAAACCTCTCCTTAAATAGAACTTTCTAGACATTGCCAATAATGCTATCTAATAATATTATTTAAATAATATGAATTATTGATCTGATAATGGAAAATACAGTGCAGTGACAATTATTGAAATAACAATAATATAAAATATCAACGCAGTAATTATTGAATCAATAAAATAAAATATTGAACAGTAATTACTATAACAATTATTGAGTAGTGTCTTCTCACGTAAGAATCAATAATTCAAAAATATTATGCAAAACCGTGTGCTACTGTGCAACCACGCGTATTACTGTATTTTAACCACCAGGTATTCCAACAGTGTTAACGGTAACAATTACGCCGTTATTTATAAAAACTCAAATTTGTCGCTTTTTTCATCCGACAGTTATTCTGTTATGGGGCCCACAAATGGCTGCGCTGTCGTACGAATATTCCCCAACAGAAAGAATATTCCACGACCATACGAATATTCCCCGACAACAATAAATATTTTATAACCACTTGTGTATTTTGAAAAAAAATATTCATATATCACCCTTAACTTTAACATTTATCAATTTAACCATTTACTGAATAGTAATTATAAGAAAAATTGAATACTTTTATTTCATAAAATTCGGGGTCTTACAATATCCATGATGGCAGCAGGAGCATTAGTCAATCCAAAAGACATGACTAAGAATTCATAATGCCCGTACCGAGTTCTGAAGGCAGTCTTTGGAATATCCTCAGTTTTAATCTTCAGCTGATGATATCCAGAACGAAGGTCGATCTTTGAAAAGAATTGTGTTCTTTGTAACTGGTCGAACAGGTCATCAATGCGAGGTAGCGGATACCTATTCTTGTTGGTAACATGGTTCAATTCTCGATAGTCAATACAAAGTCGCATACTCCCGCCTTTCTTCTTTACGAATAAAACAGGAGCACCCCAAGGAGACGTACTAGGACGAATAAAACCGATGTTCAACAACTCCTGTAGTTGGACTTTTAACTCCTGAAGTTCAATAGGAGCCATTCGATATGGAGTTTTAGAAATGGGCTTTGTACCGGGTTCAAGATCAATAAAGAATTCAACTTCACGTTCTGGGGGTAGACCAGGAAGTTTTTCAGGAAATACATCAGGAAATTCTTTAACAATAGAAATATTATTCAAATCTGACTTGTCTTTGTTCAAATCCATAACATGGGCTAAGAAAGCTTGACATCCGTTTTTCAATAAACGAATAGCTTTGTGGCTTGATATGACAGTGACTGATTTTAGTGGTTTAGTAGTTTGAATTCGTATGACAGGTTGGTTAGGAATATGAAAACTAATAACCTTACGAAAACAATCAATTTTAGCATGATGAGTGGTTAACCAATCAATTCCTAAAATCACATCAAAAGCAAGTATCTTTAAAGAGATAAGATCAGCAGGTAATGTGATAGTGCCAACTTGGATCATGCAAGATTTATAAACTGTAGATGTAACAAAGGTTTCACCCAACGGAGTTTCAACAGATAAGTTAAAGTCCAATTTCTCCGGAGTCAAGTTTAAACGTTGAGCACAAGCATGAGAGATAAAAGAATGGGTAGAACCGGTATCTAGTAAAGTATAAACTTCGCAAGAATTCAAGATTAGCTTACCCGTGATCACCTCGTTCGGGTTTCTCACGTTTTGGCCAGTCACGGCAAACGCCCTTCCAGGAACCGCTGATTTCGACTTATCCGAGACAACTTTTGGAGTCACCATCCTCGCTGAACTTGGTTTTGCTACAGAACACTCTCGAGCTATATGACCCTCCTTTCCACAGTTATAACATACCTTGGATTGTTGTGCGCAGTTTAGGCTGATATGTCCCTCTTTCCCACATTTGTAACATACGACCGGTGGTCGTTCTCCTCCCCTAGAAACAGTTGATGTTTGTGCTGACGTCTTCACGTTATCATTGTTGTACCTTCTCTTCTTAAAATCTCCTCCCGACTCGCTCCTTCTATTATCACGACCACGATTACCACCAGAGTGGTTACCGCTTTTGTCTGAATGTTTTCCTCCCTGCTGGTTTTCATTGCTTCGATGACTGTCGCCACCGGTATGACCCTAGTTGTGGTCCCTCGGTTGCACATACTCATTATCTCGCTCTAATAATTGAGCCCTGTTTACAACATCTGAATATAAAGAAAATTTATGAGAGATAAGATATTGCCGAATCTCGGGTTTTAGACCTCTCAGAAACATCCTTGTCATTCGTTCCTCATTTTCTACCAAATGAGGTGCAAACCTGGGTAACTCTGCAAACTTCACCTCGTACTGGGACACCGTCATGTTGTTTTGTTCCAGTCTGATAAACTCCACCTCCTTCATATGACGAATACTTTCAGGAAAGTACTTGTCATTGAACAGTTTTTGAAATGTTTCCCAGGACATGTTGAGTGCGTCAGGCTGGGTACGCTTCACAGACTCCCACCAGTAGTCTGCCTCACCGCGGAACATAAAGGTGGCGAATGGAACCTTCTGTTCCTCCGTGCATCCCAAGACATCGAATATCTTGGTAATTTGCTTGACCCACGTTTCCGCCATGATCGGATCCGGCTTTCCCTTAAATTCTGGTGGTCCCGATTCTTTGAGCTTCTTAGCTGTGACAAACCACGCGTTGTTATCATTTCCACCCGTATTCTGCACACGAGTCTCCCACGTCTAATTTTGTATGAACTGCAAAAAGCTCCTAAACATTCCATCATTCATCGTTTGCTCGGTAACGTTGTTTACAGGAGGAATATTGCCTTTCTGTTGCACGTTCCCCTGGGTGGTGATCAAAGGTGTCTCCACGGTCTGATTTACTCCATTATTAACGTTCTCAGCTGCCATTCTTAAATACTGCCATAAAATAAGGGTTAATAGTCATGTCATATATTATCCCTATACTCTGACCGACCAAATAAACACCAAATAAACTTAGTCAGGTCATACTAGCGAAGGAATTCCCCGTCTCACCCCTCCTAGTTCTTGTCTCACATCTCAGCCAGGGATCATATTCCTAAGCTCTGATACCAACTGTGACGCCCCCAAAATAGGTATACAACACCCATTCTGAGTCGCCAAATACATGTTACAGAAAGCTAACTACAACTTCAATAATACAATTGTCGTGTAAAATACGACAACACATACTGGGAGTTTAAATACAAATATTGTCTTTTGGACAATATCCACACTCAAATAAATCCTCATTACAATTATTCAAACACTATTTTACAGAAATAGTGAGGACTGCTAAAACATCTTTCTAGAACCATCACTCCATACCCCGACTAGATCCTGCTATGTTCTCACCTCCTGAGAAGAAAAATGGAACAAAAAGGAAAAGGGTGAGCTCAACTAGCCTAGTAAAGAATATTATGACTATGATAATATACAATAAATTATCGTTAGTCTTCAACAGGGAAAAATCTGATAGAATATAATCGACAACAAGTTTTAGATCAACAATTGCAGCGGAAACAGCAAACCATTAGAAGAGTCAAGTAGAGAAAGAATTCTACTATCTTCTAAGATTTAAAAGTCCATCATCAATATTTTATCTCTATAACATCAATTAATAATCATTTTTATCCAAATATTTATCTTTGCACTACAAGCCAAAGATATTCATTTGTATCACCTGTCAGTCATTTTCATCTCAACACCTGTTCATCTTTGCACTACAGGCCAAAGATATTCATCAAGTAATCAAACATCTTTGCACTACAGGCCAAAGATATTCAGTAATATCATCATTTAGGACTGAGGATGATGAAAAAAATATCTTAAAGAGATTGAATCCAGTGACACAGAAAGACAAATAGTAGGGATTCGTATAACAGTTTATCCGAGATCAATAATACTTCATAATAATCAATTGTGAAGCAAAATTCAAAAATAAAGATCAAAATATGGATACAATCAAAGATAGTAACCATAATAGATATCTTGGACAAAAAGGGAAAATTTTATTTTTCGGTGAATAGTATCGTATTCGTGAATAGTGTCGTATACGTGAATAGTAACGTATACATAAATAGTAACTCCAACACAAAAAGTTCCAAATTTGATAAAAACTCATGTTAATATTTCAGCATAATGATATTGAAGAAAATAATATCATTTAAGAAGAAAATAATGTGACGCCCCCAAAAATAGGTATACATCACCCATCTTGGGTCGTCAGATAGATAGTACAGAATACAAATACAACTTAATAATACAACTGTCGTGTACAATACGACAAAACATAAACTGTGAGTTTGAATACAAATATTATCTTCTAGAGAGTATTCATACTCAAAAGGAGTCCTCATTACATTTATTAACACACCATTACATAGAATAGTGAGGACTACTAACTAATACTATCATTCGGACCAGCACTCCGTTCCCCGACTTGCCCCAGCTACGTTCTCATTTCCTGAAGAGAACAGTGAAAGAAAGGGTGAGCTCAACTAGCCCAGTAAGAAATATTATGACTAAGATAATGCAGAATAAATTATCATTAGCCTTCAACAATGTTAAACTGATAAAATATAATAGACATCAAGTTTAACTACAGCGGAACAAGCAATCCATTAAAAGAGTCAAGTAGAAAATAAACTCTACTATCTTTTATGATTTAAAAAAATTTTCAACACTGTGATCGCTGAGACTCAGCTTAATAAAATAATCCACATCATCGAATCACCCCTGCACTACGGCCAAGAAAATTCGTGTATTCCTTAATGGTCATGATCATGCCAACAACTGTCCATCACTGCACTACGGCCAATGAGACTTTAACCACATCATTTGTAACATTGCGGTCATGATTATACCGAATAATCCCTGGTCATAATCATACCAAGTCCATCTATGCACTACAGGCCACAGATGACTTTCAACATTTTATAAACATGAGGATGATGACAATGATATAAGAATTCAATAAAACAAGTTCAAGAATTAATTTATCCAGGAATTAATAACGTCCAAATTGTCAACATGATACTGCTTTGTGGAGTAAAATTCAAGAATGATCAGGAGAATATTTTCATGAATAGATACTAGATGAAGCGCAAATGTCAAGGATATTCCACAAATTTTATGGAGTATAGAAGTCAAAACTTAACCAACTGAGTATAATAAAGAATGGAATAACAAAAGAAATCACCATGCATGCGATAGACCGCACAAACAGGTTATTCCAACAGAATAATAAATAATGGAACCAGGTCCGGCGTAAACGCACAGACAGGATATTCCGACAGAATAATAAATAATGGAACCAGGTCCGGCGTAAACACACAGACAGGATATTCTGACAGAATAATAAATAATGGAACCAGGTCCGGTGTAAAACACACAGACAGGATGTTCCAACAGAATAATAACAAGACGGAACCAAGTCCGGTGTAAAACACACAGACAGGATGTTCCAACAGAATAATAGAAGAATGTCACCAAGTATAGGGTAGACCGCGTATACAGGCTATTTCAACAGAATAATAAAGAAATGGAATAACAGAAGTTCTCTTCTTGAATACAAAAGAATAATATCCCTTACCTTAAAAGAACTGGATATTGGAAAAGTGAAGTAGCAGAATACTTTTCTTCTCTCTCTCTATAGTTTCTCTCTCTAGAGTTCAGTGAATTCGTAAGAAATAATGAAGGAATGAGCTGCTATTGATAGAAAAATTGAATGCATAGTAACTAATCCATGAACGGTCCAGATTGATTACTTTAATCTGACGGTCCATATTTAAAGAAAAATCTTTTAAATAAAATATAATATATTCTATTTATAGAATGACTTTAATAAAGTATTCTGTTTTATATAAAAAGATGCTTCTGTTTTATTACGTTAATAATACGAATAAAACAAAACGTCATTATCGCTAAATAATTCATATTATTATCTGACAATAATTGAATCAAACTGAGTGACTTCTCACATAAGCATTAATAATCAATATCGTGTGCTACTATGCAACCACACGTATTACTGTACTTTTACTACCGAGTAGTTCAACAGTAACAATGGTAAAACTTTCGCCGTTATTTTTAATAAAATATTTTTGTCGTTTTTTCAATCCGACAATAATTCCGTTGCGGGGTCCACCAATGATTGTGTCGTTGTACGAATATTCCCTGTTAAAGCGAATATTCCCCGACCAATCGAATATTATATAACAACTTGCGTACTTTGCAAAATTTATAAATATTACCCACAACTATAACATTATATCAAATTAACTCCATAATATTCAAAAATGATATTTATAGAAAATTAATCTTTATTTATAAAAGTTGGGGTCTTACAAATAATATCTCTTACCTCAAAATATCAGTACTTCTGGTCGGAATACCGGTATAAGGCTGAAAGAAACTTACTCTGATGAGTAGAAACACTCAAAGTATCTAAATACTCACAAAATACACTCAATAATCTGGAGAGAGAAAGAGAGAAAACTTATTTCTGGTGTGATTTTTAATTCTAACTTAGCCCTCTATTTATAGGAAAATATTAGCACGCCGAAGCAGACTTAACCTGCAACCTGATGGCTTTACCTGCTACTATTCCCACCCACCACATTTGAATAAAAATTGTTAGGTTTGTAATATTCATGAACGCAATTAAATTGCACAAAATAGCGGAAACGTGAAGAAATCAGAGTTTAAAATTTTTTACAAACCATATACCCGGATCTCCCTTTATGTGCAATTATTAATTAAACGAAAAAGAAAGAACAAGAATCATACCCTTGAAGATCCGAGCTTCCTCAGGTACAAGTTCACCTCCAATCCTTTTCGTGTCCAACTTGAATCCACCGGGTTTGGTTCCTTCCTTTGATCAACGTTAGCCACCCAAGTGTTTGGCCTCTAGAGGTGATCCACCAAGGAAGAAGAAAGATCCAAGAAGATAGGTGTTTGGCTAAACCCTAGTTTTCTATCTCTATAGAAAAGAACGTACTCTCCAACTCTTGAAATTGTATTCACGTGTTGTGAAAGTGTCAACCACCTCACCCATAATAAGACTCCTCTTATTTATAGATGTAGACAACCCTCCTTAACAATTAAGAAATTGGGTTTTATTTAATTAATTAAATTCTTTTAATTAATTAAGCTTCCTAATCTTATTAGGAATAATTAATTAAACTCTTTTAATTAATTTGCTTCCTAATCTTATTAGGATATTTGAGAGTACTTTTATTAATTAATTCCTAAACTCCTTTAGGAATTAAATAATAAAAATAATAATAATAATAATAATAATAATAATAAGACTCCTCTTATTAATTTATATTTAATATTTCTAAAATATTAAATAATAAATATTAAGCTATTTAATTTATTTTATCAGCATAGATTAAATTAAATATATTTAACTTATTATTACGATTATGCCATTAACTTCTTAAATAATTATTCTTCCTTTTATGGTGTGACCCTTTAGGTTCTCCTTATTAAACCGGTTGTGAATAAATCAATTAGAACAATTCTAATCTTATTTAAATAAATAAATTAAACTAATAATTTATTTAAATAAATAATATTTATTCTACAATAGGGATAAGCCTCCCTAGCGATCAACGACTTTCCAGATAATATAAATTTCAACATTAATCATAAAAGAACCTTTGAATAAATAGTTACCGTACAATTCAATCCTTCCACCATACAATGTCCCAATTAAATATAAGACATGTAATTACTGTCAAGTCTTATTTTATTTAATTATATGTATTTCGACTCTTAAATGCACAACTCCAAATAATTCAAATTAGAAACTCCTTTCTAATTTCATTCTGCCTTGGCCAAGGACTACTGGGTTGTCATTTATCGAATCACATAGGACATTTCTCTTCTTTTACTAGAAGTGGTAGATTCTTTATTGATCATACATTATCTCCATGTACAACTTATTATACCCAAGCATACCCTTTGATATACCCTAAGGGTCTTAAGGAATAAGTCAAAGTATAACTCATCATACACAAGATACTATGATGATCTCAAGTCCAAGGATCACTTGTACTACTATCACTACAGGAATTCTCTATTGACAGACAAGTAAAACTCCATTAGGTATTCCTTAGCGAGCCACGTTCAGTGAACTTATTCTCTAATAAGCACCTACATACTTGCTTTAGTGTCTCCACACAAATGATCATGAGATCAATCATCCTCATCCAATGAGCAAGCAACGTATGTACCAATCTATCCGGATTCACTAATCCCCAATTTAGTAATCCAACGATTGAGAACTATTTTAATTTTAAGCTTTCTAAGAATTTAGATCTCATTAGAATGAACATCATCATTATTCTAAAAGCATTGCTTAAAACTATGGGTTTATCACATATTATAAAACAGCATCATGTAGATAATTAAAAGCCTTTAATAAATAATACTTTTTATTAATAAATGAATAAGATTGTTACAAAGTATATGTTTTATCATCAAACATGATTGGCTTGTGTGCATATTGCTTTCAATCTCCCACTTGCACTAAAGCCAATCGTCATGGTATCTCATACTCTTCTTCTCTAAGTGACGATTATCCTGCTGTTGGATAAGCTTTAGTTAATGGATATGTAATGTTGTTCCTGAGAGTCCACTATCTCTATAGTGATTTCCCATCTTTCAATGATTCCTATAATCAAAATGAAAGTGTCACAACACATGTTTAGATCCAAGATGAGACTTAGGAACTATTCCTAGTTCTATAATGAACTTTTATCCAAACAATCAACTTGCAGCTTCATTTATAGATATATACTTTGTCTTTATCACTAAACCAACAACTCTTTGCTGTTTGGAACCTTTCTAATTCACTGCACCACTGTTCAAGGTAACGCTTTACCTTAAAGTGGATTTTCTGTCGTCTTGGTCTGTCTGAAAAACTTGAGTCGGTTAAGCCCTCTAGTTTTAATTCAGACCCACCATGTAGGATCACATCCTTAGTGCCAGTTAAGTACTTTAAGATGTTTTTCACTGTCTCACAGTGAACTTCTCCAGAATATAACTGATCAACATCAGATCTTGTACATTTCATTGCATACATGATAGTTACTCATGTGATCTCTCCTTTTGGAGTCTATAGGGACTATTAAGAGAGATTCACTCCAGGTCTCATCAACATGAGACATCTCTTGGAGTTTGCCATGCTAAACGACTTTAGCATCAAATGAATATACGTTCCTTGGGTTAAATCGAGCATCTTCTTGAATTTATCTATATAGATTTGCATCCCCAATTAAGATACTCTTCCCAAATCATACATGGAGGAATGTTCAGACAACTTTATCCTTACTGATTGTAGCATTGGTATGTTATTCCTCATCCGTAGTATATCAACATATAATACTAGAAATTTCACGACGCTCCCACTGACCCTTTTGTACACACTAGAACTCTTACCTCATCGTATGTAACTCTGGATCATCATCTTCTATGATGCGTACCTCATCATCATCATCTATGAGGAATCCATACCTCCTAGGTATCTTCGGTACTATTCCAAATTTACGATTCAGTTGTGGTACAATAGGTCTATCTACAGGTTCATCTTATTTAACTTATAGTGATTTGTGGTTCTTAAACTCTTCAAGATCTATTATCCTCCCACTAGCCCCTTCAATGATAGACATCTTTATCTTAGAAGGCAACATGTTTCTCAACAAACACCTTTTGCTAAGTAGGATTATAGAACATATGCTCCAAACTTACTTTAGGATGTCCCATAAATCTGTACTTGTCAAATTTTGTCCCATGCTTATCCTTTGAAACCTTTTCACATAAGTTGGACAACCCCTTATCTTAACATACTTAAGATTAGGAATCCTTTCTATCCATAACTTTTATGGAGTCTTGGGGCCGGATTTTGAGGTTACCTTTTCGTAGATATGCAGCCATTTCTAGGACATGATCCTAGAAGAATACTGGAATGTCGGTAAAATCATTATGGACCGTACCATGTCCAACAAGGTACGATTTTTCCTTTCAGATACATCAATCAATTTTTACGTATCAGGAGGCGTCCATTATGAGAAAACCATTTGAGATGATCTAGAAACTTATTGCACAAGTATTTATTCCTAGATCTAATCAAAGAATCTTAATACTTTGCCAATTTATTTCACTTCTGAATTCTTCGAACCTTTCAAACAATTCACAATTGTATTTCATCAAATACACATATTCAACTCTTTGAATGATCATCTCCTTTTCTTATACTAGTTTGTTCAATTTATAAAATAATTTTTTTACGTAAGTCAAGTATACAAAATCCATTAAGTAATATTCCAGTTCTATACAAAACATTATTATTATAAATAGAACAACAATTGTTCTTAATTATAATACCAAAAATCTTATTGTCCAACAATAAAATAGAAATAATGTTTCTAACAAGAACTGAAATACAATAACAACTTATTGACTTAATAGATTTGCCCGTAGGCAATGCTAAACTATAAGTTTCTATGGCTAATGTAGCAACCTTTGCTTCATTTACCACACATAAGATTACTTATCTTTGTTTAGATTTCTACTTCTACTTGTTCCCTTCATAAATCTATATTTATGATAACCAAAGTCGGTATCCAATACCCGAGTAGAACCTTGACTTAAAGAAAAATTTTATTTTAAACATGAACAAATTTGTATTTATAACCGAAACTTTAATAAGCTTCTTTGGTTAGCCTCTGCAAGATTCTTCTCGCAGTTTCTTTCCAGTGTCCAGGCTTATTGCAATGGAAGCAAACTCCTTTGCTATCCGTATCAGTTTTGTTCTTATTATCCTTTGTTTTTGCCTTTCTATTTACCTTCTTTGAATCGTTCTTCTTTCCAGAAGATCCTTTGGCTCCTACCAGTAAGACAAGGTCTTTCTTGGTTGGAAAATGACTCTTAACATTTTTCAACAGTTAAGCAAATCAGCGAGGCTGATATCTAGCTTGTTCATATGAAAAATTCACAACAATTGTAAAAGGAGTCCGGGAGTGAGTGTAAGATCAAATCTTGGCTCAACTCTCCATCCATGACAAAACCCATTGTCCAAATTGTTCAATCATATTGATCATGTTTAGGACATGTGTCTGTACTGTAGTATCATTGGTCATTCTAGATCGGAAGAGCTCCTTAGATATCTGATATTTATCAGTTATACTTTCCTCACCATCAACTACTTGATGTGCAGGAATATAGTAGGAGCATATATAATTTCATGCTGACGCTGAAGCTCGTTACTCATGAATGCGAGCATGATGCATTGAGCCAACTATGCATCATCTTGCCACTTTCTAAAAGTTGCAATATCTTCCTCAGAGGCATTGTCTGCAACCATTGTAGGGATAGGCGTATTAAGGACACAAGATAGTTTTTCAGCCATGAGAACTATTCTCAAATTCCTTAACCAATCCGTTTAATACGGTCCAGTTAAATAACATCTAATATGTTTTGCAGTGATAGTAATTTAGACATTGTAAAATTTTGTAAATGAATTTGTAATTAACAACATTTTAACATACATTCTTTTATTAATTACTAAAATAAATTAGGTCTTATTTTAAATTGGTATCTCCCACTATTTTCTTCAAACTATATTACTCTCACTTATATAGTTCGGCTAAATCTAATTAAAGATTTTCTAGTGAGAATAAGGATCTCATTTCAAATGTATATAGCCTTGTGGTGACACAATAAACTATATATAAATAAATAGGTAAACAACTCTTGTCAATTACATCAACTATGCAACTCCTTGTATTTTGCCTCTTAGATTATTTTGATCAAGTGGCGGCACATCCGAATCAAAATTATCCAAGTTAAGTCCAACCTAGCACTCCATATATTCAAAAAAGAAAAATATCATCCTTGTGGTGACACAACAAAATAATATTGTTCAATTTTCTTTATAAGCATCAAATGTGATAAATTAACATCTTAAATACTTAATACTTGCCTTGTGGTGACACAACAAACTCATATTAAATATTTAATACTCTATTAATTTTATCATACTAGAAGGCGACGTTCGATATTCCAAATATCTTTGAACGCTTAGGACTTAATATAAAAAAAATTGAGGGGTTTGTTATTAAATTATCTCATCTTGTTAAGCGCGCATGCACATATATATATAAAATACGCGTCATATTAATTAACATGCGAAGCATGTTTGCATAATATATAATATATATAGTATAAACATGCACATATAGAATACTATATTATACCCGGATTGATTATGGACTTTTATTCTAGTTTGGTTCACTAGAGCCACCAAGTAAACCAAAAGGTCAAACCCTAGGGGTGCAAGAATTAATATTTAAATATAACTATTACATTTAAACCCGGGCTCCATTGCAAACGGGTCTTCACGCGCTCCTTGCTCCTTGATATCCAATTCTTCAAAATTTAATTATAACTATTCCTATTACAAAACTATTTAAAATAAATAGAAACCTTGATCAGCAGTCAAGGGGAAGTACATAGGAGGGAGATAAAATTTATATTAAGAAAAAATTAGAGAAGACGAGGTACGCAGACCCCATTTAATAAAACTCATACATTCATGCATCCAACTAAAATAAAATCCAATCACATTGGTCAATAGTCCATAATCAATCCCATTTTTTTTTATCATACACATCACCATATGCATCAATAAATAATATTTATCTCATGAATAATAAACATTCAATATATATATTGATATCATTTAATGGGCAAATTTAGTTAGTATAAAATCTAATTTTTTGAATCAAAATAAACTCTTTTATTTTAATCCAAATTTAAATCAAAATAAAACTATTTTATTTTAATTTATCCAATTTTGAATAAAATAAACTATTTTATTTTAATCAAAATCTTTAATCAAAATAAACTTCTTTATTTTAATTAATTATGGAATCCAATTCCAAGTAAAAAAAAAACTCCTTTATTAAAGGAAACACGGATTCTCTTTCCTATTCATAAATAAACTCCTTTATTTTGAATAATATGTATTCTTATTCCATATTTAAATAAATTCCTTTATTTAAGGAAATTAGGATTCTTTTTCTTATTCACAAATAAACTCTTTTATTTTGAATAATATGAAATCTTATTTCATATCTAAATAAACTCCTTTATTTAAGGAAATATGGAATCTAATTTCAACTACAATTAGTTATCATGGAATCCAATTCCAACTCTAATTAGTTAGCATGAAATCTAATTTTTAAATTAAAATAAACTTTTTTATTTAAAATTAAAATAAAGTTTTATTTTAATTATAAAATAATTAAGAATACTATATATATAACCATACGGCAGTTTATATATATATATATATATATATATATATATATATATATATATATATGAGTTATGGCTATACGGTTTATATATAATATATATAGTAAAGATATATGAATCCGTGACTCATCAAAACATTCACCCCTTAAAAAAAATATCACCTGTAACCTTTTTAGAAGGTATTACATGTACCATGATAAAAAGGTATCACCCTTTTTCAAAAAAAAAAAGTGTTACATGTAACTTTTAAAAGGGACTTGGATGCACCATGATAACCCACGTGATTATGATATCAGGCGCAACGAATTCGCGAAATCGAGAATTTTTTTTTTAACAGCTTTTATACAATAAAATTATGCCCAATTAAATTATTCTAAACACATATCAATATGCATATCAAATTAAATAATTAATAATTCGCATAAAGGTTTGGCTCTGATGCCACTGTTAGGTTTGTAATATTCATGAACGCAATCAAATTGCACAAAATAGCGGAAATGTGAAGAAATCAGAGTTTAAAATTTTTTACAAACCATATACCCGGATCTCCCTTTATGTGCAATTATTAATTAAACGAAAAAGAAAGAACAAGAATCATACCCTTGAAGATCCGAGCTTCCTCAGGTACAAGTTCACCTCCAATCCTTTTCGTGTCCAACTTGAATCCACCGGGTTTGGTTCCTTCCTTTGATCAACGTTAGCCACCCAAGTGTTTGGCCTCTAGAGGTGATCCACCAAGGAAGAAGAAAGATCCAAGAAGATAGGTGTTTGGCTAAACCCTAGTTTTCTATCTCTATAGAAAAGAACGTACTCTCCAACTCTTGGAATTGTATTCACGTGTTGTGAAAGTGTCAACCACCTCACCCATAATAAGACTCCTCTTATTTATAGATGTAGGCAACCCTCCTTAACAATTAAGAAATTGGGTTTTATTTAATTAATTAAATTTTTTTAATTAATTAAGCTCCCTAATCTTATTAGGAATAATTAATTAAACTCTTTTAATTAATTTGCTTCCTAATCTTATTAGGATATTTGAGAGTACTTTTATTAATTAATTCCTAAACTCCTTTAGGAATTAAATAATAAAAATAATAATAATAATAATAATAATAAGACTCCTCTTATTAATTTATATTTAATATTTCTAAAATATTAAATAATAAATATTAAGCTATTTAATTTATTCTATCAGCATAGATTAAATTAAATATATTTAACTTATTATTACGATTATGCCATTAACTTCTTAAATAATTATTCTTCCTTTTATGGTGTGACCCTTTAGGTTCTCCATATTAAACCGGTTGTGAATAAATCAATTAGAACAATTCTAATCTTATTTAAATAAATAAATTAAACTAATAATTTATTTAAATAAATAATATTTATTCTACAATAGGGATAAGCCTCCCTAGCGATCAACGACTTTCCAGATAATATAAATTTCAACATTAATCATAAAAGAACCTTTGAATAAATAGTTACCGTACAATTCAATCCTTCCACCATACAATGTCCCAATTAAATATAAGACATGGAATTATTCATAAATAGTTACATGCGAAGCATGTTTGCATAATATATAATATATATAGTATAAGTATGCACATATAGAATACTATATTCTACCCGGATTGATTATGGATTTTTATTCTAGTTTGGTTCACTAGAGCCATCAAGTGAACCAAAAGGTCAAACCCTAGGGGTGCAAGAATTAATATTTAAATATAACTATTACATTTAAACCCGGGCTCCATTGCAAACGGGTCTTCACGCGCTCCTTGCTCCTTGATATCCAATTCTTCAAAATTTAATTATAACTATTCCTATTACAAAACTATTTAAAATAAATAGAAACCTTGATCAGCAGTCAAGGGGAAGTACATAGGAGGGAGATAGAATTTACATTAAGAAAAAATTAGAGAAGACGAGGTACGCAGACCCCATTTAATAAAAGTCATACATTCATGCATCCAACTAAAATAAAATCCAATCACATTGGTCAATAGTCCATAATCAATCCCATTTTTTTTTATCATACACATCACCATATGCATCAATAAATAATATTTATCTCATGAATAATAAACATTCAATATATATATTGATATCATTTAATGGGCAAATTTAGTTAGTATAAAATCTAATTTTTTGAATCAAAATAAACTCTTTTATTTTAATCCAAATTTAAATCAAAATAAAACTATTTTATTTTAATTTATCCAATTTTGAATAAAATAAACTATTTTATTTTAATCAAAATCTTTAATCAAAATAAACTTCTTTATTTTAATTAATTATGGAATCCAATTCCAAGTAAAAAAAAACTCCTTTATTAAAGGAAACACGGATTCTCTTTCCTATTCATAAATAAACTCCTTTATTTTGAATAATATGTATTCTTATTCCATATTTAAATAAATTCCTTTATTTAAGGAAATTAGGATTCTTTTTCCTATTCACAAATAAACTCTTTTATTTTGAATAATATGAAATCTTATTTCATATCTAAATAAACTCCTTTATTTAAGGAAATATGGAATCTAATTTCAACTACAATTAGTTATCATGGAATCCAATTCCAACTCTAATTAGTTAGCATGAAATCTAATTTTTAAATTAAAATAAACTTTTTTATTTAAAATTAAAATAAAGTTTTATTTTAATTATAAAATAATTAAGAATACTATATATATAACCATACGGCAGTTTATATATATATATATATATATATATATATATATATATATATATATATATATGAGTTATGGCTATACGGTTTATATATAAATATTAAGCTATTTAATTTATTCTATCAGCATAGATTAAATTAAATATATTTAACTTATTATTACGATTATGCCATTAACTTCTTAAATAATTATTCTTCCTTTTATGGTGTGACCCTTTAGGTTCTCCATATTAAACCGGTTGTGAATAAATCAATTAGAACAATTCTAATCTTATTTAAATAAATAAATTAAACTAATAATTTATTTAAATAAATAATATTTATTCTACAATAGGGATAAGCCTCCCTAGCGATCAACGACTTTCCAGCTAATATAAATTTTAACATTAATCATAAAAGAACCTTTGAATAAATAGTTACCGTACAATTCAATCCTTCCACCATACAATGTCCCAATTAAATATAAGATATGGAATTACTGTCAAGTCTTATTTTATTTAATTATATGTATTTCGACTCTTAAATGCACAACTCCAAATAATTCAAATTAGAAACTCCTTTCTAATTTCATTCTGCCTTGGCCAAGGACTACTGGGTTGTCATTTATCGAATCACATATGACATTTCTCTTCTTTTACTAGAAGTGATAGATTCTTTATTGATCATACATTATCTCCATGTACAACTTATTATACCCAAACATACTCTTTGATATACCCTAAGGGTCTTAAGGAATAAGTCAAAGTATAACTCATCATACACAAGATACTATGATGATCTCAAGTCCAAGGATCACTTGTACTACTATCACTACAGGAATTCCCTATTGACAGACAAGTAAAACTCCATTAGGTATTCCTTAGCGAGCCATGTTCAGTGAACTTATTCTCTAATAAGCACCTACATACTTGCTTTAGTATCTCCACACAAATGATCATGAGATCAATCATCCTCATCCAATAAGCAAGCAACGTATGTACCAATCTATCCGGATTCACTAATCCCCAATTTAGTAATCCAACGATTGGGAACTATTTTAGTTTTAAGCTTTCTAAGAATTTAGATCTCATTAGAATGAACATCATCATTATTCTAAAAGCATTGCTTAAAACTATGGGTTTATCACATATTATAAAACAGCATCATGTAGATAATTAAAAGCCTTTAATAAATAATACTTTTTATTAATAAATGAATAAGATTGTTACAAAGTATATGCTTTATCATCAAACATGATTGGCTTGTGTGCATATTACTTTAAAAAATCTCAGCATATTTCTTCACCAACCAAGAGTGGGGCCCACCAATTCTAGAATTTTTTATCAAAATGATAAACTCCGAAAATTCAACAATTTCTGAACCAGTAATCTCGTAAAATTCATAATAAATCATACGTTCATTTTTAACGGTTCAAAATTTGTGGACATATACTCAACTTATATATGTATAACATATCCAAAAATTACCACGATCCAACGATCGGATTAAAAATTATAATCCCCGAAAAATATCTCAAAAACCCTGATTTTTAATACCTCCATTCCGACAAAAATACTGATAAAAACCTCAACATTAACTCATTTATTTTTAACCACAAAAATATATCCCTCATTTATATCCACATAAAATAAATATTTCCTTATCATATGAATCAATAATTAATTATTCACAAATAATATTACAGAATCACATTTATGACAACCAGGTCGTTCCCAAGAAAGAGGGGGCTTTCCAATAAAGATTTCTCCTTACTGGCGCGCAATTAGATGACCAAACCTCTCCTTAGACAGAACTTTCTAGACATTGCCAATAATGTTATCTAATAATATTATTCAAATAATAAGAATTATTGATCTGATAATGGAAAATACTGTGCAGCAACAATTATTGAAACAACAATAATATAAAATATCAACGCAGCAATTATTGAATCAATAAAATAAAATATTGAACAATAACTACTGTAACAATTATTGAGTAGTGCCTTCTTACGTAAGAATCAATAATTGGTGCAATACCGTGTGCTACTGTATTTTAACCACCGGGTATTCCAACAGTATTAACGGTAACAACTACGCCGTTATTTATAAATAACTTATACTTGTCGTTTTCTTCATCCAATCGCTTTCTGTTATGGGGCCCACACAAGGTTGCGCCGTCGTACGAATATTCCCCGACAGCAAGAATATTCCACGACCAAACGAATATTCCCCGACAAAATGAATATTTTATAACCACTTGCTTGTTTTGCAAAATTTGCACATTTCACCCATAACCAAAGTATTATATCAAATTAACCCCTTATTATTCACAATAATATTTAGAGAAAATTTGATTTTATTCATTAATAAGTTGGGGTCTTACAGCAAATCTAACTTATCTGAGAACGCATTTAGAAAAATAGATCTTGTTAATTTTAGTTCAATTAAGACTTTTATCATACACTTGGTATGCAATACTTTAAATCACCAAATTAACAACACACAACACTTAATCTCCTTCATAAAAACTCCCCTTATTCCTACTAGATCCTTCTTGATCGCACAAATCATTCAACCAGACTCCCACAACTAAATCAACAGGAATTAAAACTAAATCACAAACAAATTCCTTAAATTACGAGCTGAAATGGTTTTACCTTTTAGTTGAGGTTTTATTGATAAAACCTTGCACCATCTTCGATTTGGGCTGACTTATATCTTCTTTTTGATGAATAATTTCCAAAATCTTCTTCTAATTCCAGCTTGTAACAAATTTGCTTTCATTTTATTTGGTAAGATTTTTGGGTAGAATTTGGAATTCTTTTGCGTTGGACAGCTAAGGGACTGTGATGTACCTTATATACAGAGAGGATGAACTAAGCTTAAGGCTTAGTAAAATGAAAACTAAAGTGAACTCTGCTGTAGAGATAACCCACTAACTATTCAATATACTAGTTAATACTAAGCTACCTGGCCACTAACAGTTGTCTCAGTAAATAAATGGGAAGGGAACTGAAATGGAATGCTCACCTTGCTATCTTAGAGAATGAAGATGTTGATCTTGCTTAGCTTGCCCCTTCCCATCCGAGCTCTCTATCTCTCCCTATATGATACTGTTTTAATTTGAAGCTTAGCAAAGTGATGTAGCAATCTGAACTTGGGTGCAATGAGCTGCCATGTATGGATGATCTTATCCTCTCTCTCTCTCTCTCATCAATCTACTTGGCCCCTAAGCTGCAATCCATCATTACCTTTATTCTGCCCCTACAAGACTTTTATCTGCTCTTCCTCTTACCTCTATCCAGCCCCTAGCTTGCCCCCTACTAAGGTCATTGCCAGCACTTCCAATCCAGCTATGCAACCTCTAGAGAACAATCATAACATAACCTCCCTAATGAGCTTAGCCCCTAACTACTAGCCAACTAATCTGCTAACTGAACTAGCTATTATAACCAATCCAATTCAGCTTTATATGTCCCTATGTGGCTACCGGTTTGGGACATAAAAGGGGTTAAGCGTGGGCTTTAATTTGGGCTTATTTACTACTCTAATCATAGCAAAATCCATAACTAAAAATGGAGAAGACCTGCAAGATAACAGGCTGCTCATTCTAATAACTAAACAGTCCCTTTGTAACCCACAATGAGGCTGCCGGATTGGGCATATGAAAGGGCTGGGCATTGCTCTTAGTTTGGGCTCAAAAACAGTCCCCTGCTGCACATCATTTGGTTTGTCAGATTGGGTTAAAGAAAAGGATTGATACTGCTTTGCTTTTGGGCTTAATACAATAACTTATAACATTTAAGAAATTAAAAGTCTTGCATGGAAAAATTAAGGTAGCCCGTAACAGGGCCTTTCCTTTTTATTCTTTAATTAAAAATACACCCACAGTGAGGTATATAATTGACTCATCACACCTCAACCTTAAACACATATATTATATTTCATGTCTTCAATTAAATGTTAATTTAATTTACTAATTTAACACCATTATTCATATATTAGACTAGACATTTAATTTAATGTCTATTAAACATCTTAATACGGTTTGCTACATTCAATAAGCCTTCTTCATATGGCTTGTCATATTTATTATTACATAATCTCTTTCAATTATTAAACCGTATAGATTTTTAAATAAATCATCTATTTTCACTCTAGGTTTTAAACTTTAACCTTTAATTTAATCATTCAATATCTTCTAAATTTTCGGGTTGCCACAGTTACGATCCTGGTTCGGGACTTCCTCAGCCGGAATCTGCCCTCTACATCCACGATCACAACCACCAACCATTAAAACCGATGAGTCTATTCCCAGAAAGATGCTTCAGCTTTGATACCAACTGACGCCGGGCGGGATAGCTATTATCCTGCGAGCTGGTAAACAATTGAATTCACAAATAAAGGAACAAGAGATTCACCAAAAAACATAGAGAAACTCTCTCTAATGTGTATAATATATTTATCAAAATCAAAATTATCTAATTCAACCCACAAGCTGGGTCATATATAGCTAACAAAACTTTATCTCCAAGTCAGTCTAGAATCTTCTTAGAGATATGAAAATAAAAAAAAAACAGAAATAAAATGCTCCTAGGGATGTGAAAAAAATTGTAACAAACTTCCTAGCTAGAGATACGGAAAGATATCCTAACAAACTTCCTAAAAATACGGAAATAAAATCTTTAACAAATAACAACTTATTATAAAAGATTTTCTACCTAATAAAATACTATTACTATAAAGAACTAAATAATAATAATAATAATGATAAGGTCCATCGACTTTAGAAGTCATGACGCCTCTTCGGAAGAAGTTCGCCACATCCGAAATCATAACATCATCCGAAATCGAACTCTGACCGAAGCCGAACTCTGACTCCGAAGACAAGGATCTAACGCTTGACCCCGATGTCAATCGATACCGTTGCGATGATCCCTTAGCTTTCGGTCATTCAACATAGTCATCGCCCTATCCGACCATTCAAGATCTTCGGTCAGAAATCCTACTGCATCAACAAGTATTTGGGTCTGAACGAAAAAGATGAACATTTTTCAAAAGTAAAAAGTCGTAAACAAACACAACCTAAGATATCGTAGGATTCTTATTGCTCCACTGCCCTGTGTATTCTATCATAGTTAACCATTCTTGTACCCAATTTTGTTCTACCTACACAGTCAATCGGGTAACCATGAGACATACACCAACGTATGGAAAAAAAATATTGAAGTTGTTGGAACTTATTTTTCTTTTTCTTTTATTTTTGTAGTAATATGAATTGAGTTTTAATTTTGATTTCTTGTTGCAATATGGAAACATATTTTATGTTCTTAAATATATTAAGGAAGGTGGTTTGGAACAATAATTAGCCCCTATAGTTGCTTTATATGGCTACTAGCTGTGTCCCGTGCCTCCGGCACTGTATGGACGGTAGAATTTATCTCAAACTTTGGACAGCCCAAATGATTTATTGAGTGAACGAAAAATTCAAAATCATTTATATTTTATTAGATAGATATGTAAATATGTAACTTCCGAGTATGCGTATATCATCGAATGTTTGTGACATCTTCAAGAAATAGAAAAGGTATTGATATTTATGCTATCTCTTATGTAGTTCAAAATGTTAGTTGTTCAAAAGCTATCTCTTGCCCAAAGAAAGCAATGAAACACATTACCAAGGGAAACGTGCAATCAAGCCCGGATGCAACTTCCTTTTAACAATCAATATGCATAGTTAAAAAAAGTTGTATCAGGGTTTTTTCTGTATTTTTCTTCTGACAAAATGGATAGAATTAATGAAACAAAATTTATATAATTATACTAAGTACAACAGTTCCAGACACAACAATGATTCCGTGTTGTCAAATTTTCTACGAACTCAAATTAGGGTATTTTAACCTTTTAGTGACATTTTGATCGTTTCTCATCAAAATGTCGTTTCGGCCTATCCGGCTAATTTTCATGATTTTGGATCTATTTGTAACGATCTATTTCATAATTCAGACCCTTGATTTGTTCGTATGTAATACCCGAAGTTTTCAAGAAATGTAAACAAGATTTAAAAATATGAATAAAACATTGTAACTGAAATTTCAATGAAATAAGAATCTAATTTTATTTAGAGTCGTAAATGACTATATTGAAAAACCGAAATGTTAAAAATAAAGAAAGGTTGTAATACGATAATGCTATGTTTGAATTGGAGTAATAAAAGAAAATTGTGTTTGGTTACGATTGGAATTATAGATTCAACCATTCTTATTCCTCTCAAATTTATGAATTTTATTCTTTGAGAGATGGAGAGTATGGAATAACTCATTCCAACTAGAACAGAATGAATCATTTCACTCTCTATTTTATTCCTTCAGTCCAAACGTAACATAAGTTTCAATAATTATAAATGCGATTACAAATGAAAATAAGAATTATGCATCAAAAATTTAAAGTTCAATAAGAAATGAAAACTGAAATTCATTTAGAGTCATAAATTGGAAAACGTTATACCAAAGAAAAACAACTAATATGCGAGAAATATCCAACTGTAACGCCTAAAAATGGATACGTATGTGAGGGAGCTATATATATGGTTAGAAGGGGATGGAACAAAGAAAGATATACAGTTCAAAACTCAAATTGGAGTTCGAGATGGAATTTTGAGACACGGACTGCACCGTTGAATCTAGAACGTCAAATTTGGTAGGTGAACGTCAAATTTGGTGTCGGAATTGACTTTTTGATAAAAGATAACAGTTGACTTTTATGAGAAAAAATCAAACTTAAGAGTTTAGAGATGAATTTGAAGAAACGACTGTAAACATGAAAAGTTGACTTTTTAGGTCATAAAGTCAAAATGTTGGTCAAACATTCAAATAATTGAACAAAAGGAAAAAGATAGCTGATTCTGGAAATTTCCAGCATGTTGAGTCACGGTTGGATATATGGATTGTGGGGGAAGTAGCTTCCTTGAGAAGCTTTGAATTTTTTGACTAAAGATCATTTTTTAGTTTGGACTTATCAACTCATGCTTATAATTAAAAAGGAAGTAAAGAAAGTAAGCTAGGCAATTTTTCCATGAGATTCTCGGCAGTCACATGGTGAGGAAGAGAGACGGCTGAGTTGAGTATGGAGAGGAGAAAAAGAGGAAGAAAAGGGAAGCCATGCAAGGATAAAGAATTAAAATAAGCACCTAGTTGATGTATATTTAAAACTTTGATTAATCATTTGATTTTTATGTATGGTTGTTAATGTTTTATGAAGTTTATGGAATGAGGGCATGTTTATGCTTGTTTGTGATGGATTAAACTTGTATAAACAAGAATCAATCAAGAGAAATCAAGAAATCAAACTAGAAGAACGAAGAACAAAATCTAGAACAATTTCCAGAAAAATGACTAGGTTGTCCTGATTTTGTAAAAGCTATATCTCTTGATATATAATGAGTTAAGAGATAATCTTTGTCTAAAAATAGCTCTGGAAGTTAGCTACACGCAAAGATAATAATGATCCAAAAATTCTTAGTAGATTATTTATGGTGATTTTTTTTAAATCCGGCTAGTTTAGAGAAAAACCACACTGCCAGAATCTAGAAAATCATATTCTAACATAGTTTTTGTAAGAATTATACAAGTTTGTGCGTTCAAAATTTAAGAATGGCATAAAACGAAAGGTTATAGATATGGAAGTTAGCTACGCGCAGACATTAGAATCACCTCGAAACTCCTTGTGTAGATCAGTCGTAATGGAATTTTTAGTGAGCTAGGCAGGGTAAATCTGGAAACTGGAATAGGGCAGACTCTATCTCAATTTTTGGGTAGAGTCATATGTTGAGAATTTGGACAGTGTCAAAAGAAAAGTTGTAGATACGGAAGTTAGTTAGAAAACCTCACGAGTTTGAACAAATTTTTTTGAGTAGATTAATTTATATGATATTTCTAGTAACTAGGACAAAACTAAAATTCCAAAAAAGTTTAATAAATTTAAAATTAAAAAAATTGTAGTTTATGATTTCCGAAATTATGGGACGCATGAAATATGTTACACGTAACTTATAGTACGAAAAATGAGAATATATTGAAATTATGTCAAATATTAATAATTTATGCAAATTTAGACATAAATGGGCTTTAAATAAATAATAACAGTGCTGGGAAAATATGGAAAAATCAGAAACTAATTAAATTATAATTATCTAGGTAGGGGTCAGAAGGAGGGAAAATAATAAATTAAATAGTTAGAGTGATTTAACGGATAAAGTAAAGTATAAAAATGTATGAAAAAATTAATTAAAGAAAAAGTTGGGGAATAAATAATATATCATACCGACTAAAATTCGTCAAAAAGAGACGTATGAGATTACGTGAGTAATTAATGAATACTGTAACGAGATTTTTATGGTCTAAAAAACTATACTTACGGTACCCGAAAATACCAAAAGGACTTATAAATAGTTACTGAAGATAACTATTAGTTAAATAAATCCCAATGAACAATGTAGGTTACTATCCCGAAATGGAAAATATCTTACTCAAGGAAAATACGCCCAAGTCAGGCAAGTCCCCGCACTCTTGAGCATTTGAACTTTGCTCATTATTAAACTGTAACTTTTTCCAAAAAGCTTCTTAGATCGTCTATAAAAGGTGTTTATGCCATTTGTTCGACTAAACTCAGTAGTTATGTTTTTATCAACTTATTGAACTGTTTATAATTCTTTGGTGATATATTAATCCAATCCAAATTGCTTTGGTACAGATCCTAAGGTTATGACTGAATATGATCAATCCTAGAAATAAGGGTATTATGTTATGGTCGGATAACTAAAATTATCACGCTATATAAATACAACGTGATTAAATGTTACGCGTAACATAGGGGTATTATTATGTTGATCACCTAATTACTTCGGGATAAGAGTTCACAGTATTTGTGACTGTTGAACGCTATGTAAAGGTTCACAATCTTTGTAACAGTTGAACATTTGTGTAAATAGTTCATGATCCTTACGATCACTTAGTGACCCTCAAAAGAAATATTTTTCCTTAATTGTAAATATTAAATTAAATTTGAGATTCCAAAATCTTATCCTACTCGAAAAATTTTATGTTAGTATTCTCTAAAGATACTTTGTTGACTTCTAATTATTTATAATATTAATTCTTTCTAAATGTTTAAATATTGATTTGTTGCCCGTCATTTTTATTTTATTTTAAAATTTTATACATGCTAAGAAAATTAGTTGATTAGTCTTGCATAAACTTTATGTTGGGAGCTAAGACCGAAAAACCCGAAAGGTCGGATGTAAAAGATAAAGGGAAGGGAATGGAAAGGAAATGAGCATTAATAACAGTTTCCCTAATCAACTCTTTATCCCCAATATTGAAGAATACATCAACAAATCATTATCCAACAGTTTTCTTATCCTTATTTGACTCTCTATTTTATTCTCTATATAGAATTTTACTCCCCAATGTGAAGGAATCAAAAGATTGTTCTCTATATATACAAAATGACATTTCACACCCTCATTTAAGTGGACAACTCATCAATCATACACATTGACATTTTTTTAGTACTTCATTTTCAAATTATAAACTTAATATTGACTTTTAAAAAAAAAATAATTTCAAACACATTCAAATTTAAAATTGATATAAATTTATTTAATTAATGTCAATATAATTATACATATTATAAAAGTATTATTAATTATAAAATTTATTATTTTCAAAATTTAAATGAATCATGTTAAATTTAAATTTAAAAATATCATAAATTAACTTTTTAAAAGTTAATATTGATCTTATGTACATTTGCAACTACAATCCATTCAATACTCTCTCCATAAATTACTTAAAATTTAAAATAAAATAAAAATTATTTTACAGTAGAATATAATTGATGAATTATACTTTCTTTTATAAATTATAAGATTATTATTAATTTGATGTTCTGACTGCCGGAACTTTTAAACTTTATTATTTAAGGAATCAATATAAGGAACATGTTGGGTACATAGTAAAAAAATTGAATCCCTATTTTGCAAAATTACCTAATAGCACTGCAGAGTAGGGATAAAGATAAGGAAACTGTTGTGAATGCTAGGATGAATAAATAAATAAACAATATTATATTACCTAAGTAATAATTAATTATGTAATATTTTGGAGCTATGTATTAGTTCATATTGTGTAAGTGAGTCATGGACATGTATGTGTAAATAATATAAATAATTACTATATCGTGTAGCCTAGCCTATAATAATTAATAGCTAGTTAGTATGCCCAACTAGTCTTTCTAACATTTGATCAATAAAAGGAAGAGAAAAGTGATCATTTCTAGTTATAACATTTAATTTTCTGTAGTCAATGCACACTCTTCATCCTGTTTGCATTCGTGTAAGCACCAACTCATTCTTTTCATTCTTGACAACTGTGATTCTGGATTTCTTCGGTACCACATGCACTGGACTCATCCATTAATTGTCTGAGATGGGGTAGATTATACCTGCATCAAGCAATTTTATAACCTCTTTCTTCACTACCTACATCGTCGATGGGTTCAATCTTCTTTGGGCATCCCTCATGGGCTTAGCTCCGTTATCTAACAAAATTCGATGCATGCACATCGCATGACTAATACCTTTGATATCCGCTATTGTCCAACCAAAAATTATGACATGGTCCCTTAGGAATCTCAACAATTTATATTCTTTCACTTTGGTTAGATTACTAGCAATAATCACAGACAGTGTATCATTAGTCCCCAAATATGCGTATTTCAAGTGTGCATGTAATTGTTTCAATTCTAGTGTTTGGAGCTTGCACAACAGATGGTAAAAACTTTTGATGAGAAACAGGTAATATAATTGAGCGAACTGCATACTTATCTAAGAATTTTGGTAAAGATTGTAATACAACTACAATCTCCTTCAATTCCTGATTTTGCTCCATCTCGTCTTCTTTGTCTATGTCCAAACTGTTAGTAATGGAAACCTCCAAATTGCCCTTATATAGTTGTTCAAAAGCTTCCTGCACTAAGGAGTCACTTACATCAATAGAAAAAACTTGAACAATATCACTAGGGTACCTCATGGCATTATAAATGTTAAACTGAATCTTTTCTCCATCGAATTCCATTGTTAAGGTCCCATTGTGCACATCAATCATGGTTCTCGTTGTTTTCAAAAATGTCCCCCTAACAAAATATGGGAAGGATTTGGTGATTTATCGTCCTCCATATCCACAATGTAAAAATATGCTGGAAAGATTAGTTTGTTCTCTAAACTTTCTTCCTTTTATGAGCTTCCTTGCTCAACTGTTTGATGCTCCTCAACAGTCTTTGAAGTTTCTTCGCTAATCATTGACCTTTTTCTTCAGTGTGTTACTGGAGAGGAAACTAGAGATGCAGAATCATTGGACTTGGATGATTCTCTTTTCATCTCAGTTGTCTTTCCCTTCCATTTGCTTGATTTGGAAGTCCTCTTGCTACTATAACCAGACATTTTCAACCATTTGTTCTCTATTGGATTCTTTTTCCAATTTTTGAATAGTTTGGGAGACATTAATTTGTGGACATTCAATGTCTCGCCTTCATCGATTGTCTTCAATTTTGTTCTTTAGTTTCTTTTTCAGAATGATACTTAGGAATCTGCCATAAAAGATCTTTGGTATAGGTTTATCTAGAGATCTTTTCTTCTTAATTTCTTCCAGTAGATTTGTAATCCAATCAATGAACACAACCCTAAGATTAATTTTTTGCTTCATGAGTATAGCAGCCTGTGGGCCCATGTGCAAAATTAGGGTTCACATGACCTAATTAAATGTGCGAGTTAGGGTTCGCATAACCTAATGGAATGAAGATGAAAAAGTCAGAAATAAATGTGCTAGACCGGGAGAAGCCTCCACGTGTCCCGAGGCGGAAGACTCGTGGAGGCGGCTCATTTTGGGAATTGATTGAGGGATTGGATTGGTGGCTAGAAGGACAGGGCAATATGGGCATTACTCTAAGGACTAAAGGGTATTTCTGAAATTTCCCTGAAGGCATGTGCCTTGCACATGACTACTTTCCAGAATACCCTATAAATACCCCTTCCATTCCATTTGGAAAGGGACTTCTCTTCGGACTCAAGACTTGGACTCTTGGAAGATCAAAGGGACCCTTTTGGTGACTTAAAGGCTTGGAGATTCCACCTAAAAGCACTAAAGGGGTTTGGACACTCTCTCAACACTCTTGGAATCCCAATAACCCTAATAAGGTTTCCGGATTCTAGGAGTAGAAGGACTCAAGAAGAAGGCTCTTGGAATCCCAATAACCCTAATAAGGTTTCCGGATTCTAGGGGTTCTGCCACGCGTCATTGGAGTAATCGCCCACCTGTCGTTCTCCCCTCTTCAATCAATCAATCAATTCCGTGCTCTTCGTGGATTTCTCTCCTCCTCAGCCAACACGAAACCCTAGATAAGCAAGGCACGATTTCCTTGCCCACACAGCCATAACTTGCATCTGAAGGTCAGTTATAGTGTCATGTGCTGAATCTTTTCACAGAATGCACTTACCCATAATTTTTGCTAAGAACTTGTACTTTTCTGTAAACTCCTTCTTCTTTATACCTTTCAAATTAGGGTTTTTCTCATACTTCATCAACCTTTTGCCTTCTTCAATATCCATGTCTTCGAGGCTAGTTAAACCTTTATTTGAAAGACTTAAGAACTTGTTGATGATCTCAGTTTTTCCTATATTTAGATTTGTCCCCTTTACCTTAGTGGTAATGGCCCCATTTCTAACCATGACATGAAGTTATTAGAATTCTCTGACCAGATCTGAGTATACTTTGGTGTTGGTATTCAAACATTCGTAGAATCCTGCCTTATTCACAATATTCAAGATATCCTTGAACTTTTTCTCAAAAGAATTAAATTTATCAAACCCTAGTTGAATATCTGTAAGGACTTGAGTATCCTCCATAATAAATACTCAAACAATTTGGATGGTGTATAGATGTTTTGGGTTTATAGGGTTTTGAAGTTATGAAGAGGTATAGACGATTTTGAAAGATACGAAGGCTTTTTGTCTCAGGATAAGATTTAAAAAGAGATTTTAGGATTGAGAGGATTTGATAGTTTGGAGATTTAAGTAGTTAACGTCTGATGAAGGTGAGAAGATAGAAATTTGATTTGAAGGACAAATAGTATATTTTTAAACAATAAGTCTGGGCAGACAGGAAATATGGACCGGAAAATTGGACCGGTCCAATTTTTTATTTTTTTTTATTGTGACTTTTAAAAAATGTATAGTATTTATTCCAACAGTAATTTTTATAAAATATAGTGTTTTAGGTGTAATTTTGATACATATACAAATACAGAGTTATACAGACTGTATAACCCTGTTAGAATAAATACAATACATTTTTTGAAAGTCACAATTAAAAAAAAAAAAAAATTGGACCGGTCCAATTTTCCCGTCCAATCTCCCTGTCTGCGTAGCACTACTCATTTTTAAATGATGTTTTCTCAGTTCCCTCTAACATCGAAGTGGGAAACGTGTCCAATATTCATTGCATACACATCTCTTCAGTAACTGTATCACCTCAGTAGTTATGTAACTGTTCCCAACACTCATTTCCCTTCAGAGAGCGTGAATCTCACTTCCTTGAGATTTGATTGATTTGACTCCCTTAATCAACAATTTACTTAATGACATAAACTTTCACTCCACGACTTGGTTTGATGATTTAGTAGCTCTTTACCATTCATCTTCAATACATTTTTAGCTCATAGAAGCTGAGTATTTTTAGCCACATTTTTCTTCAAAGTTATTTCATCTGGAGATTTGAGGAGAAGGACTTCAACGATGTCGATTAGAAGATTTCAGAACTATTTGTACCTGTAGTTAAATGAGATTTCTATCTTTGGTACCCATGAATGTTTGGGTCCTGTTAGGTTAGTTTATATAACTATCCAAGTCTTTCAGATATTTGGACCCTCATATGAAATGACATTATTTAAGCAATGTAAAGAATATATGCACATATTATGATTAAACCAGATAATATACTACATGAGTGTGTGTGTGTGTATGAATATTATTTCTCATAGAACACGAGTGGATAATAGGCTTTTCCTTTTTATTTGATGTTCCTTCTTCTTTCACTATGTCCTAGTATTTTGAACTTCCATAAAGTAATGATCAACTGTAAGACCCCAACTTATTAATGAATAAAATCAAATTTTCTCTAAATATTATTGTGAATAATAAGGGGTTAATTTGATATAATACTTTGGTTATGGGTGAAATGTGCAAATTTTGCAAAATAAGCAAGTGGTTATAAAATATTCATTTTGTCGGGGAATATTCGTTTGGTCGTGGAATATTCTTGCTGTCGGGGAATATTCGTACGACGGCGCAGCCTTGTGTGGGCCCCATAACGGAAAGCGATTGGATAAAGAAAACGATAAATATACGTTATTTATAAATAACGGCGTAGTTGTTACCGTTAATACTGTTGGAATACCCGGTGGTTAAAATACAGTAGCACACGGTATTGCACCAATTATTGATTCTTACGTAAGAAGGCACTACTCAATAATTGTTACAGTAGTTATTGTTCAATATTTTATTTTATTGATTCAATAATTGTTGCGTTGATATTTTATATTATTGTTGTTTCCATAATTGTTGCTGCACAGTATTTTCCTTTATCAGATCAATAATTCATATTATTTGAATAATATTATTAGATAACATTATTGGCAATGTCTAGAAAGTTCTGTCTAAGGAGAGGTTTGGTCATCTAATTGCGCGCCAGTAAGGAGAAATTCTTATTGGAAAGCCCCCTCTTTCTTGGGAACGGCCTGGTTGTCATAAATGTGATTCTGTAATATTATTTGTGAATAATTAATTATTGATTCATATGATAAGGAAATATTTATTTTATGTGGATATAAATGAGGGATATATTTTTGTGGTTAAAAATGAAGGAGTTAATGTTGAGGTGTTTTATCAGTATTTTTATCGGAATGGAGGTATTAAAAATCAAATCAGGGTTTTTGAGAAATATTGCGGGTGTTATAATTTTTAATCCGACCGTTGGATCGTGGTAATTTTTGGATATGTTATACATATATAAGTTGAGTATATGTCCACAAATTTTGAACCGTTAAAAATGAACGTATGATTTATTATGAATTTTACGAGATGACTGGTTTAGAAATTGTTGAATTTTTGGAGTTTATTATTTTGATGGAAAATTCTAGAATTGGTGGGCCCCACTTGTGGTTGGTGAAAAAATGTGCTGAATTATATTTCAAATGTGGTGGGTGGGAATAGTAGCAGGTAAAGCCATCAGGTTGCAGGTCAAACCTACTAAAATTTTCCTATAAATAGAGGGCTAAGTTAGAATTGAAAATCACACCAGAAATAAGTTTTCTCTCTTTCTCTCTCTAGATTATTGAGTGTATTTTGTGAGTATTTAGATACTTTGAGAGTTTCTATTCATCAGAGCAAGTTTCTTTCAGCCTTATACCGGTATTCTGACCAGAAGTACTGATATCTTAAGGTAAGGGATATTATTTTCTTCTTAAATGATATTATTTTCTTCAATATCATTATGCTGAAATATTTATCAAATTTGGAACTTTTTGTGTCGGGGTTACTATTCACGTATACGGCACTATTCACGTATACGACACTATTCACGAATACGGCACTATTCACCGAAAAATAAAATTTTTTCTTTTTGTCCAAGATGTCTATTATGGTTACTATCTTTGATTGTATCCATGTTTTGATCTTTATTTTTGAATTCTGCTTCACAATTGATTATTATGAAGTATTATTGATCTTGGATAAACTGCTATACGAATCCCTACTATTTGTCCTTCTGTCTCATTGGATTCGTTCTCTTTAAGATATTTTTCATCATCCTCAGTCCTAAATGATGATATTACTGAATATCTTTGGCCTGTAGTGCAAAGATGTATGATTACTTGATGAATATCTTTGGCCTGTAGTGCAAAGATGAACAGGTGTTGAGATGAACATGACTGACTGGTGATACAAATGAATATCTTTGGTCTGTAGTGCAAAGATGAATATTTGGATAAAGATGATTATTAATTGATGTTACAGGGATAAAATATTGATGATGGACTTTTAAATCTTAGAAGATAGTAGAATTCTTTCTCTACTTGACTCTTCTAGTGGTTTGCTGTTTCCGCTGCAGTTGTTGATCTAAAACTTGTTGTCGATTATATTCTATCAGATTTTTCCCTGTTGAAGACTAACGATAATTTGTTTGTATATTATCTTAGTCATAATATTCTTTACTGGGCTAGTTGAGCTCACCCTTTTCCTTTTTGTTCCATTTTTCTTCTCAGGAGGTGAGAACATAGCAGGATCTAGTCGGGGTATGGAGTGATGGTTCTAGAAAGATATTTTAGCAGTCCTCACTATTTCTGTAAAATAGTGTTTGAATAATTGTAATGAGGATTTATTTGAGTGTGGATATTGTCTAGAAGACAATATTTGTATTTAAACTCACAGTATGTGTTATCGTATTTTGCACGACAATTGTATTATTGAAGTTGTAGTTTGCTTTCTGTACCATGTATTTGGCGACTCAGAATGGGTGTTGTATACCTATTTTGGGGGCGTCACATCAACTCTATTAGTTGCACCTGGTTAGTTCGTTGACTTGATCAGGTTTTACAACTCTTCGAGGTACAACTTTAGTTTTGGCTACACTCTACTATTTGTACAAAATTTAGAACGTTATGTGACTATTAGTTATATGACACATTGAACTTAATTAGCAAAAGCTGAACAACCTAAAGTACTCAATTTAAATAACTTCTCTAAATTTCATAATAGTAACATCTCTAATAAGAATGAAGATAATTATTATCACTAATTTTTATTGAGAGTTCCACATTTGAAGTACAAGACAGATCTTCAAACTTCAGAATTGACTTTGTTAGAATAAGTCTCTGACAAGAGATCAATCAAATCTATATGATAAATAATGAATCAATATTGAGATTTTCATTTCTCATCATAAAGACAAGAATAGATTTTCTCAGTGCATATACTTTAGATATCTTATTCGAAGATTCATTTTCAGCTTCAAACTTGGATAGAGAAACAGTGCTTTGTAGAGTACATCATAGTTCTGAATGCACTTTCTTTTTTTCCTTTTGAAGTAGAAATTGTGCATTTGATAGGATACAAGAGCATTTTAAGATTAATGCAACACATATATAATAGCATATAACACACTAGATAAATCATTAAATGCACATGTTTAGATAAGTTAATGTCATATACCTCACTGATGTCAATCTCTTGATAGTCAATTGACATCAATGGTTCAACTTGAGACATTTAATTTTTTTTTAATTGAATTATCCAGTCTTAAACTTCCCTAATAATTATTACTTATAGAACTTCCAGAATAATTATCTTGCTTTATCAGATAGATTTTTTAGAGCTGAGTATATCTAGCATATGCCTTGATTTTAAAATAAAGGACACTACAAAATAATGGTGATTTTACAATAAATAGTTTTCGTTGCTAAATGTGCAAAATTTCGTTGCCAAATACCATTTGCAACGATTTTTCGTTCGTTGGACATTTCGTTGCGCAATGAGCGATGCTAATTGTCTAGCAACGATTTTTTTTTTCGTTGCAGAAAGTAATATATTTCGCAATGAAATTTTGTTTTCGTGTAAAATCATAAATCATTTAGTAACGAAATATTTTGTAGCAAATTTATTAAGAAATTGTTATTGAAAAAATAATTTTCGTTGCAAAATACACCTAATTGGCAATGAAAAGAATCTTTTTATTTTCCAACGAAGATAAAATTCGTTGCATTTGATACACATTTGCCAACGAAGTTTGCCGTTACTGAACAATATAGAAATTGTTGCCTTAATTGGTTTTCGTTGCTAATTGTGTACTTTTTTGGTAACGATGTTTGCTGCTAAATGTACAAAATAAACCAGTTATATATTAATTTGCAACGAAATTTTGCGTTGCCGTTGGTTTTTTTTTAAGGATAATTATGATGAATTAGCAACGATACTATTCGAAGGTGATTGTTTTTAGAGAGCAACAAAAGTTATTGTCAATTAGCAACGATGCTATACGTTATCATTTACTTTTCACGTGCAACGAAATTTGTTATGATTTGCAACGATATAAATATTGCATTTTCTTTTGTTATGTAACGAATGTTAAAATTATTTTATAAATAAAAAAAAAATATGTCTCAATAACCCCATAACAAATTATGATAGAAATACAAAAAAACTAAAATATTATTAATTAAATAAAATCATCCGATGCATGATCATTCATCATTTTTACGATCAAACTTCGTATAGTGCATACCCATTGATATGACTCTCTTTTCAATGTAAGATGTAGTATATGATAGGAACATAAGTACAGTGCATACCGATTGGTATGGCTCCTGCTGCCATGTACTCTACATCGCTAATGCTAAAATGCTCATCTGTCATGGAATGGATTCCTGCAACTGCACCACCTAAGAGTCTCACCAAATCCCTGCGGTTCAAATGAAAAAATAAAATAAAGTAAAAAAATAACTTCTCAACGAAGGAAAACATCTGAGAAAATTAGTAACAGACTATAATCCCAAATCAAGTGATAGTTATGACACAAGCCTCCATAGCTGCTCATACAAAGGCAAACATAAAAATCACAACAAATGACCGAGTCAAAAAAGGAATATAATAAATATATACACAGCACACGCACACACAAGAACAAACACAAACAACGTAAATGTAAATCACAGCAAGTGACTATGTTAACCATTATTAAAATTAAATTTTTGTGAAATATTAATAACTCGATACACATGATCCTTTCAAGGTAGTTGCCCCAGCTAATCAAATTTCATAATTGTACATTGATAGTTAACTGAGAAAAAGATTCTTCCAAGCATTGAAAAATGAGGCATGATGAATTTCTTAATCCAGAAATATCAACCGAAGACCTTTCCTTTAATTCAAAAACTGGGAGAGGGGTATTTGAGTCCTACATACATCATTCATGTGTAGGGGTGACTGCAAAGGTCATATCACATCAATTTTGAGAATCTGCCAAACTATATGAACCTAGCATGTTATGAATTTAAAATTGCATTCAGCTAGTAACTCAATTATAACTCCAAATAACAATACCATCATCCGGACATGATTTTGAAACTTGAAGTGGAATGTAGAGAGCATAAAACTTCAATAACCAAAATAAGGAAGACATATTTTTCCTTGGGTAATTTACATATATAAAATCCTAAATTTCCATATAATAATTTCTTTCTATTGCTTCAATTTACTATACTTTGCGGAAGAAACAAAGAATTCATGCTTAGTTTAAAATACCACTGAACTACCCTACCTATTACAAGGAATGTCAGCATAGTACCCAAACTATACATGTATGCGTCAGAAGCAATCGATATATAAATTTGAATTGCCACAAACCTGTACATACCATTCTTGAAGAACTCCACATGCTTATCAACCTTCAGTTCAATAGCTTGGTCTTTCAAATTCTGCAACCCTGTTTTATCTGCCTCATTCCGACAACTACCAACAAATTGGAGTTTCGATTTAGGCAAGTCCTTATCTAAATTCTTGATGGCAAGTGAAAATGCCTCCAGTTGAAGAGAGTGTGCCTGAGAAATACAACTGATGAATCGATGTTCTAGCAACATGCTATCTAATGGCCGTTCTGCCGGATTTCTTATAAAGCAACGTCGTAAGAAATCCTTGCCTTCGGGGGAAAATGTTTCAGGTATGGGTGGAGTCTCTCTCAGAACCTTGAACATTGCCGCAGGCTGTAGTAACACATGGAACCAGCTTATATAACAGAGGAAACGGGTGACTAATGTAATACCCAAAAAAAATAAAAAAAATAATAACATTTAAATCTAAATTTAAAAATAGTTAATTGTGCTTTCCTTATGTTTGGGTCAGATTCCATTTATATTATGTGGACCATAATAAGTAAAGGATTGTATTAATTTGGGTCTTTAAATTAATTGAGTCTAATTTATAACTGTGTAATTTTAAATCCTAATAAAATTAAGAGTGTTAATAAAACATATTAATTAATAAATAAACCAAAACCTAACTGCTTCATTATATCTATACGAATCAACTTAAGGAAAAAAAAGGGGAGAACTCAGTCGCACTAAGGTAAGCGGGGAAATTGGACCATACTGGTAAGTTACTAGTTTTTTTTAATTGAATGGAAAGCTTTCTTGCTTGGTATTGTGTCAGGGATTCAAAGCATTTAAAGTTGTCCCAGCATGAGAGTCTCTTATATAATCTGAAGGGCCATGCATGACTATGAATTATTATATTTATATATATATGCAACGGATGTTCTTTAGTTTACAAGCTTCAAGTTCAATTTTTATTATATATATATATACGGAAGGTATGAAGGTTATATATATATATGGATGGTCAGTGGAGATAATAATAATAATAATAATAATAATAATAATAATAATAATAATAATAATAATAATAATAAAATGAGTTAATGTTGGGTTAAAGATGAGAATAATATTTTTGTAAATGTATTTATATTTATTATTATTTTATGTAATTAGGTCGGATGGAAGGAGTTTAACGAACTATATTTGAGGTTATAATTTTGGGTATTACATTGCTTACTTCAGGTACGAATTTCGTACTTTTTCAGCGATACTCTTTTAAATTTAATTCGTTTGTTTTGTTACTCGTTTAGAAATTTGGTATAACCTCTTAGGATTATTCTTGTTGTCAAATTTATTGTGATAGTTTCGTTTTGGCGTTGATATTAGAATTTATATTTGTACTCTTTGAATTAGTTAATCGTGTCAATATGTTTTGGAGATTTTATTCGTTTGTATCATTCTTCGTATAATTTTATCCACATTCGGGAGTTGTTTTGATCATTGATATCTTGTGATAAGTGAATATGTTCGTATTTGATAATTCGATATCATTCGGAGATGGTCATGTAAGCCTTGTGATTTGAACCCCTTTTAGTTTACATTTTGTAGTTTGATCCTTAGGGTATACTTGAGCTAACCACCTGTGGGGCTACCACATGCATGTCCTCTTGACACAAGGGCATGATACCTTCCGTGGCGGTGTGATCAGTCCATGGCGTATCCTTTTATATGCTCTGGGTATGAGCTTTGGCCATTTGATATATTTGTTCAGGATACGTATGGGTCGACCTGATATTTGATTTGATTCAATTTATTTGGCAAATTAGTGACGTATGTGTCGTACGTACCATCTGATTTGATTTGTATACATCATGGTACCGATGTATTTTATTAGCCTTTGGCTATTTGTATTTGAGCTCAGTATGAAATTGTTACCTTACAACCATTTGATTCAGCCTTATTTGATTGGGATATTTTTTTTTGCTATAATTATTCGTTCGATAGTGTTAATCATATGTAAATGGTCTCACTAATTCTGATATATTCGTAATTCGTTTGTAATTCACATGCATTCATTCATTCGAATCTTTCCGGTACATCATATATTGTGATATATTTGTTCATTTTTATATCCGTACTGGGCAATTGGCTCACGCTATGTTCTTTTTTCGGCAGATAATCAGGGGTGATCAGGATTTGTGGGATGAGAGCTACCTTTGATCCAAATTAATAAATTAGTTTTGAGACTATTATCGAACTTTGGTTTTCTAATATTTTGTAAATGGATGTTTTGCGCCTATTTTGGCATTCATCCTTAGAAGTACAAACTATGTAAATGTGGAGTCCCTTCTATTTAAATTGGAGTATGTGACAATTGGTGTTTAATTTCATTGGAGATATTTTGAGATTTATTAGAGGTTTGCATTTGTTATGTTTGTGCGTGACATTCCTTTTCCTTTTCGAAAAGGAGGTGTTACAGAGTTGGTATCAGAGCTTAGGTTATGATCTTGTATATTGCCTTTTAGGATTGATCTGTGAGTTATGGGTAGACCATTGGGTAGTTATAAGATTTTATTATAGAGTTGTATTGCGTTTGATTTTCGTTTTGCATAAATTTGGCCTTGATTATTTATTTTGATCTGTTTGTTCTCGTCTGTTTGATCTTGTATCATAGATGGCTCGTAGGTCTTCGAGAATTATTGGGAGACAGGGTAATAACGGTAGGAGGGGTCAGAGGCAGCCCCAAGTTGAGGCTGTTAACTAGGGTGGAAATAATGGGGCTCAGGGTAATGCAACGATAACCCCGATTATGGTAGCAGCAATGGCGAATGAGGCAGTTACGCAGGCCGTGGCACAGGCTATGCAAGGTATTCTGCATATGCAAGGAAATCATCCTACAAATGGCATGGGGGATGATGCAGAGATACCACAACATGCGCAGAATGTTCCTCCCGAGGATCAAGTGGGTCAGCCAGTTCAGCCATTATAAGTGTTATTAAAGAGGTTCATTAAGTAGAAGCCCAAATCTTTTCATTTTGCTTTGACTCCAATTGATGCAGAGAACTGGATCGCCCACTTGGAAAAGATTTTTGATGTGATTGGGTGTTCAAAAAATCAGAAGGTAAGATTAGTAGTATATAACCTAGAGGATGATGCTCAACGATGATGGAAATCGTTGAAGGCTACACAGGG
This sequence comes from Panax notoginseng, assembly GCA_016801055.1. Classification (NCBI taxonomy): domain Eukaryota; kingdom Viridiplantae; phylum Streptophyta; class Magnoliopsida; order Apiales; family Araliaceae; genus Panax; species Panax notoginseng. The sequence continues at coordinate 232,691,365 of CM029013.1, read as the reverse complement.
AGATGAATTTATGGATGGAATCATATAGAGCGATTTTTGTGACCTTTTCTATTAGTAGTACTTTCCAAATGCTGATAGGGATGCATACATCAGGGAGTTTGTATCCATTCGACAAAAAGAGAATGAGACTATTACCGATTTCATAGTGAGGTTTACGAGATTGGCTGGTTTTGCGGGTTCAATAGCTGGGACAGCTGCACAACAGGCAGAAAAGTTTAAATGGGCTTTGAAATACGAGTATAGGAGATCGATCAACCACACCATATTTACAGATGTATCACAGGTGGCTAATGCAGCTAAAAGTGTGGAAATGGAGCATAAGGACTTTCAAGCTTCCAAACTAGAAGGGAGTCGAAAGAGAGATGATTAGCAAGGTCAAGGAATGGGGCAGTTTAGCAGGAATTAGAATAGAAGGTAGCATAATTGGAATGAGCCTCATTCGGGTCATCGATTTAATCCTCGAGGGGATGTTACTTACCCAATGCAGCAGGGAAATCGTGGAGGTCAGCAACAGGGTCAGTGGCAAGCTGGAGGGCAGTATCAAAATAGGGGATTTCAACAAAACAGAGGTTTCTAGCAAAATCAGAATCAAAGTCAACATCGCCAACAGGTTCAAACTCAGGGGCGATATCCAGGACATGCAGGTGGGGGAAATTCGAACCGTTTGCCACTTCCACCTGGTTCATGTGCTACTTGTGGTGGGTATCATGCTGGTAGGGCATGCTATAGAGAGACAAGGGCTTATTTCTTATATGGACAAATGGGACATAGAGCAAGGGACTGCATAGTTCAACGTGGTAATGGGGGAGGCAGTAATGCTGGTAATGGCGGTCAGCGCAACACCAGTGGGAGAGTATTTTCATTGACAGCTAATCAGGCGGCCCAAGCACCAAGTACTATTTCAGGCATCCTTCTTGTAGGAAATTATGAGGCATCTGTTTTGTTTAACACTGGATCTACACACTCTATTGTTGCACTTTCATTTATTCGTCATCTTGGAGTGTATTCTCATATATTAGATCCTTATTTATCTATTGCTACCCCGATGGGGAATTCTGTGATTATTTCTGAGCAATTTTGTGAGTGTCCTTTGAAGTTGGGGAGGAGGGTGTACGCAACTAACTTACTTTCGATGGTGATGCATGATTTTGATATCATCTTGGGTATGGATTGGCTGAGTAAGCATCAAGCCACTATATATTGTCAAGCGAGGAAGGTTATTTTTGAAACCTTAGAGGCTCCAGAATTCGAGTTTCAATGTTCAAAGCCGAATGGTGTTGTAAAGTTGATCTCAGCTTTGAAGGCGAGCAAAATGATTTCTAAGGGGCGTGATGGTTATTTGGCTGATGTGAAGGATACCTCAAGAGATGAGCTCCAACTTGATGACTATCCAGTTGTGCAAGAATTTCCTGAGGTATTTCCTAAAGATCTACTAGGATTGCCACCGCCAAGGGAAGTTGAGTTTACTATTGAGCTCATTCCTGGAGCGGAACCTATCTCTAAGGCACCCTATATGATGGCTCCATTAGAGTTACAGGAGTTGAAGGAATAATTACAGGAGTTGTTAGATCGTGGATTTATTAGACCGAGTGTATCGCCATGGGGTTGTAAGACCCCAACTTATTAATAAATAAAATTAAATTTTCTCTATTTATTATTTTGAAATAGAAATGGTTGATTTGATTAATGTGGTTAGTTATGGGTAAAATGTGCAAATATTTCAAATAAGCAAGTGGTTATAAAATATTCATTCTTGGTCGGTGAATATTCGTTTGGTCGTGGAATATTCTTGCTGTCGGGGAATATTCGTACGACGGCGCAACCTTGTGTGGGCCCCATAACGGAAAGCGAATGGATGAAGAAAATGACAAGTATAAGTTATTTATAATTAATGGCGTAGTTGTTACCGTTAATACTATTGGAATACCTGGTGGTTAAAATACAGTAGCACACGGTATTGCACCAATTATTGATTCGTACGTAAGAAGGCACTACTCAATAATTGTTACAGTAGTTACTGTTCAATATTTTATTTTATTGATTCAATAATTACTGCGTTGATATTTTATATTATTGTTGTTTCAATAATTGTTGCTGCACAGTATTTTCCATTATCAGATCAATAATTCATATTATTTGAATAATATTATTAGATAGCATTATTGGCAACGTCTAGAAAGTTCTGTCTAAGGAGAGGTTTGGTCATCTAATTGCGCGCTAGTAAGGAGAAATCCTTATTGGAAAGCCCCCTCTTTCCTGGGAACAGCCTAGTTATCATAAATGTGATTCTGTAATATTATTTATGAATAAAATTATTGATTCATATGATAAGGAAATATTTATTCTATGTGGATTTAAATGTTGGATATATTTATTGTGGTTAAAAATGAAGGAGTTAATGTTGAGGTGTTTTATCAGTATTTTTATCGGAATGGAGGTATTAAAAATCAAATTAGGGTTTTTTGAGAAATATTACGGGGGTTATAATTTTTAATCCGACCGTTGGATCGTGGTAATTTTTGGATATGTTATTCATATATAAGTTGAGTCTATGTCCACAAATTTTGAACCGTTAAAAATGAACGAATGATTTGTTATGAATTTTACGAGATGACTGGTTCAGAAATTGTAGAAGTTGCGAAATTTGTCATTTTGGTGAAAAATTCTAGAATTGGTGGGCCCCACTGTTGGTTGGTGAAAATGTGCTGAGATTTTTATTCAAATGTGGTGGGTGGGAATAGTAGCAGGTAAAGCCATCAGGTTGCAGGTCAAGTCTGCTTCGGCGTGCTAACATTTTCCTATAAATAGAGGGCTAAGTTAGAATTGAAAATCACACCAGAATTCATAAGTTTTCTCTCTTTCTCTCTCTATATTATTGAGCGTATTTTGTGAGTATTTTGATACTTTGAGAGTTGCTATTCAGCACAAGTTTCATTCAGCCTCATATACGATATTCTGATCAGAAGTACTGTTCGTTTGAGGTAAGGGATATTATCTTCTTCTTAAATGATATTTTCTTCAATATCATTATGCCGAAATATTGATATGAACTTTTTATCAAATTTGGAACTTTTTGTATCGGGATTACTATTCATGTATACGTTACTATTCACGTATACGACACTATTCACGAATACGATACTATTCATCGAAAAATAAAATTTTCTTCTTTTTGTCCAAGTTGTCTATTATGGTTATTATCTTTGACTGTATCCATGTTTTGATCTTTGTTTTTGAATTCTGCTTCAAAATTAGGTATTATGGGGGTATTATTGAACTTGGAGAAACTGTAATACGAATCCCTAATATTTGTTCCTTTATCTCACTGGATTCGTTTTCTTTAAAATATTTTTTATCATCCTCAGTCCTAAATGATGATACTACTGAATATCTTTGGCCTGTAGTGCAAAGATGTATGATTACTTGATGAATATCTTTGGCCTGTAGTGCAAAGATGAACAGGTGTTGAGATGAACATGACTGACTGGTGATACAAATGAATATCTTTGGCCTGTAGTGCAAAGATGAATATTTAGATAAAGATGATTATTAATTGATGTTACGTGGATAAAATATTGATGATGGACTTTTAAATCTTAGAAGATAGTAGAATTCATTCTCTACTTGACTCTTCTAATGGTTTGCTGTTTTCGCTGCAGTTGTTGATCTAAAACTTGTTGTCGATTATATTCTATCAGATTTTTCCCTGTTGAATACTAATGATAATTTGTTGTATATTATCTTAGTCATAATATTCTTTACTGGGCTAGTTGAGCTCACCCTTTTTCTTTTTGTTTCATTTTTCTTCTCAGGAGGTGAGAACATAGCAGGATCTAGTCGGGGTATGGAGTGATGGTTCTAAAAAGATGTTTTAGCAGTCCTCACTATTTCTATAAAATAATGTTTGAATAATTATAATGAGGACTTATTTGAGTGTGGATATTGTCTAGAAGACAATATTTGTATTTAAACTCACACTATGTGTTGTCGTATTTTGTACGACAATTGTATTATTGAAGTTGTAGTTTGCTTTTTGTACCATGTATTTGGCGACTCAGAATGGGTGTTGTATACCTATTTTGGGGGCGTCACAGTTGGTATCAGAGTTTAGGGATATGATCCCTGGCTGAGATGTGAGACAAGAACTAGGAGGGGAGAGACAGGGAATTCCTTCGCTAGTATGACCTGACTAAATTTATTTGGTGTTTATTTGGTCGGTCAGAGTATAGGGATAATATATGACATGACTATTAACTCTTGTTTTATGGCAGTATTTAAGAATGACAGCTGAGAATGTTAATAATGGAGTAAATCAGACCGTGGAGACTCCTTTGATCACCACCCAGGGGAACGTGCAACAGGAAGGCAATATTCCTCCTGTAAACAACGTTACCGAGCAAACGATGAATGATGGAATGTTTAGGAGCTTTTTGAAGTTCATGCAAAATCAGACGAGGGAGACTCGTGTGCAGAATACGGGTGAAAATGATAACAACACGCGGTTTGTCACAGCCAAGCAGTTCAAAGAATTGGGACCACCAGAATTTAAGGGAAAGCCGGATCCGATCATGGCGGAAACGTGGGTCAAGCAAATTACCAAGATATTCGATGTCTTAGGATGCACGGAGGAACAGAAGGTTCCATTCGCCACCTTTATGTTCCACGGTGAGGCAGACTACTGGTGGGAGTCTGTGAAGCGTACCCAGCCTGACGCACTCAACATGTCCTGGGAAACATTTCAAAAACTGTTCAATGAGAAGTACTTTCCTGAAAGTATTCGTCATATGAAGGAGGTGAAGTTTATCAGACTAGAACAAAACAACATGACGGTGTCCCATTACGAGGCGAAGTTTGCAGAGTTATCCAGGTTTGCACCTCATTTGGTCGAAAATGAGGAACGAATGACAAGGATGTTTCTGAGAGGTCTAAAACCCGAGATTTGGCAATATCTTATCTCTCATAAATTTTCTTTATATTCAGATGTTGTAAACAGGGCTCAATTATTAGAGCAAGATAATGAGTATGTGCAACCGAGGGACCACAACCAGGGTCATACCGGTGGCGGCAGTCATCGAAGCAATGAAAATTAGCAGGGAGGAAAATATTCGGACAAAAGCGGTAACCACTCTGGTGGTAATCGTTGCCATGATAATAGAAGGAGCAAGTCGGGAGGAGATTTCAAGAAGAGAAGGTACAATAATGATAACGTGAAGACGTCAAGACAAACATCAACTGCTTTTAGGGGAGGAGAACGAGCACCGGTCGTTTGTTACAAATGCGGGAAGGAGGGACACATCAGCCCAAACTGCCCACAACAGTTCAAGGTATGTTATAACTGTGGAAAGGAAGGTCATATAGCTAAAGATTGTCTTGTTGCGAAACCAAGTTCAACGGGGATAGTGACTCCGAAGGCTGTTCCGGACAAGTCAAAGTCGGTGGTTCCTGAAAGGACGTTTGTCGTGACTGCCCAAAATGCGAGGAACCCAAACAAGGTGATCACGGGTAAGCTAATCATAAACTCTTGCGAAGTTTATACCTTATTAGATACCGGTTCTACCCATTCTTTTATCTCTCTTGCTTGTGCTCAACGTTTAAACTTGACTCTGGAGAAATTAGACTTTGACCTATCTGTGGAGACTCTGTTAGGAGAAACTTTCATTACATCTACAGTTTATAAATCTTGCTTAATCCACGTTGGCACAATCACATTACCTGTTGACCTTATCTCTTTAAAGATACTTACTTTTGATGTGATTTTAGGAATTGATTGGTCAACTACTCATCATGCCAAAATTGATTATTTTTGTAAGGTTGTTAGTTTTCATATTCCTAACCAACCTGTTATGCGAATTCAAGCAACCAAACCACTAAAATCAATCGCTGTCATACCAAGCCATAAAGCCATTCGTTTATTGAAAAACGGATGTCAAGCTTTCATAGCCCATGTTATGGACTTGAACAAAAACACGTCAGATTTGAATAATATTTCTGTTGTTAGTGAATTTCCTGACGTATTTTCCGAAGAACTTCCCGGTCTACCCCCAGAACGTGAAGTTAAATTCTTTATTGACCTTGAACTTGGTACAAAGCCCATTTCTAAAACCCCATATCGAATGGCTCCTATTGAACTTCAGGAGTTAAAAGTCCAACTACAGGAGTTGTTGGACATCGATTTTATTCGTCCTAGTACATCTCCTTGGGGTGCTCCTGTTTTATTCGTAAAGAAGAAAGACGGGAGTATGCGAATTTGTATCGACTACCGAGAATTGAATCATGTCACTATCAAGAATAGGTATCCGCTACCTCGCATTGATGACCTGTTTGACCAGTTGCAAGGAGCACAATTCTATTCAAAGATCGATCTTCGTTCTGGATATCATCAGCTGAAGATTAAAACTGAGGATATTCCAAAGACTGCCTTCATAACTCGGTACGGGCATTATGAATTCTTAGTCATATCTTTTGGATTGACTAATGCTCCTGCTGCCTTCATGGATATGATGAACCGTGTATTCAAAGAATAATTAGATTAGTTCGTTGTTGTCTTTATTGATGACATCCTCATCTATTATAAAAGCCGTGAAGATCATGAGCGCCATTTGAAGCTGGTACTGCAAATGCTTCGTGAAAACAAGCTATATGCCCAATTAAAGAAATGCGAGTTCTAGCTTGAGGAAGTAACATTCCATGAGCACGTGGTGTCAAAACATGGACTATCTGTCGACCCAGCGAAGATTGAAGCCATACAAAGTTGGGAGCAACCGAAGTCGGTGACTGAAGTACGTAGCTTTCTGGGCTTAGCTGTGTATTATCAGAGATTCGTGGAAGGATTTTCTAGAATCGCTACTCCGTTAACTCAGCTGACTCGGAAGGATACAAAATTCGGTTAGAGCGAGGATTGCGAGAAGAGTTTTCAAGAACTCAAGAGGAGACTCATTTCGGCACCTGTTCTAACAATACCATCTGGTTCGGATGGATTTGTTATCTACAGCGATGCTTCAGGCAAAGGGTTAGGATGTATTCTCATACAACATGGGAAAGTCATAGCCTATGCCTCGCGACAACTCAAAGAATATGAGAGAAATTATCCTACTCATGATTTGGAGTTGGCAGCAGTCGTTTTCGCGTTGAAGATTTGGAGACACTACCTGTATGGGGAGAAAGTGGAGATCTATACGGATCATAAAAGCCTCAAATATTTCTTCACCCAAAAAGAACTTAACATGCGGCAACGACGTTGGCTTGAGCTGTTGAAAGATTACGATCATACCATCCAATATCATCTTAGAAAAGCGAACGTAGAGCTGACGCATTGAGTAGAAGATCATATGCGGGTACGAGTGCAATGTTATTAATACAAAGGCCTATTTTGTATGATTTGCAAAGGATGGAGATAGAGATGAAGGCTCCAAGTACCCACATGATGATATCAAATATTCAAGTAGAACCAACTTTAATCGATAAAGTTAAAGCTGATCAAGCTACGGACATGGAGCTGATGCGTATGAAGAAGAAAATGCAAGAAGGTGCTATTCCAGAAGCAAGAATCGATGAAGAAGGAATACTTCGAGTCAACTCCAGACTTTGTGTTCCTAACGATTTTGACTTGAAGTATAGAATCATGATGGAGGCACACAACACACTGTTTGCAATCCATCTTGGGAGTACCAAAATATATCATGATCTTTGACATATATTTTGGTGGAGCAATATGAAAAGAGAGATCGCGGAGTTTATCTTGAGGTGTTTAACTTGTCAACGTGTAAAGGCAGAGCATCAAGTGCCAAATTGCAACCACTTGAGATCCCGAAATAGAAGTGGGAACACATTACCATAGATTTTGTTACAGATCTTCTCAAGGTTTCTCAAGGCATAGATGCGATTTGGGTTATTGTTGATAGATTAACCAAGTCTGCTCATTTCTTGCCTATACGTGAGACTTATTCCCTTGAATGTCTTGCTCGTATGTACGTGAATGAGATTGTGAGATTGCATGGCATGCCAGTATCCATAGTTTCAGATCGTGACCCAAGATTCTATTCACGATTTTGGGTTAGCTTGTAAAAAACTATGGGCACGGATTTACGATTTAGTTCAGCATACCATCCTCAAACGGACGGGCAATCAGAGAGGACTATTCAAACCCTTGAAGATCTATTAAGACTCTGTGTTCTAAATTTCAAAGGAAGTTGGGATAAGTACTTGCCACTGGTGGAATTCTCCTACAACAATAGTTATCAAGCAAGTATAGGTATGGCTCCATTTGAAGCCTTGTATGGACGAACGTGTCATTCTCCAGTATGCTGGGACGAGGTGGGTGAAGCAACGTTGTTGGGACCAGAATTGGTACACATAACTACAGAGAAGATCCAAACGATTCGACAACGTATACAAACATTGTGACGAACGAGAATTTTGTAAATTATTTTAAATATTTATTGAGTTAAATAAATATTTTTCGATGATTTAATTATTAGATTTAATAATTAATTGATGCAATGGTGGTAGATTAATTTAATTATGTGTTACATTTATTAAATTAATGTAGAGAATTTTTATTATTCGAGTATGTGATTGTGTGAACTTATTGAATTAAATGAAATATTTAATTAAGCATGATGTTATTTAATTAATGTAATTATTAATTAGAGATTTAATAAATTATTATTATTTATTAAAGAGATAATTAATATTGTGACTACGTGAATTTATGAGAAACTATTATATTTTATTTAAAGTAAATTAAATAAAATATTAGATTTATCTTATAAGAGTGTGACATTAATTAAACTATATTGTAAAGGTGTTATTAAAATAAAGAGTTTTAACTTAGTTGCTAGCCAAACATGGCACTAAGAGAGGTTAGGGTCAGTTAACCCATGACTGGGTAACTGACCACCAACGCGCATCTGATCCTTCCTAATTGATTACGACGTCTTCTCTTTTCATTTTGTTCTAAGTCTGATAAAAATCACAAAGAGAATTCAGAGAGAAAACTTGAGAGTTCAGAGATTTTGAGAGTTAGGAAGAAATTGGAGAAGGTTTCAATACTACTAATCTACGTTTGGGTAATCTCTTCAACCCAATTTTTATTATTACGCTCTTTAAAAGTTTCACGAATATAAGTTTCAAAATTTTGGTTTAACCTCTGTAATTGAGTTAGGAGTATTGATTATGAGTTGTATATGTGTTATGTTATATCACACCGTATTTAATTATATATTGTTGCAAACCATAACATCAGTATTGTGAAAACATGTCGTACATATGTTATTTCAAAATAAACAGAGTACGTGATATGGCCATATGGCCATATATGTGATAATTGATGTATTGATTATATATTATCCCTAAAATTTACACCCTTATATTATTGAGCATGTTAATACGAAGAGATCAAGCCTTAAACGAACGGATTCGGTGTTATAACGAATCCGTAGTGTTAAATTATATATTTTATATTCAAAAACCACCAAGAACATCAAAGTCAGTGAATTCACATGTTTTAATTATGTGATTATGTGTTTTAATTGGTTAAAACTACTCTACAGATGTTGGATAATGATTATATGGAAGTATTAACATGTGGGTACGTTAAATTAGTGAGTTTAGTGATCATAAAATGTGTAAATCGCCGAACTCTGTGCTCATCACGATCTGGGAAACAGTTTCTGAGGTCTCGCGCCGCGACGCCAACTTCAGAACTGAAGTCCCGAGCCGCAGCGCCACTGCGCCGTAGCGCCAAGACCCAAGCCAAGGCGCCATAGCGTCGCAGCGCCAAGGGCCCGGCCACAGCGCCGCCGCGCCGCAACGCGACTCTTTAGTACATTAGTGGCGCCGCAGCGCCACTCTCCAGAAAATGTCAGAAATGTATTTTTAAAATGTTAAAGTCTAACAAGTGTTAGTGGATTGATGTAATGAACATGTAATCATGTTAGAGGTACTATGAGATGATAAAATAGTTGTTTAACATGTAATAAAATATTATATGTGAATTGAATTATTAAATACATAATTGGTTTGATAATTCATGAAGTATAAATTATGTGACAACGTGATAATTTGACTAAGTTTAGTCAATAATTAAAGTAGACAACGAGAATGAATTTATATTGATTAGTTAATTTATAATTAACTGGTATTGTGTATATGAATGGTATGTAGGATTTAATTCAAAGAACGTGCTTAGTTAAAGTGTAATCTACGCACGAGGCAAGTATCCTATCCCTAACTCTATTCTATTGAGCAAGTTTATTTAAACTTAAACGTTACTTTTATGTCGAGCAAGTTTCTTAACCCTACTTTTTAATATCTTTCAAGATTATTAATTACCTTGAATAAGTTATCATTTCTATTATTCAAGTTCAAGTATGATATTACAGATTATTTATATTGTCAAAGCATGATTCAGTTATACAATAATTGTTCTATTGTATACGTTTGAGATTATTATTCAAATTGAATATCGTTATTGTTGAACCTTATTAAACTAGTGAACCTTATTGATTCAACTAGTCCATAGTTGATGAGCGTTCTAAATTTCAGAACCCTTGATGAATTTATCCAAACCAAACTTCCTTTGGTGCGGACTCGAATGTCAAACTGAGATGAACAACCCTGTATAGGGGATTATTTACGCTTTAGCGTTAAGATATTGGGCACAGTATGGTACTAAGGGCTGATCCCCCTAAGTACGAGAAGAAGGTCCATAGTCTTATGACTGTTAAAGGTTTCAAGTATATTTCTTGTTAACCTAGGACATAGTTCAAGGTCTTATGACCCTCAGAATTCTTTTGATTCTTGTTATTCATTCTCGATTCAAAAGTTGAGCTTTTATTCAGATGTCTTTGATTTATTCGCATGTTATTATAATGTTATTTTATTATTATACTTGTGGGCATTGTGCTCACTCTTGCTTAATAATAACATTGCAGTTAAGAATGAAAGAAGTGATGAACCCTCCACTAGTAAGGGCAAGGGTAAAGTTAGCAAGTGATGAAGACTTGTTATTTTAATTGATGATGTATTTATGTTTAAGACTTATGTTGTTGTTTAAGACTTATTTGTTTAGAATTCCGCTAAGATGTTTTAAGGTTAGAGTGACCTGGGATTTATTTATGATTCAGTTGATGTAACCCTTAAGGGAATAGATTTTATTATGATTTCTATCTATTGTATGGTTTGATATTATTTATGGGTAGATAGATAGATGATGCTTGTACAGTGAACACCAAATCCCGTGGAATCGAAGTACCCGGATTTGGGGGTGTCACAGGTTGGTATCAAAGCTGTAGGTTATGAACCTTAGGTGGGGGAACAACCTTAAGTAGTAGCCTTATAGAAGAAGATAGAAATTTAAAACTCTTATCGAGTTCTAAGAAATGAATTTTTGTAATCCATTGAAGATAATAAAATACATTATGTGTTTATGTGTTAAGTATGCGTTAGATAGTACGACTTAGTAACTAAAACTTAAAAATTTTGTTGTCAGGATGACGAATGATGGAGAAGCTAGTCAAGCTGAGGGGGGACCCCATTTACCTATAGTACCTACTGAGGAGGGATCTCGTGTACTTGTAGGACCGACTGAGGAGGAGACCCGAGACATACATGTTGTTAGGGAACAGTTAGTTCAGAGGGAGTCATCTCCATTGATCACCGTTGTTGGTCAGGAACATGAACCTGAGATTGATCCTGAGAAGGATCCTGAGGAGGAGTTTGATGAGGAGGAAGAAGAAGAGGAGCTACCACGGTACACTGTTGATGCTGAGATGTATGACACACTATATGATCGTAACATGGAGTTACAAGATGAGGTTCAGGAATTGACTGAGCGAGCGACTGTTCAGCAGTCTACTTTAGAGGAGAAGGATAGAGAGATTGTGACCCTTCATACACGTTTAGGAAACGTGGAGTGGGATCTGATTCATGAGAAGGGTCAAACCGAAGATAAGACCGAGGAGATAGAGAAGCTGAAGAAGAAACTGAAGGAAACTTCCGGAAGACTGAAAATAGCAGAGGAAGGATGGGTAAGAGAATCACATCGAGCAGATCGTGCAGAAAATGATAGTCGTGCAAAGAAGGCAAAGCTTGAAGACACGTACGCCACACTTAATCATGCGATGGATGAGGTTCAAGAGCGAGTGTTAAGGTACCCCATCCAATTTGAAGGACTTCCATCGTATATATTGGATCGCAGGACGATGTCTCGTATCATGAATGAGGAGCGTGGTAAGGCTATTGAGCACCTTGGAAGACAAGAATATAATCTGTTTATTTATATGAAAGACTTATATAGTTTTATGTAAATTCCGATGTGTTATGAACTAAGGAATATGTTAATATTTGAATGTTTTAAATCCTGTGGATTCTTTATTCCAGGATAGATGATGTAAATAGCAGTATGCTATAGTTTAATGTTAAAACTTTTTTTTTATTTGAATGAAAAGATATCAAGTTGTTTGAGATGATGTGTTAAGTGATATGTTAAATTGTTGAGTAATGTCTTAACTATGTAGAGAAATAAATAAAGTTCTAATAAACGTTTATTTAACAGAAAAATGCCGCCAAGGAGAAGACAACAACGTCAACCGACTCAGGAAGAGTCAACTAATAATAACAATAATGCTAACGTTAATCCAGTTCAACAACTAGTTAATTTACTAACTGGAGTCATGAATAATCAACCGCAAGCTCCACCTAGCACTACGTTTAAAGATTTTAAGGCAGTGGGACCGCCAGAGTTCAAAGGTTCCAGAAACCCGATCGAGGCTCAAACGTGGGTGATGGAAATGGAGAAGGTTTTTGACGTTGCTAGGGTTCGAGAAGATCAGAAGACCGTTTTTGCGACATTTATGCTGAAGTCTGAGGCTAGCTACTGGTGGCAGGCAAACAAAATGCGAGGAGGTGAAGGTGTAATTACGTGGGAAAGATTCAAAGAGATGTTTTTTGAAATGTATTTCCCAGCTAGTTCGCAGAATCTGATGGAGGTGCAATTTCTGGAACTGAAACAGGGAAACATGAGCGTGCCTGAATACGCGGCTAAATTCGATGAGTTGGCAAGGTTTGCCCCGTATCAAGTACACACTGACGAGAGGAAAGCCAGACGATTCGAACAAGGACTGAAGCCTTGGGTATACAGCAAGGTATCAATGTTTCAACTTAACACGTTTGCGGGAGTTTTGGAAAAGGCCATTCTCGCGGAAGGAGGAAGTGATGTAGTGACTAAGTACAACCAAGAACAGAAAAAGAAAAAGAGTGAGAATGAAGGTAATAACAAGACTGGTGGAAGTAATATTGGGAATAATAATAATCAGAAGAGGAAGTGGACGGATAACTCGACAGCTGAAAGTCAACACGGAGGGCAGAAAAAGAAGATAGAAGCATGTCCGACTTGCGGTAAGGCACATCTAGGAGTTTGTTTGAAGGGAAAGAGAGTGTGCTACAATTGTGGTCAGGAAGGCCACATAGCACCAAATTGTCCAAACCCAAAGAGGGGTGCTTGTTTCAACTGTGGTTCGAAAGATCATTTAGCAAGAGACTGTCCCAAGAAGGGATCGGGAGGATCAGGACAAGGAGGAAACCGGGGAAATACCAGTGGAAATACCTTAACCATCACCGGACCACCTGCAACAAACCGACCAACCGCCAGAACTTTCAATATGACGGTGCAGGATGCAATCCAGTCTCGTGAGGTGGTGTCAGGTATCATTTCGATCAATGAAATTAATGCTTATGTTTTATTTGATTCGGGTGCTACTTGTTCCTTTATATCCGAAGATTTTGTCAAGAATTTAGATTTGCCTAAGATTGAATTGGATTACCCCATGATCATAGAAATTGCGAATAGAGAAATAATCCCTGTTAAGTACGTGTTTAAGAACTGTAGGGTGGATATTAAGGGTAATATCATGATCGTAGATCTTATCCCTATTCGATTGGGGGAATTCAACGTTATATTGGGTATGGATTGGCTATCCAATCATAGGGCTGTAATTGACTGCCAAAAGAAGCGTATTAACCTTATGACTCCGTCAAAGGTTATGTTTTTTGGTAGCAAGTCGCCTAGACAAGCGAGTTGTCTGACGATGTTGCAGGCCAGGAAGTTATTAAGACAAGACTGTGTAGGATATTTAGCTTACATAGTCGATAATCGAAAAGAGAATCCGAAGGTAGAAGAGATACCGATTGTGAGGGACTTCGTCGATGTATTTCCAAACGATTTGCCAGGACTTCCACCAGATAGAGAAGTAGACTTTGTGATTGATTTGGCGCCCGGAACTGCTCCAATATCGAAGGCACCATACCGAATGGCGCCAGTAGAGATGAAGGAATTAATGGTACAACTACAAGAATTATTGGACAAAAAGTACATTCAACCGAGCGTATCGCCGTGGGGAGCGCCGGTGTTGTTCGTGAAAAAGAAGGACGGATCGATGAGGCTCTGCATTGACTACAGAGAATTAAATAAGGTCACGATTAAGAACAGATATCCATTACCGAGGATCGATGATCTGTTTGATCAATTGAAGGGAGCAAAATACTTTTCCAAGATTGACTTGAGGAGTGGTTATCACCAACTGAAGGTGAGGCCAGAGGATGTACCGAAGACAGCGTTTCGAACGCGATATGGTCATTATGAGTTTTTAGTAATGTCGTTTGGTCTTACGAATGCTCCTGCAGCATTTATGGGACTAATGAATGGGGTTTTCAAGCCGTTTTTGGACAAATTCGTGGTGGTATTTATAGACGACATTTTGGTATATTCCAAAACCAAAGAGGAACATGAAGAACACTTGAGGTTAACGTTGGATGTATTGAGAAGGGAGAAGTTGTATGCTAAATTTTTGAAATGCGAATTCTGGATCGAGAGAGTACAATTTCTTGGTCACGTAATCGATAAAGATGGAATTTCAGTAGATCCATCCAAAGTAGGAGCTGTGATTAACTGGGATCAACCGAGAACGCCGTCAGAAGTAAGAAGTTTTCTTGGATTAGCAGGATATTATAGAAGATTCATACAAGATTTTTCTAAGATCGCAACTCCGTTAACGAATTTAACTCGAAAAGCTGTGAAATTTGTTTGGACGGAGAAGTGTGAGGAGAGTTTTCAAGAATTAAAGAAGAGGTTGAGTACAGCGCCTGTGTTATCTCTTCCGGATGATACAGTAAATTTTGTTATTTTTAGCGATGCGTCGCATAAAGGACTTGGCTGTGTGCTGATGCAAAACGGCAAAGTCATTGCGTATGCATCACGGCAGTTGAAGGATTACGAGAAGGGTTACCCAACCCATGATTTGGAGTTAGCTGCAGTTGTTTTTGCTTTGAAAATTTGGAGGCACTATCTATACGGGGAGAAGTGTGAAATATATACGGACCACAAGAGTCTGAAATATATTTTTACACAGAAAGATTTGAATATGCGTCAAAGAAGATGGTTGGAATTAATCAAGGATTATGACTGTGAGATTTTATACCATCCGGGTAAGGCTAATGTGGTTGCCGACGCCTTAAGTAGAAAGGGTCGTGAGAAATTGATGATGTTGTCTGCTCAGCAGGAGCTAATTGCAGATATGGAGAAACTGGAGTTAGAAGTGAAGTATCCTATGGAGATTGATGAGAAGCTATTTCAGATGCAATCTGGTACAACTCTACTAAATAGAGTGAAGGAGGCTCAGCTTCAGGATGATGAATGCAAAAAGGTAACATCGAAGATATCTGAAAGAACCGAACCAAGATTTAAGATGGATAAGGAAGGAATATTGAGATTTGAAAGCAGAATTTGGGTTCCGCCAGTACAAGAAATTAAGGAAGAAATTTTGAGTGAGGCTCATAGTTCAAGATATTCGATTCACCCTGGTAGTACAAAAATGTACCAAGATCTTCGACAACATTTTTGGTGGCCGAATTTGAAACGTGATGTTGCAGAATGTGTTGCCAAATGCCTGACATGTCAGAAAGTTAAAGCAGAACATCAGAGACCGAGTGGATTGCTACAACCGTTGGAGATCCCAGAATGGAAATGGGAACATATTACGATGGACTTCGTGGTTGGCCTTCCGACGACTCAGAAAGGCTACGACGCAGTATGGGTTATCGTTGACCGACTGACAAAATCCGCGCACTTCCTTCCTATCAAAATTAGATTTAACTTAGATCAGTTGGCAAGATTATATGTGAAAGAGATTGTTTCGAGGCACGGAGTGCCGGTGTCTATTGTTTCCGATAGGGATCCGCGTTTCACATCAAATTTCTGGAAACGTCTTCAGGAATGTATGGGTACACAACTGCGAATGAGTACAGCTTACCACCCTCAAACAGACGGACAGAGCGAACGAACGATTCAAACACTGGAAGATATGTTACGAGCCTGTGTAATGGACTTCAAAGGAAATTGGGATGATCACCTACCGTTAGTAGAGTTCGGCTACAACAACAGTTACCACGTTAGTATTGGTATGCCGCTTTACGAAGCGTTATACGGCAGAAAGTACAGAACTTCGCTTTATTGGGATGAAGTTGGTGAAAGACAATTGCTAGGGCCAGAATTGGTACAGCAGACGGCAGAAATAGTCAAAGTGATCCGAGCACGACTGATAGCAGCTCAAGATCGACAGAAGAAATACGCTGATCCACATCGTAAAAATATCGAGTTTGAACCAGGTCGTTATGTCTTCTTGAAGGTCTCTCCCTGGAAAGGAAAGATCAGGTTCGAAAAGAAAGGAAAATTGAGCCCAAGATTTATTGGACCCTTTGAGGTACTGCGAAGAATTGGAGAAGTTGCGTACGAGGTAGCCTTACCTCCAGCACTCGAGAATATCCACAACGTCTTCCATGTTTCTGTGTTACGACCTTACAAACCTGATTACAAGCATGTAATTGAATACGAACCCTTGCATTTTGAGAAAGACTTATCTTATGAAGAAATTCCTGTCCAGATTGTCGACCGAAAAGAACAAGTTCTGAGAAATAAAGTTATACCTTCTGTTAAGGTAATTTGGAGGAACCACAACGCTGAAGAAGCTACGTGGGAACTCGAAGAGAATATGATGAAGAATTACCCTCATTTATTTACTTAATTATTTGTAAGCGATTCTGGGGACAGAATCTTTGTAAGGGAGGGAGAATGTAACGGGTCGAATTTATTGAGTCGTGATTCTGGGGACAGAATCCTTTTAAGGGGGGAAAGATGTGACGAACGAGAATTTTGTAAATTATTTTAAATATTTATTGAGTTAAATAAATATTTTTCGATGATTTAATTATTAGATTTAATAATTAATTGATGCAATGGTGGTAGATTAATTTAATTATGTGTTACATTTATTAAATTAATGTAGAGAATTTTTATTATTCGAGTATGTGATTGTGTGAACTTATTGAATTAAATGAAATATTTAATTAAGCATGATGTTATTTAATTAATGTAATTATTAATTAGAGATTTAATAAATTATTATTATTTATTAAAGAGATAATTAATATTGTGACTACGTGAATTTATGAGAAATTATTATATTTTATTTAAAGTAAATTAAATAAAATATTAGATTTATCTTATAAGAGTGTGACATTAATTAAACTATATTGTAAAGGTGTTATTAAAATAAAGAGTTTTAACTTAGTTGCTAGCCAAACATGGCACTAAGAGAGGTTAGGGCCAGTTAACCCATGACTGGGTAACTGACCACCAACGCGCATCTGATCCTTCCTAATTGATTACGATGTCTTCTCTTTTCATTTTGTTCTAAGTCTGATAAAAATCACAGAGAGAATTCAGAGAGAAAACTTGAGAGTTCAGAGATTTTGAGAGTTAGGAAGAAATTGGAGAAGGTTTCAATACTACTAATCTACGTTTGGGTAATCTCTTCAACCCAATTTTTATTATTACGCTCTTTAAAAGTTTCACGAATATAAGTTTCAAAATTTTGGTTTAACCTCTGTAATTGAGTTAGGAGTATTGATTATGAGTTGTATATGTGTTATGTTATATCACACCGTATTTAATTATATATTGTTGCAAACCATAACATCAGTATTGTGAAAACATGTCGTACATATGTTATTTCAAAATAAACAGAGTACGTGATATGGCCATATGGCCATATATGTGATAATTGATGTATTGATTATATATTATCCCTAAAATTTACACCCTTATATTATTGAGCATGTTAATACGAAGAGATCAAGCCTTAAACGAACGGATTCGGTGTTATAACGAATCCGTAGTGTTAAATTATATATTTTATATTCAAAAACCACCAAGAACATCAAAGTCAGTGAATTCACATGTTTTAATTATGTGATTATGTGTTTTAATTGGTTAAAACTACTCTACAGATGTTGGGTAATGATTATATGGAAGTATTAACATGTGGGTACGTTAAATTAGTGAGTTTAGTGATCATAAAATGTATAAATCGCCGAACTCTGTGCTCATCGCGATCTGGAAAACAGTTTCTGAGGTCTCGCGCCGCGACGCCAACTTCAGAACTGAAGTCCCGAGCCGCAGCGCCACTGCGCCGCAGCGCCAAGACCCAAGCCAAGGCGCCATAGCGTCGCAGCGCCAAGGGCCCGGCCACAGCGCCGCCGCGCCGCAACGCGACTCTTTAGTACATTAGTGGCGCCGCAGCGCCACTCTCCAGAAAATGTCAGAAATGTATTTTTAAAATGTTAAAGTCTAACAAGTGTTAGTGGATTGATGTAATGAACATGTAATCATGTTAGAGGTACTATGAGATGATAAAATAGTTGTTTAACATGTAATAAAATATTATATGTGAATTGAATTATTAAATACATAATTGGTTTGATAATTCATGAAGTATAAATTATGTGACAACGTGATAATTTGACTAAGTTTAGTCAATAATTAAAGTAGACAACGAGAATGAATTTATATTGATTAGTTAATTTATAATTAACTGGTATTGTGTATATGAATGGTATGTAGGATTTAATTCAAAGAACGTGCTTAGTTAAAGTGTAATCTACGCACGAGGCAAGTATCCTATCCCTAACTCTATTCTATTGAGCAAGTTTATTTAAACTTAAACGTTACTTTTATGTCGAGCAAGTTTCTTAACCCTACTTTTTAATATCTTTCAAGATTATTAATTACCTTGAATAAGTTATCATTTCTATTATTCAAGTTCAAGTATGATATTACAGATTATTTATATTGTCAAAGCATGATTCAGTTATACAATAATTGTTCTATTGTATACGTTTGAGATTATTATTCAAATTGAATATCGTTATTGTTGAACCTTATTAAACTAGTGAACCTTATTGATTCAACTAGTCCATAGTTGATGAGCGTTCTAAATTTCAGAACCCTTGATGAATTTATCCAAACCAAACTTCCTTTGGTGCGGACTCGAATGTCAAACTGAGATGAACAACCCTGTATAGGGGATTATTTACGCTTTAGCGTTAAGATATTGGGCACAGTATGGTACTAAGGGCTGATCCCCCTAAGTACGAGAAGAAGGTCCATAGTCTTATGACTGTTAAAGGTTTCAAGTATATTTCTTGTTAACCTAGGACATAGTTCAAGGTCTTATGACCCTCAGAATTCTTTTGATTCTTGTTATTCATTCTCGATTCAAAAGTTGAGCTTTTATTCAGATGTCTTTGATTTATTCGCATGTTATTATAATGTTATTTCATTATTATACTTATGGGCATTGTGCTCACTCTTGCTTAATAATAACATTGCAGTTAAGAATGAAAGAAGTGATGAACCCTCCACTAGTAAGGGCAAGGGTAAAGTTAGCAAGTGATGAAGACTTGTTATTTTAATTGATGATGTATTTATATTTAAGACTTATGTTGTTGTTTAAGACTTATTTGTTTAGAATTCCGCACAGATGTTTTAAGGTTAGAGTGACCTGGGATTTATTTATGATTCAGTTGATGTAACCCTTAAGGGAAGAGATTTTATTATGATTTCTATTTATTGTATGGTTTGATATTATTTATGGGTAGTTAGATAGATGATGCTTGTACAGTTAACACCAAATCCCGTGGAATCGAAGTACCCAGATTTGGGGGTGTCACAAACATCACATAATCGACAAAAGAGTTGTGCGGATCTTTATCTAAAGGATATAGAATTTAGTATTAGGGATCATGTATTGTTACGTGTTGCACCATGGAAGAGAGTTACAAGATTTAGGAAGAGAGGAAAGCTCAATCCACGATTTATCGATCCATTTGAGATTCTTGACCGAATAGGAAATGTGGCCTATAGACTCGCATTACCTCCAAGCATGTCTCGTGTTCATAATATTTTTCACATATCTGTGCTTCGTAAATATGTGAAAGACCCGAACCACATAATTGAGTTAGAACCAGACGAGATAGCCGAAGATTTAACGTACGAGGAGGTACCTATTAAGATCTTGGATAGGAAAGAGCATGTTATACGCACGAAGGTTATACCACAAGTTAAGATTTTGTGGAGAAACCATGCTATTGAAGAAATGACCTAGGAGTTGGAATCAGAAATGAAAGCGAGGTATCCTCACCTTTTCGAAATACCAAGTACGTACGTCAATTTCGAGGACGAAATTTCATAAGGAGGGGAGGTTGTAAGACCCCAACTTATTAATAAATAAAATTAAATTTCCTCTATTTATTATTTTGAAATAGAAATAGTTGATTTGATTAATGTGGTTAGTTATGGGTAAAATGCGCAAATATTTCAAATAAGCAAGTGGTTATAAAATATTCATTTTTGGTCGGTGAATATTCGTTTGGTTGTGGAATATTCTTGCTGTCGGAGAATATTCGTACGACGGCGCAGCCTTGTGTGGGCCCCATATCGAAAAGCGAATGGATGAAGAAAACAACAAGTATAAGTTGTTTATAATTAACGGCGTAGTTGTTACCGTTAATACTGTTGGAATACCTGGTGGTTAAAATACAGTAGCACACGGTATTGCACCAATTATTGATTCTTACGTAAGAAGGCACTACTCAATAATTGTTACAGTAGTTACTGTTCAATATTTTATTTTATTGATTCAATAATTGCTGCGTTGATATTTTATATTATTGTTGTTTCAATAATTATTGTTGCACAGTATTTTCCATTATCAGATCAATAATTCATAATATTTGAATAATATTATTAGATAGCATTATTGACAATATCGAGAAAGTTCTGTCTAAGGAGAGGTTTGGTCATCTAATTGCGCGCTATTAAGGAGAAATCCTTATTGGAAAGCCCCCTCTTTCTTGGGAACGGCCTGGTTGTCATAAATGTGATTCTGTAATATTATTTGTGAATAATTAATTATTGATTCATATGATAAGAAAATATTTATTCTATGTGGATATAAATATTGGATATATTTATTGTGGTTAAATGTGCTGAGATTTTTATTCAAATGTGGTGGGTGGGAATAGTAGCAGATAAAGCCATCAGGTTGCAGGTCAAGTCTGCTTCGGCATGCTAACATTTTCCTATAAATAGAGGGTTAAGTTAGAATTAAAAATCACACCAGAATTCATAAGTTTTATCTCTTTGTCTCTCTATATTATTGAGCGTATTTTGTGAGTATTTTAATACTTTGAGAGTTGCTATTCAGCACAAGTTTTATTCAGCCTCATATACGATATTCTGATCAGAAGTACTATTCGTTTGAGGTAAGGGATATTATCTTCTTCTTAAATGATATTTTCTTCAATATCATTATGCCGAAATATTGATATGAACTTTTTATCAAATTTAGAACTTTTTGTGTCGAGATTACTATTTACGTATACGTTACTATTCATGTATACGGCACTATTCACGAATACGACACTATTCACTGAAAAATAAATTTTTTTTCTTTTTATCCAAGTTGTCTATTATGGTTACTATCTTTGATTGTATCCATATTTTGATCTTTATTTTTGAATTCTGCTTCAAAATTGGTTATTATGGGGTATTATTGAACTTGGATAAACTGTAATACGAATCCCTAATATTTGTTCTTTTATCTCACTGGATTCGTTTTCTTTAAAATATTTTTCATCATCCTCAGTCCTAAATGATGATACTACTGAATATCTTTGGCCTGTAGTGCAAAGATGTATGATTACCTGATGAATATCTTTGGCCTGTAGTGCAAAGATGAACAGGTGTTGAGATGAACATGACTGACTGGTGATACAAATGAATATCTTTGGCCTGTAGTGCAAAGATGAATATTTAGATAAAGATGATTATTAATTGATGTTACAGGGATAAAATATTGTTGATGGACTTTTAAATCTTAGAAGATAGTAGAATTCATTCTCTACTTGACTCTTCTAATGGTTTTCTGTTTCCGCTGCAGTTGTTGATCTAAAACTTGTTGTCGATTATATTCTATCAGATTTTTCTCTATTGAATACTAATGATAATTTGTTGTATATTATCTTAGTCATAATATTCTTTACTCGGCTAGTTGAGCTCACCTTTTTCTTTTTTGTTCCATATTTCTTCTCAGGAGGTGAGAACATAGCAGGATCTAGTCGAGGTATAGAGTGATGGTTCTAGAAAGATGTTTTAGCAGTCCTCACTATTTCTATAAAATAATATTTGAATAATTGTAATGAGGACTTATTTGAGTGTGGATATTGTCTAGAAGATAATATTTGTATTTAAACTCACAGTATGTGTTGTCGTATTTTGCACGACAATTGTATTATTAAAATTGTAGTTTGCTTTTTGTACCATGTATTTGGCGACTCAGAATGGGTGTTGTATACCTATTTTGGGGGCGTTTGTTTGTGAAGAAGAAGGACGGATCTATGAGATTGCGTATAGATTATAGGGAGCTAAATCGGATCACTATCAGGAACAGATATCCATTACCACAGATAGATGACCTTTTCGATCAGCTCTAAGGGGAAAAGTTCTTCTTAAAGATAGATTTGAGGTCGAGGTACCATCAGTTGAGGGTGAGAGAAGAGTATGACGCCCCCAAATCCAGGTCCCTTTGAACCTCGGATCCAGTCCGCCACGATACTACTATCGTCAAACTATTTATATCATTTATTCATAACTTAATGAATAAACTTTATTTATTATAATTTAGAATATAAATTCTATCCATTTCCAGGATCTATGTAATGACCCCAACTTTTATAAGTTTCACAACTTGGTCATTTACTATTCTTGTATTACATCACATTCGATGTTATAAAAATATGCAGAATAATTTAAACTTTTTCAATCACCTTTGAAATAAATCTTTTATTGATATCTTAACTTGAATCAATTACATATCCTTGAATCAAATTATGTTATGATTCAGTCTATTCGAATTACTGTATAAATATTTACATCTCGATTCGAATTTCTCTATGTATCACATAGTACAACTTAACATGTATTACACATAGTAAACTACTATCATGTACATCTCCTAGAACCTAAACATGGTTCAAGAGCATATATTCAAATAAATAAATCAGTCTCCTTTGATGTGATTGAAATTTATCAATTAAGTAGCATGTAACCTTTACCGTGTGTCCTTAACCTGCAAAAGTGGTTATTTGCAAGGGTGAGCTTGACAGCCCAGCAATTCTAACAGTTTTCATGCATCACATAGCATATAATAGCATACTCAGTTCATGCATTCATAATCAATTAATATTTACTATTCATGTTACTTCTCACATAACAAGCATATCATCAAAGATTAACTTTCAATCTCATACATATCTCATATACAGTTTATATATAAGTTCACATCATCACGGCATCATATAATTCAACTAACAATTATCGAATTCATATATCAAATAGGAACTGAAAGACTTGCTTGATTCATAGTTTATCAACTACGACTTAACTGCTTATAGTTATCCGCACTTCGTGTATTCCTACAAAGTTATATAATCATGGATTCATATCTATTAGTAACATATTTCATGCATTCTTAATGTAATAACAATATTACATTGTTTTCTAACTAGGTTCGAAAAACCTACATTTCACTTTCTCATCACATTCTCGGAATAGTTAGGTCTGTATAGGTATACCTTAACCATTCGGATATGACATCAACATCTGTATATATCTATCACACACTTAACTCGCTACGTGATCGACATATTTAAAACTCGTATAGGTAAGTTCAAACGTACACATAACGTCTAACTTAGCCGTAACTCCATACAATATCACCTATACTATATTTTCCTACCACAATTCAGTTTGTAAGACATTACAAATCCAAACAACGTATCATTGCTTAACATCTTGAAAACATCGCTTTGGACTTAACTTTTGAAAATCATAATTAACATTCATCTCTAACACATAGCATGCTTCTTAACACCTTACATAGCATATTGGTCATATATTACAAGTTAAAGTAATCATATAAGCATGCTTCAAACATCATATCAAAAACAGATCACACAACTGACTGCAGCATGGCGCAGCTGCGCCCTGTCCAGGCTTACGGACGGCGCAGCTGCGCTGTCCCCTGTCTAGTCCAAGACTGAGCTTTGCACTTCCTATTTTTAGTCCATACTTTAATACACTTAGACACTTACACTTAACATCCATACATGCTAGAGGTCTTTACATACTTGTATGACCACTTCAAGTTCAACCTTATATTAGTTTAGGATTTCCACGAATCAAAACCAAATAGGGTTATGAAATCACTAGGTGAACTAATTAGCCTTATGTTCTCATAAAGAGGTCACATAATCTTTACTACATATGCTTGTACATATTTATATCTTTTACTCATAGCTAGCATCGTTTAACACTTTAAAACATGCTTTAACCTCATGCTTGGTTTACTTTCATTATGTTTAACATACACAACTTATGTTTAGAGACATAATGAAACATAACATGGCATCTCAAACCTTTAAAATCTAAATACTCATATGTAATGCAACTTAAGTTTGAAAACATGCTCGAGGTTACTTTTGAAATTATTTTATCATAAATGATGCAATATAGCACATATAAATCATACCTAGGGATATTATAGACATAACATGACTTATAAATCCTTTAGAATCTAGATATCCATGTGATGCAACTAGATTTTGAAAATATGTTCAAGTTTGCTTTTGAAACCACTTTAAACTTGAACAATGCCACTCAACACATACAAGACAACTTTAAGGCTCTATTCATATGTAGTCAAGTCATGTTAACATGCTTGCAAGGTTAGAATGTATACTATGTACAATCATGCATGTTAGCTCACTAGGCTAAGCTTTTCCCTTGAAAAACTTCTCTAACACAAAGCCTAATAAGTTTGATCATGGCAAGACACTATAAACCTCATATCATGCTCATTTACATCTTAAATCCATCATGTATATTGCGACGGCCCCGAATTCGAGGTCCCGAATCACCGCAGATCCGGTTCGATCATTCTATACAACTATTACTATTTTTGCGGAAGATATAAACATAAATTGTTTATACACTAAACTTACATACTTTTCCCCAAGGTCGAGTAACCTTAACTTATACACAATTCATAACTATCTAACACATAACATCATTATCAAACTATACTATTACAAAACTAATCGCGCACATTAACTTTAAGCTGGAACTGTCTTTAACCTTTCCTTGTATCCAACGCGTTCATCTTAATCTGTAATATTTATCATTATATAGCAAGGGTGAGCATAAGGATTGCCCAGCAAGTTTAAATTCAATAATATAACGATATATCATGATTGAAATAGTCTGAATAATAAGCTGGCTATAATTTAACAATATAATTGTGAACTAGCAGGAACAAACTTTTGACTGAACAAGTATTATACATGAACAAATATATCTGAACCAACTGGTAATGAAGGTGATCAGCCTTTCATACCTGACTTATACATGCAATATGTACAGAGTACAATTCATGGCAACCAGCAATGATTAACCGTAAGCTTATCTGAATGAAACACTCTTAGTAGAGTTAAGTAAAAATAAACTTGTCTGAACAGTTGATTACTGCTACGCAATTTATATCGCTTTATCCGAAGACCTAATATTAGTAATATAGATCTCCAATATTAGAATAATATCATCACAGTATAATATTACTGTATGTATAAACATAGAATAACCTAAACACATAACACATAACCCTATCAGTCTATAACACACATAAGACTCGGTATCAAGTCAAACTATTGCAGTCTATCTTGATTCCGACAAAATTCTAAAGTTTCGACGGTCTAGTCGGACTTTTATCGAGTCTAAGTTCAATTAAACTCTGCCTA
Organism: Panax notoginseng; assembly: GCA_016801055.1. Classification (NCBI taxonomy): domain Eukaryota; kingdom Viridiplantae; phylum Streptophyta; class Magnoliopsida; order Apiales; family Araliaceae; genus Panax; species Panax notoginseng. The sequence continues at coordinate 232,665,118 of CM029013.1, read as the reverse complement.
AACACTTAACAATTAACTTAAATAATTTTAATAAAAGTCGAAATATTTTTCGTAAGCTCGTAATAATTTTTAAATAATTATTACCATTTATCATAAATTTTCAATCATTAAACACGTATTTAAATAAATTAAATATCACATAATTCTTTTATCATTAATATTTATTTATTATCAAATATTAATGAAATACATGTCATAATATTATAATATATTTATAATATCACAAACTATTTTTAATACCTTAAAATCACCTTTATATGATTTTTAGACCGTTAAATTCATTATCCGATAATTGATTTTAATATTAAAATATTAATATTTTCATGACAAAATATCAAAAGTTATATTTTATAACTTAAAATATTTTTCTAACACTTAAATCATTTTTATATGATTTATAAAACATTAATTCTATTTTTCCTTAATTTATTTAATATATTTATTAAATAAACTAATTATCATTAACATTAATTAATTAATGAATTTCATCACAAAAATATTAAAAGTCACTGAAAATATCTTTAAATATTTTCTTATACCATAATATTATTTTTCATGAATTAAAATCATTTTTAAATAATTTATTTAATATTATAATTAAATAAATTAAATACCATTTATATTCCAAAAATATTAAATATTTATGAAATATTTAAAATAATTAAAAACTATTTTTTAGATTTTAAAATAAATTTTCGAAATTTATTTAGTATTTTTAATAATTAAAAACTATTTATTTCGATTTATTAATTAATTTTTGAAAATTAAAAATTCAAAATTAATAAAACCGTCGCTAAAGGGCCCTATAGCGACAGACCCGTTGCTATAGGTGTTCTTGAACCTTCATGTCAGACACCAAGGTTGCTACTATGACCACAAAACTTTTCATGTTCTGGACGTTATCAGGGTTGTATATTGTTTTAATGTTATAGAATACATGCAATACTACGATTACAAACCGATTTCATGCCCAAACTACATCATCACAGCAAGATCTAAGTCATTCAACTTAATGTCAGACCTGCCCAGAAATTGAAGAACAGTCGAGGCTTCTATTTTGAAACTTTAAATCTTAGCTTTCTGGGTTCGGTTTAAGTGATCTAGTGGTTCAGTCTTGTAGAGTAGATGTCAGGCTACAATAATATATAAACAGGTCGGTCTAACAACAACACGTTTAAGAAATAAAGGTTGGTCAAACTACTGTCAGAAATTTTGTTCTTAAAGATTCTGGGTTTTCCAGAATCTTCATCCAGCCACTCGGTCAACGCTGATTTAACCAGGTATATCTTTGATTATACTGTTATTCTGAGTGATCTAAAAGCTTGATCGTGTAGTCTTTATACCTGTCTACAATATCTAACCAACAAAATGGCGAAAACAACAAACACCAACAAGATCAGAGGCTTCAAAATGGTTGTCAGACGAGATCTGGGTTTCTGGGTTGCCCAGAAACTCAATCTCCGTGATTGGTCAACGGATTTTGACTGCCTATAACTTTTAATCTACACGTGATCTGGGCTTGATTCAAGTTCCAGATCACAGCCCTTACTACATACTACAAGTTTATAACTTAAAACACAACAAACAATTATTATCCCGAGATCTAGAAGCCCTGACATATGGTTGTCAGGCCCTATTTCAACATTTTTCCAGATTTCAAAAATCATCAAATCCGAGCATCAAAATGATATGGATCTAGGTTTTGACCACCCAGATCATCAAATGACACCTTAAAACACAACTTTAAACAACCAATTACAACATTTAACATAAAATCTAAAGATTTCGAATTTGAAGGTTTATATCTTTCTAGCTTAGATATTTGAATCTGATCTTTGATCTTGTTATTGAAGGGCTATGAACTGATCTTAGCTTGGATTCTCTCTCTCTCTCTCACTCTAGATTTTGAAATTGAAGAGAGAGAATGGCCTTGGCAAAAATGAAAAGTAAAGTAAGTATTTTCTTACTTTTAAATCTCTTATGTTTTGATTCATTGTATCTAATGTTGCTAGGTGTCCCCAAATCTGATCTTGGGATGATTTAAGGCACATGGGATAAACATTAGAGTAGTGAGTCACCAAGATTGCCATATCTTTTGCTTAAGTTTTAAGAAAAGGGCATTTTGGTCTTTTTTTCTTTTAATTTTAATGGCATTTTTGACATTTGATTAAACCCTTAGGGTTTAGGGTTTAAACCCTTTAGGGTTTAGGTTTTAACCCTTAACTTGTAATTTAATTTCTAAGATTTTCAAATTTCGATTTTCAAAATAGCAAATTAATATTTCTAAATTATAATTAATATTTTCTAATTATACTAAAATTTCTTAATCACAATTTAAATCTTGTTAATTAGGATTACCATTTCCTAATTAAAATTGCTAATTTAGCAATTAGGATCGTAATTGGTCATTAGGGTTTATAAACCACTAATTAGGGTTTCTAATAGAAAAATAATTTTCCTAAATTAGAAATTAGATTTCGTAATTAGATTAATATTTTCTAATTACTAATAACTTGAAAATTAGGATTAATATTTCCTAATTAACATTAAAACTATTTAACTAACAATTAGGTTTTCCCTAATTATAAATTAGGATTCCCGGAACCGAAAATAGGATTTTCATAACCGATTTTAGGGTTTCTTGTAATTCGCTAGAGTTTTCTAACCGAACGTTGACGTTCATAATATATACCTAGGGTTTGTTATAGATATCTTTTCTCTGGTCAACCCTTGACCCTTAACCACATCATGCACACATATACACAGAACATAAACGCTTATTCCCTTAATCTTGAATAATTCACCTAAATCCTTCACAAAATTTTAAAATCCTCAAAATTCCATCTTAAAACTATGAAACGCATACACTTATTTTCTGTCTAGGTTCTAATTTTGAACTTTAAATCAATTAATTAAAATTTTAAAAATATTCTAAATTCTCGGGTTGTCACATAGATTGACTACTAATATCAGAACTCGTAGAACATAAATCTCATCAAAGTTCGTTTTTTCATTAAAAACTTACTAATAAGTTCAACATGTTCATGCTTCCTTACGAATCACATAAACATGAGTTAACGGGTTATTCACGCATCTCTAAACCATACTAACGTACTTACCAAGTCAGTATATAGATATGGCATTCATACCTATCAAGTTCATTTCTAAAGTTCTAAATTCATTTTAAACTTTACACTTTCATTAATCACGTATACTAATTTAGTACAACACGCTCACATTATGGTAACATAGTTGTGTATACACATTACACATGCTTGCATGTTAGTTTATGTCATAATATTTGACTAACACTTGTCAGACTTTAAAACAGAAAATAAAACTAAACTCAGAGGCCGGCGCAGCTACGCTGCGCCTTAGTTCAATTATTGCGGAGCTGCGCCGTGTCTGGTTCAGACCAGTAGCAGTCTGCTTTGGCATTTTGCTAGCCCAACCACAGAATTCACTCATGAAATCATTCTTAAGCACTCATGTAACAGTTTAAACATGCATATACCATTATATAACAACTATATAACCCATACCCAACTCATTAACATCTAATTCCATGAATTCAAGAATTTGGATTTCAAGAGTTCAAGAACTCTGTTTGACAGAAACTGAAATGGAAAGCAAGGAAGAGGGGTTATACCTCTGCAAATGTGAATGAACTTGCTACTAATTGGGTTTCCAATGTCCTAGAATACTTGTATGCTCTCAACCTCCTACTTAGCAATTATCAGACAACTCCAAGCATCACCACTGAGAAACATGTCTGCTATATATAGAGGAAACTTGGACTGGGCAATTTCATTACACTAAGGTTGAATTCATGGTGTAGTGGGAAGAAACAAAGGTTGCTTGAGAGTTGCTCAACCACCCTTACCAGCCATCTTCCTAGCAAATGATCACCTATTCTATAGCCACTTGGAGAATACGTAACTTAGATTTAGCCCACTGTTCATGTACTTTTGTGACACTCAATTTGGGACAACTGAAAACTCTCAGCAACAGGCTTAGCATCAATCCTGTTTAGTTACTTTGTTATCCAAAAATGGTTTTAATGCCCAAGTGTCACCATATTAGGAGAAATTAGGGTTATTTATATACTCACCTCATATAGTCCATGTACACTTAATACACGCAATAAAATAATGATGTCCGACATTATTGTCCGAGTAGTTCCATAATTATTTCTACTACTCACATAACCACATTATAACCTTATTTCATATTAATATTTATCTACACATTTATTTCCTTCCCAGTCTTTAGAATACACATATATTTAATCATTTCTGTACTACAACTTCATATGGTACCATGGTGCTACTAGGTACCTCATATAAACATACTGTACTCTTATCCTATGTTTTACTCATGTCACACTTCATGTATTCTTACGCCATAGGCATTATATATTACTACCGCTCACATTTTTTATATTACCCATAGTAATATTATTTAGTGATTATATCCCCCATTAATATTTTAATTGGCCTAAATATCATTTAGTTGGGTACTTTCAATCCACACCATAATTAATTAATATTAATCATTTCTTTTCAATAATTATTATGCATTCCTCTAATTAATAGAATATAATATTCTATAATATCGCTTAATTAACCAATATTTATTCCGGGTTAATTAATTAACTCTTATTCAAATCCATTCATGGACAACTTAACCATCACTTAAGATTTTTATTATCCTTATGAGTCCATAATACCCATTTTTTAAACTTTAAATTCCAAAAACTGATTTTACAGACCGGCGCAGCTGCGCTGGTCATAGGCTTGGTAATGGCGCAGCTGCGCCATACCAAAATCTGAGGCAGACAAGTTCTGCACCAGCAGAAATGAAACATATGCTTCTAAATACTTTGCACACCCTCCTTAAGCGTTAACTTGTCTAATCATAAATCCTCTCTTTGGGTTCACACCATCGATTACTATTTTTCTTAACAACTTAAGGATCGCACTTCGAGTTTTAAAACCCTATTTCCCTTATTAGTTTAACCAACTATACATATCCTTTACGGTTTCATACCACCAATAACACAAAACTCAAATGTAACACCTACATACATTCCTTTAATCCTCACTTCTCGCCGTATCTCAAATTACTCAATAATTCTCCAACCACTTTAAAGGTATTTCGATTATCTACTCTCGTCAACAACGTACATATATACCAATCTAAACTTAGCACGCATCGAGCCTTTAATAGTATTCAATATAGTACACTGAGTGGTTTCCCACAAACAACCAACAAATTAGTTTTCGTCTCGTCTACACTGTTTTCACAGTGAGTTAGATCGGTTACTAATCCATATATACTTCCGCTCTCTGAATGAATCGTTTAGCCCAGATCCTATACATCTACCATTAAAGAGTACGGTTGCACTGCCTTAGACTTGATATGTACTCGAACAAATACTCAAGAAATTGGTGATTGTCAAATATATTTAATGTCACCAACTACTATTATAAAATAATTTCACATAAATTATTTAACAACAATAGATAAATTTCTATCCATCTTCTTTACTAATCCATCTCTATAATTTATAACAAATATATAATAATAATATATATTCATTAAATACAGCATTACATATTACATAGCTCATATTACCCTATGTAACACAATACCACATACCTCGTAACACACACACACACACACACACACACACACACACACACACACACACACACATATATATATATATATATATATATATATATATATATATATATATATATATATATTCGTTTGAACCCATCTCATGCTTTAAGAATTTTATTTACTAAATTCTTATTTTAATATTTTCTGAAAATTCAGATTCTTACAAAGAGGACATTCCAAAAATAGCATTTCGTACTCGGTATGAGCACTAGGAGTTTTTGGTGATGTTATTTGGGTTGACTAATGCTCTGGCAGTGTTTATGGATATGATGAATCGGGTTTTTAGCGAGAACTTAGACCAATTTGTCATTATCTTCATTTATGACATTTTGGTGTATTCCAAGTCTAAGGAGGAGCATGAAGAGCATCTTCGTACTATTTTGAGGGTTCTGCAGAAGAATAAGTTATATGCTAAGTTGTCTAAATGATAGTTTTGGTTAGAACAGGTAGCATTTTTGGGACATGTCGTGTCTGTTGAAGGTATTAAGGTGGATCCTACGAAGGGTGAGGCTATCTATAATTGGCCAAAACCTACCCCGGTAACTAAAGTAAGGAGTTTCTTAGGTTTGGCAGGGTACTACAGGCGATTTATGGAAGGTTTATCTTTGTTAGCTTTGCCATTAATTGAGCTGATGAAGAAGGGCATAAAGTTTGTGTGGAATGAGGAAAGTGAAAAAAGTTTTGAGGAGCTTAAGAAGAGGCTTATGTCAGCTCCAGTGCTTACATTACCATCGGGGACAGGAGGTTATCAGATTTACAGTGATGCTTCCAAGAAGGGATTAGGGTGTGTTTTGATGCAAAATGGTAAGGTAATTGCTTATGCTTCCAGACAACTTAAACCTTGTGAGGTAAATTACCCTACCTACGACTTGGAGTTAGCAGCAGTTATTTTTGCCTTAAAAATTTGGAGGCACTATCTATATGGAGAGACTTGTGATAATTTCACCGACCACAAGAGCCTTAAATATATTTTTATTCAGAAGGAGCTTAACAAGAGGCAGAGGCGTTGGTTGGAGCTTCTCAAGGATTATGATGCCAAGATTCAGTATCACCTCGGTAAGGCTAATATGGTTGCAGATGCTCTTAGCCGAAAAAGTTCAGGGAGTGTAGCTGCCTTGGTTACACAACCTCAACTTATCTCGAATATTGAGCGTGTGGGTTTGAAGCTACATGCTAGAGGTTCTGATGGGTTGGTAGCAGGTATAAGGGTGGAACCTTATCTTATTTTGCGTATTAAAGAAGCCCATAAGGAGGACGGCGAGTTGTGGGCTGTAGCGCAGAGTATGGATGAGGGTAAGCAGCCAGAGTTCCGCATTGACGAACAAGGTATGATATGGTTTGGTAAACGGTTATGTGTTCCGATGGATCCAATGATTGTGACAACCCGAGAATTTGAATATTTATAAAATCTTAAATTATTGAATTAAGGTTAAATAATAAACCTAGACAAAAAATAAGTGAATGGATTTGAGATTTTCGAGAAGGAATTTTTTGAATTTAAAATTTTTTTATGGTGAATTATTCAGGATTAAGGGTTTAAGTATATATGTTCTGTGAATATGGTATTATATGTGCACAGTAGATGATTAAGGGTCAAGGGTTGACCAGATAATATATATCAGTGGCAAACCCTAATATTATATTAAGAACGTCAACGTTCAGTTAGAAAATTCTTACGATTTATAAAAAAACCCTAAAACCGGTTCTGGAAACCCTAATTTCAGTTCCGGGAATCTGAAACCCTAATTTGAAAGTTGAAAACCCTAATTTGGGAATGCAAATGCTAGTTTAAGGTTTAAACGTTATTAATTATATTTAATTAGGGATAACCCTAATTGATTTTTAGAAAACCCTAATTGTTCAGCAGGAAACCCTAATGCACAATTATGAAACTTAATTGCTAAATTAGCAATTTTAATTAGAAAATATTAATCCTAATTAGCAAGCTTGAATTATGATTAGGAAATTTTAATATAATTAGAAAACCCTAATTATAATTTAGAAATATGAATTTTCTATTTTGAAAACCTAAATTAGAAATCCTAGAAATTAAATTACAAAAGTCTAAGGGTTAAACCCTAAACCCTAAGGGTTAGGGCAAATGTCAAGTTGGCCATTAAAATTAAAAGCCAAAAGTCCAAAATACCCTTATTTCATTATTGTGACATAACTTGCAAATCTTGCCATAATCTTGAGTTGGTGAACTAACCCTAGCCCTAGCCCTAGCTATGTGTCAATTATAAGCCACCTATTACTAGCAAATACATTGAATCGTGTCATTTATATAGATTAAGAGAGAGAAAATGCGTACTTTCATTTTCATTTTTCTCCAAGACTTTCTCCCTCTATATTTTTGAAATGTAGAGTGAGAGAGTGTAAAAATTTAAGCTAGGATCATGTGTTAGCTCTCCAAGAACAAATATCAAGGATCAGATTCAAGATTTTAGCCTAAAGAGGTATAAACCCTAATTTTTGGAAATCCTTAAAGATTGTTGTTGATGTTATCATTTGTTGTTTAAAATTGTGTTAGAGGGTGTTAAGAAGTGATCTGGGTTGATAGATCATAGATCTATAACACTTAGATGCACGAAACTAGCATTTTTAGAAATTTGGAAAAAATTGAAAAGTAAGGCCTGACAGCCTAATGTCAGGGCCTCTAGATTCTTATGTGTTAGATGTTTAGCGTGTTTTTTGTTTTAGATCTGTTCTATGCCATGTGGGCTTTGGTCTGGAACTTGAATCATGGTCATATCAGGTCTAGATTGCAAGTTATTAGTGGTCAAAGGTCGTTGACCGACCATGACCGAACGAATCTGGGTAACCCAGAATACCCAGAAAAGTCTGACAACCATTTTTGGAGGCTCGGATCTTGCAGTATGATAGTGTTTATGTCATGGTGTTGGTTGGATATTGTAGTCTAACATGTAATCTACATACTCAAACCATTAGATCACCCGAATCTTGCTCAAAATCATTGTAATCAATGGTTAAACAAGCGTTGACCAACTGTTCGGTTGAATTTCTGGAAAACCCAGAATTCACCGAGAACAGTTTTTGGCATGCACTTTGACCGGATTGAATCTTGTGCTTCGTTTGTTGTTATGATGATCTAATGTTATAAAATTGCACACTGACATCAATACTACATGACTGAGTCAATAAAAGACAGTAAGAAAGCTGGGGTCATATAAATTAAAAGGAGCAAAGTAAGAACCTCGAACTGTTCTTCATTTTTGGAAAACCTAGAAATGAAGAGCAGGTCTGACATGAATTTATGAGGCCTATATCTCGCTGATGTGTTGTTGGATGGCCATGAAATTGATTGATAATGATAGTATTGCACTTATACTACAATTATTACACAATTTACCAGCCCAGAATCAACGCGATCCAAGATCTATTAATGGTCAAACTAGCTAACCTATAAACTGACTATGAATGCTCAAGAAAACGAAGACCACCAACAGCGACGAATTTGTAGCCTGAAGCCCCTATAGCGACACTTAATTTCTGAAATTAATAATTTTAATTAATAAATAGATAAAAATAGTTTTTAATTATTAAAAATACAAAATAAATTCCTAAAAATTAGTTTTTAATTATTCTGAATATATTTCATAAATATTTAATATTTTTGGAATAATAATGGTATTTAATTTATTTAATTATAATATTAAATAAATTATTTAAAAATAATTTTAATACATGAAAAATCATGAAAAATTATATTATGGTATAAAAAAATATTTTAAGTTATTTTTAATGACTTTTAATATTTTCTGATGAATTTCATTAATTAATTAATATTAATGATAATTAATTTATTTAATAAATATATTAAATAAATTATAGAAAAATAGAATTAATGATTTAAAAATCATATAAAAATGATTTAAGTGTTATAAAAATATTTTAAATTATAAAATATAACTTTTGATATTTTGTCATGAAAATATTAATATTTTAATATTAATACCAATTATCGGATAATAAATTTAACTGTTTAAAAATCTTATAAATATGATTTTAAACTATTAAAAATAATTTGAGATATTATAAATATATTAAAATATTATATCATGATTTTCATTAATATTTAAAATTAAATAAATATTAATGATAATGGAATTAAATAGTATTTAATTCATATTAGTATGATATTAATGATTGAAAAATCATGATAAATGGTAATAATTACTTGAAAAATATTACGAACCTATGAAAAATATTTTGACTGATAATATAATTATTTCAGATAATTGTTAAGTGTTAGACAGAATTTAATTGAACTTAAACTCAATTTATATCCGACTAAACCGTCGGGATATCAGAATTGTGTCGAACTCGACTCAGGCTGTAAAAATTTGACTTGAGGTTAGGTTTTGTGATAACCCGAGATTTTGAATAATCAAAATTTCCGAATAAATTATTATTTTTTAATTAATATTAATATTAATTATTATTTATGTGACAAGTATCGGTGATACGTGTATCGAGAAAGTCAATGTGTATTGACTAATAAAAATTAGAGTAGAGTTGTGATTAACAGCTTTAGAAACCTTAACCCTAATTTTTGGATAGGGATTCGGTAGAAAATATAATTAAATTAATTATTTTAATGAGTTTGTGTTTGTACAGAAGAAATCTATTGATCAATGATTAATCGGATAAGGTTTGATATTAATAAAACCTAATAAGAGATTAGAAACCCTAACGTACTGTTGGAAATCCTAATTGTATGTCGGAAAACCTTAATATTATATTCGAGAATTCTAAACCCTAAATTAGGAAACCCTAATCCTAATTAGCAAGCCTATTATGTGTGTATTAAACTTAAATATGATTAGAAAACCCTAATTATATTTTAGTTATATTAATATCTATTTTACAAACCCTAATTGTAATTTAGAAAAATTATTTTTCTAATTAAAACCCTAATTCGTGGGTTGTAAACCCTAATGACCATTTTGAACCTAATTGCTAAATTAAGTAATTTTAATTAGGGATATTAATCCTAATTAGCAAGATTAAATTTTATGATTAGGAAATATTAATATAATTATCGAATCCTAATTGTAATTTGGAATTATTAATTTTCTATTTTAAAAACCGAAATTCAGAAATTTTAAAAATTAAATTGCAAATCTAAAGGGTTCAAACCCTAAATCCTAAAAGGTCCAAACCCTAAACCTTAATCTAAACCCTAAACCCTAAGAGTTTGTACAAATTCCATGTTTGCCATTAAATTTATTTTATAAATTACAAAAATGCCCTTTTTACATTTTAAATGAGATAACTTGTAAAAATAGCAAAACCTTTAGTTGGTGACCAACTAAAGTAAGCCAATTGACTTTAACCTCAGCCAAAAACTGATCCAAATGGTGAGCTAACATGTGTGTATTCATTGGATCAATTATTTAAGTGATAAAGAGAGAGAAAGTCTCAAAATTTACTTTTTTTTCTCCCAAGCTCTCATCTACTCTCTCTCTCACCAAGGCATCCGAAAATCACAAGTGTATCAGTCTCTAGAACATTTCTTTGAACACCTAAAATCAGATTGGAGAGCATTGATCAAGAATTAGAAAAATAAAAGGTATAAGTCCTAAATTTATTTTGATCTTGTATGCTTAGTCAAATTTTGTGTTTTTGTTTTTAAAATCTTGCTAAGGGATGTTTTATAGTGATCTATGATGATCTACCATGGATCCATAGCATCAAAATGGGTAGAAACTATGTTTTTCAAAATCTGTTCTTGAGCATTTTTAGTGGTCTGACAAGTAATGTCAGTGGCCACAGATCCTTGCTCGTATATGTTATGGGTTGTTTTAAGCTTGATATTGGTAGCTTGTTATGTTGTCTTGGATCTGGAAGTGAAATCACAGACATTTGATGTCTATATTTTGAGTTATTTCTGGTCAAATCCCGTTGACCGGGCATGACCAGTCAAAATCTGGGCAAGCCCAGAAATTGAAATCAGTGTCTGACAAGAAGTTTAAGACTTTAGACCTGTCAGTATGTTTGGTTTTTAATGTCTTTGTTTGGTACATTATGTAGCTGGTTATGTGTACTATAGATTTGGGTCTTTATATATCTTGTAAACTCATCAGATCGATCGTGAAAGGTGGTCAAAGTAGACCACCCGAACTGATTTTTGCTTTTCTGGGAAAACCTAGAAAAATAAGAACATCATTTTTGACATACTTTGACCGTATGATTCATGTTTATTCTGTCGATGATAATCTAATTTTATGCTTTGGTGTTGTTCCTTGACATAAGGTCTATTACTTAAAACATTTATATGACAATAAACATGAACATAAAGCATAAATAATTGAGTTAGAAAGTGACTGTTCGAGTTTCTGGGTTTCTGGGCAAACCCAGAAACTGTCTGACTATAAGTTTGAAGGCACTAATCTGCTTGTTTTGATGTTGTATAACTTTTTGTTGATTGTTAATGGTAGTCCTACATGAGTAGTACATGATTGAACTTTAAGATTGCCCAGAAACAATTGTAAACCAAGATTAAAATTCGGTCAAAGTAAGGGTTTCGAACTTGAGTCTGACAGTGTTCTTGAGATGAATAACACCTAAGACGACAGATTTGTGTCGCTAAAGGCTTTAGCGACGATTCTATTTATTTTATTTTTTGAATTTTCGGTAAATGATTAAAAATAGAAATAAATTCTAAAAATTACCAAAAATGGTTTTAAAAATTATTTTAAATTATGAAAATTAATTTTTGACCAATTCGAATATTTTTCTTTAATATTTATAATTATTTAAATATTAAAAGTATTTAATTTATTTAATTAGTGTATTAAATAAATTAGAGAAAAATGATTTAATACTATGAAAAATCATTTTAAATAAGAATAATGTATTTAAAAATATTTTGAGTTATAAAATGTGACTTTTAATATTTTTGGAGCATTTTCATTAATAATTTAATATTAATGATATTAGATTTATTTAATTACTAAATGAAATAAATAAGTTAAAAATGATTTTAATGATTTAAAAATCATTTTAAATAAGAATAAAGTGTTAGAAAATATTTTAAATTATAAAACATAATTTTCAATATTTTTGGAGAATTCTCATTAATAAATTAATATTAATGATATTAAATTTATTTAATTATGATATTAAATAAATGAATTAAAAATGATTTTATTGATTTAAAAATCATTTAAAAGTGAGAAAAATATTTTAAAAATATTTTAAGTTATAATTAATGACTTTTAATATTTTGATAATAATTACATTAATATTTAAATATTAATGGTGATGATTTAAAAATGATTTTAATTACTTTAAAAATCATTTAAGTAAAATATTGATGATTTAAAAATATTTTAAGTTATTAACAATAACTTTAATATTTTGACGAGTATGTTATTAATATTTTTATATTATTAAATATTAATAATGATAAGATTATTTAATAATTAAATCATTTAAAAATAATTTAAGTGTTTGAAAAATTATTATAAATTATAATAATTGTTTATAAATTACTAAAAGCTTCCGAAAAATATTATAAATGATATTTGACTTATCTAAAATAGTATTGAAGCTTAGAGACCAAGTTTAATTGACAATCAATGTGTTAATTGTCAAATAGGGTGACCAGAACACCGAGAATGGACCGAAGTCCAACCAGACATAAATAGTTAGACTTGATAAGTGTTTATATAGGTTATAAACACTAATGTGACTATGTGATAATGTGTCTAGGAGAAGTTTGACTGTAAAATACAGTGTTACGTGTTATAAGTGATTGTGCTAATTGTGAGACCGACATTGTTGATTATAGGTCTTACGAACGCAGTTAATTATATTGTGTAGCTGTAATCAACGTGAAAGGCAAGTTTCCTAACTTAACCTTGAGTTATATTCATTCAAATATTATAATGGTTAATTATTGCTAATTATACCATGTCCAGGAAATTTATTGTTGATTATTCGCAGTTAGTGCATGATTAAAATTCAAATTGAATTACTGATTCGAAAAATATATATTCGTAGAATTACTGTTGTTGGATATTTATATCTGCAGAAACTAATGTTGACAGTACAGATAATTCCTGTTTATTGTCAAATTATATTAAAAATGTCTTAGTTAATTATTCTGGCTAGACAAACATTTGTTAGAACTTGATAAATACGAGAAGAGAAATCAATTGTTATTGATAAATCAATGCCAGTTGTTTCGGCTTGGTCGATAAGTAGATAGAATTTGAAATCACAGTATTTCGTTGTTAAATCAAAAATCTTGATTCTGAGACTAAGAAGAACAACCTTTTATATAAAGGAAATATTTTGGGTCGTATATTCGACCATTGCGCGCTGTTAAGTATTATGCATAATATAGGGTACAAGGAGTTGGCCGGCTCTAAGTACTTACAGAGGGGTATGATTTAATCTTTATGGTTATCTGATACGCCTGCGTATGTATCAAAGTAAATCTTTGATAGATACCCGAGAAAATAAGTTCAAAGATCTGGTGAGATCACTCAGCATAAATCTGAAAAACATTCCACTTTGCTATTGCGTAGAATTAATTCTTGATTATTCACTAGAATATCGTAGAAACTTTGAAAGCGTTGTACTCTTTCATTATCAGATTATTGCATTGCCTAGAATACGAGAAGACTTAGTATTGAATAACGATTTGTTCAGCTATTTCAAAGTTCATCGAACTTTGGTTTCATTCTATCAAAATAGATAATCTGTTCTTATTGATTAGTATACATTTATTGTATGTCTTAACTTGCGGGGCAAACTAGTTGTTCACCCTTGCTATAAATAAAACATTTCAGCTAGGAACGAAGAGGCCAGCTGGTCAAAGAAGAACAAAGGCAAAGGCAAGATGCTGGAATATTGTTATGAACATTATTATTATTATGTTGTATTGTAAACCCTTTTTGTTTAAGTAAGGGGTATATTTGTAAATTTAAGGTTAGCAAACCTGGGACTTATGTATTAACAACTTATTTTAATGACTTATGTATTCCTATTTATATATGAATGGGTAGTTAAATGATATTATATTGTGGATCGTGAACACTAAACTCGGGGGTCAGGTAACCCAGATTTGGGGGTGTCACATGTTGGTATCAGAGCTGTAGTGACCAAGGTGTCACCAGCTAGTAGAAGAGCTATAAGTTATAAACTTTAAGTGGGGTGGGGGAAAACCCTAGGATTATAACCATATGCGAGATAGAGAAAACTTATGTAGAGTTCTAAGTAAGGGATTGCCGAAGTGTATCAATAGTGAGATAAGTGGACACATAGTGTGAGAATTTTGTACTAATAAAGTACTAATCAAGTTATTTCAACTGATTGTAGGATGTCTGGAGAAGGTGAAAAGAGTGCGGAGATGCTAGTGGCTGTTGCACCGGTGCCAGAATCTGAGGTGCCAGTGCAAAGTGAATCAGTGGAGAAGGTGGGAGAAGATGAACCAATGGTCAACCTGGGGAGCGATCATGATGATTATCCAGAGATGTATCTGAGTGGAGATGAGGAGGCAGAGTCTGAGCCAGCTAAGGTGGAGTTAAAGAATAAGACCAAAGTTGGAAAACAAGATCACGAATCTGCAGAAGTCCAGGAACTCCGAAGTAAAGTGTTTCTTCTAGAGGAGTTATGGAAGACAGAGCGAGCATTACGCGAAATGACTGAAGAACGGAACGAGCTCAAGGCGCAGGTGGACAGAATGAAGGCTGAAGGTGGTGGATCATCTGAAGGAACCAGCAAGAAGGACAAGAAGAAGAGAAAGAGGGAAAAAGACGGCCCTAATTCTGAAAAGTCAATCCCGAAAAAGAAGCAAGCATGTAGCAAGTGTAGAAAGACTCACGCGGGAGAATACATGATGTGGAAGAACGTATGCTTCAACTGCAAGTAGGAAGGACATATTTCTCTGCATTGTCCTAAGCCGAATTTGAGGAAGTGTTTTTCATGTGGGCAGACGGGTCACAGATTCAGTAAGTGTCCCATCAAGAAGAAGATTGGTGAAGGGAGTGGTTGGTAGACAACCTAGAAATATGTAATAGTATCTTTTGGGTAGAAGTTTCTGATATTAAGTGATGTAATATCGAGAACGATGTGTAAGCATATGTAAATATATATATATGTTTTATGGATGAAATCTTTATTTTCTATATGAATATAAGGTTAGGATTAATTTGTTTGTTCTTAAAACTCATACTTATGGTAAGTTAATGACTCATAATTATATGAAATGTTTTGAACCCCTCAGCGAATGGACACCAAAGGTCTGACTAGGATAAGTTCATACACTCATATAATTGTGGCAAGTTCCTGAACTCATAAGTGTGGTAAGTTTGACGAACTGGTAATAACTGTGTGAGAATTGAGAATAATAACTTTTTGTGTAAAGTTGTGTTGTTAATCCTGATATGATTTAAAAAGGGATAGTAATATGTGGTAAGTACTATGTGCTATTTGAATAAATATGCAATTATATGAGAATTATGTGTTGAATTCTTATTGTGTTAAGAATTTGTGTAAAGAAAGAGAATTAATATAAGATTTTTATTTAAATCAGATCATGCCGCCTAGACGACAGAATCGAAACCAACGGGAAGAGCAATCTGTAAATAATGAAAGAGGTCAAGCTGACCCGATGCAAAACTTTACAGATATGATAGCCCAGGCTATAGAGAATAGAGCTCTAGCTGCAAGAGGAAGAGCAAGAAATCAGTCAGCTCAAAGATTGGCTAACTTCAAGGACTTTAAATGTAAGACCCCAACTTATTAATGAATAAAATCAAATTTTCTCTAAATATTATTGTGAATAATAAGGGGCTAATTTGATATAATACTTTGGTTATGGGTGAAATGTGCAAATTTTGCAAAATAAGCAAGTGGTTATAAAATATTCATTTTGTCGGGGGAATATTCGTTTGGTCGTGGAATATTCTTGCTGTCGGGGAATATTCGTACGACGGCGCAGCCTTGTGTGGGCCCCATAACGGAAAGCGATTGGATGAAGAAAATGACAAGTATAAGTTATTTATAAATAACGGCGTAGTTGTTACCGTTAATACTGTTGGAATACCCGGTGATTAAAATACAGTAGCACACGGTATTGCACCAATTATTAATTCTTACGTAAGAAGGCACTACTCAATAATTGTTACAGTAGTTATTGTTCAATATTTTATTTTATTGATTCAATAATTGTTGCATTGATATTTTATATTATTGTTGTTTCAATAATTGTTGCTGCACAGTATTTTCCATTATCAGATCAATAATTCATATTATTTGAATAATATTATTATATAACATTATTGGCAATGTCTAGAAAGTTCTGTCTAAGGAGAGGTTTGGTCATCTAATTGCGCGCCAGTAAGGAGAAATCCTTATTGGAAAGCCCCCTCTTTCCTGGGAACGGCCTGGTTGTCATAAATGTGATTCTGTAATATTATTTGTGAATAATTAATTATTGATTCATATGATAAGGAAATATTTATTTTATGTGGATATAAATGAGGGATATATTTTTTGTGGTTAAAAATGAAGGAGTTAATGTTGAGGTGTTTTATCAGTATTTTTATCGGAATGAAGGTATTAAAAATCAAATCAGGGTTTTTGAGAAATATTGCGGGTGTTATAATTTTTAATCCGACCGTTGGATCGTGGTAATTTTTGGATATGTTATACATATATAAGTTGAGTATATGTCCACAAATTTTGAACCGTTAAAAATGAACGTATGATTTATTATGAATTTTACGAGATGACTGGTTCAGAAATTGTTGAATTTTCGGAGTTTATCATTTTGATGGAAAATTCTAGAATTGGTGGGCCCCACTTGTGGTTGGTGAAGAAATGTGCTGAATTATATTTCAAATGTGGTGGGTGGGAATAGTAGCAGGTAAAGCCATCAGGTTGCAGGTCAAACCTACTAAAATTTTCCTATAAATAGAGGGCTAAGTTAGAATTGAAAATCACACCAGAAACAAGTTTTCTCTCTTTCTCTCTCTAGATTATTGAGTGTATTTTGTGAGTATTTAGACACTTTGAGAGTTTCTATTCATCAGAGCAAGTTTCTTTCAGCCTTATACCGGTATTCCGACCAGAAGTACTGATATCTTGAGGTAAGGGATATTATTTTCTTCTTAAATGATATTATTTTCTTCAATGTCATTATGCTGAAATATTGATATGAGTTTTTATCAAATTTGGAACTTTTTGTGTCGGGGTTACTATTCATGTATACGGCACTATTCACGTATACGGCACTATTCACGAATACGGCACTATTCACCGAAAAATAAAATTTTTCCTTTTTGTCCAAGATGTCTATTATGGTTACTATCTTTGATTGTATCCATGTTTTGATCTTTATTTTTGAATTCTGCTTCACAATTGATTATTATGAAGTATTATTGATCTTGGATAAACTGTTATACGAATCCCTACTATTTGTCCTTCTGTCTCATTGGATTCGTTCTCTTTAAGATATTTTTCATCATCCTCAGTCCTAAATGATGATATTAATGAATATCTTTGGCCTGTAGTGCAAAGATGTATGATTACTTGATGAATATCTTTGGCCTGTAGTGCAAAGATGAACAGGTGTTGAGATGAACATGACTGACAGGTGATACAAATGAATATCTTTGGCCTGTAGTGCAAAGATGAATATTTGGATAAAGATGATTATTAATTGATGTTACAGGGATAAAATATTGATGATGGACTTTTAAATCTTAGAAGATAGTAGAATTCTTTCTCTACTTGACTCTTCTAATGGTTTGTTGTTTCCGCTGCAGTTGTTGATCTAAAACTTGTTGTTGATTATATTCTATCAGATTTTTCCCTGTTGAAGACTAACGATAATTTGTTTGTATATTATCTTAGTCATAATATTCTTTACTGGGCTAGTTGAGCTCACCCTTTTCCTTTTTGTTCCATTTTTCTTCTCAGGAGGTGAGAACATAGCAGGATCTAGTCGGGGTATGGAGTGATGGTTCTAGAAAGATGTTTTAGCAGTCCTCACTATTTTTGTAAAATAGTGTTTGAATAATTGTAATGAGGATTTATTTGAGTGTGGATATTGTCTAGAAGACAATATTTGTATTTAAACTCACAGTATGTGTTGTCGTATTTTGCACGACATTTGTATTATTGAAGTTGTAGTTTGCTTTCTGTACCATGTATTTGGCGACTCAGAATGGGTGTTGTATACCTATTTTGGGGGCGTCACAGTTGGTATCAGAGCTTAGGGATATGATCCCTGGCTGAGATGTGAGACAAGAACTAGGAGGGGAGAGACGGGGAATTCCTTCACTAGTATGACTTGACTAAGTTTATTTGGTGTTTATTTGGTCGGTCAGAGTATAGGGATAATATATGACATGACTATTAACCCTTGTTTTATGGCAGTATTTAAGAATGGCAGCTGAGAACGTTAATAATGGAGTAAATCAGACCGTGGAGACACCTTTGATCACCACCCAGGGGAACGTGCAACAGGAAGGCAATATTCCTCCTGTAAACAACGTTACCGAGCAAACGATGAATGATGGAATGTTTAGGAGCTTTTTGCAGTTCATGCAAAATCAGACGAGGGAGACTCGTGTGCAGAATACGGGTGGAAATGATAACGCGCGGTTTGTCACAGCTAAGCAGTTCAAAGAATTGGGACCACCAGAATTTAAGGGAAAGCCGGATCCGATCATGGCGGAAACGTGGGTCAAGCAAATTACCAAGATATTCGATGTCTTGGGATGCACGGAGGAACAGAAGGTTCCATTCGCCACCTTTATGTTCCGCGGTGAGGCAGACTACTGGTGGGAGTCTGTGAAGCGTACCCAGCCTGACGCACTCAACATGTCCTGGGAAACATTTCAAAAACTGTTCAATGACAAGTACTTTCCTGAAAGTATTCGTCATATGAAGGAGGTGAGTTTATCAGACTGGAACAAAACAACATGACGGTGTCCCAGTACGAGGCGAAGTTTGCAGAGTTATCCAGGTTTGCACCTCATTTGGTCGAAAATGAGGAACGAATGACAAGGATGTTTCTGAGAGGTCTAAAACCCGAGATTCGACAATATCTTATCTCTCATAAATTTTCTTTATATTCAGATGTTGTAAACAGGGCTCAATTATTAGAGCGAGATAATGAGTATGTGCAACCGAGGGACCACAACCAGGGTCATACCGGTGGCGGCAGTCATCGAAGCAATGAAAACCAGCAGGGAGGAAAACATTCGGACAAAAGCGGTAACCACTCTGGTGGTAATCGTGGTCGTGATAATAGAAGGAGCGAGTCGGGAGGAGATTTTAAGAAGAGAAGGTACAACAATGATAACGTGAAGACGTCAGCACAAACATCAACTGTTTCTAGGGGAGGAGAACGACCACCGGTCGTATGTTACAAATGTGGGAAAGAGGGACATATCAGCCCAAACTGCCCACAACAATCCAAGGTATGTTATAACTGTGGAAAGGAGGGTCATATAGCTCGAGAGTGTTCTGTAGCAAAACCAAGTTCAGCGGGGATGGTGACTCCAAAAGCTGTCCCGGATAAGTCGAAATCAGCGGTTCCTGGAAGGGCGTTTGTCGTTACTGGCCAAAACACGAGAAACCCGAACGAGGTGATCACGGGTAAGCTAATCTTGAATTCTTGCGAAGTTTATACTTTACTAGATACCGGTTCTACCCATTCTTTTATCTCTCCTGCTTGTGCTCAACGTTTAAACTTGACTCCGGAGAAATTGGACTTTAACTTATCTGTTGAAACTCCGTTGGGTGAAACCTTCGTTACATCTACAGTTTATAAATCTTGCATGATCCAAGTTGGTACTATCACATTACCTGTTGATCTTATCTCTTTAAAGATACTTGCTTTTGATGTGATTTTAGGAATTGATTGGTTAACAGCTCATCATGCTAAAATTGATTATTTTCGTAAGGTTGTTAGTTTTCATATTCCTAACCAACCTGTCATACGAATTCAAACTACTAAACCACTAAAATCAATCACTGTCATATCGAGCCACAAAGCTATTCGTTTATTGAAAAACGGATGTCAAGCTTTCTTAGCCCATGTAATGGATTTGAACAAAGACAAGTCAGATTTGAATAATATTTCTATTGTTAGAGAATTTCCCGATGTATTTCCTGAAGAACTTCCTGGTCTACCCCCAGAACGTGAAGTTGAATTCTTTATTGACCTTGAACCCGGTACAAAGCCCATTTCTAAAACTCCATATCGAATGGCTCCTATTGAACTTCAGGAGTTAAAAGTCCAACTACAGGAGTTGTTGGACATCGGTTTTATTCGTCCTAGTACGTCTCCTTGGGGTGCTCCTGTTTTATACGTAAAGAAGAAAGACGGGAGTATGCGACTTTGTATCGACTATCGAGAATTGAATCATGTCACTATCAAGAATAGGTATCCGCTACCTCGCATTGATGACCTGTTCGACCAGTTACAAGGAACACAATTCTTTTCAAAGATCGACCTTCGTTCTGGATATCATCAGCTGAAGATTAAAACTGAGGATATTCCAAAGACTGCCTTCAGAACTCGGTACGGGCATTATGAATTCTTAGTAATGTCTTTTGGATTGACTAATGCTCCTGCTGCCTTCATGGATATGATGAACCGTGTATTCAAAGAATATTTGGATCAGTTCGTTGTTGTCTTTATTGATGACATCCTCATCTATTCCAAAAGCCGTGAAGATCATGAGCGCCATTTGAAGCTGGTACTGCAAAGGCTTCGTGAAAATAAGCTATATGCCAAATTGAAGAAATGCGAGTTCTGGCTTGAGGAAGTAGCATTCCTTGGGCACGTGGTGTCAAAACATGGAGTATCTGTCGACCCGGCGAAGATTGAAGCCATACAAAGTTGGGAGCAACCGAAGTCGGTAACCGAAGTACGTAGCTTTCTAGGCTTAGCTGGTTATTATCGAGATTTGTGGAAGGATTTTCTCGAATCGCTACTCCGTTAACTCAGCTGACTCGGAAAGATACAAAATTCGTATGGAGTGAGGAATGCGAGAAGAGTTTCCAAGAACTCAAGAGGAGACTCATTTCGGCACCTGTTCTGACAATACCATCTGGTTCGGATGGATTTGTTATCTACAGCGATGCTTCAGGCAAAGGGTTAGGATGTGTTCTCATGCAACATGGGAAAGTCATAGCCTATGCCTCACGACAACTCAAAGAATATGAGAGGAATTATCCTACTCATGATTTGGAGTTGGCAGCAGTCGTTTTTGCGTTGAAGATCTGGAGACACTACCTGTATGGGGAGAAAGTGGAGATCTATACAGATCATAAAA
Source organism: Panax notoginseng (assembly GCA_016801055.1). Classification (NCBI taxonomy): domain Eukaryota; kingdom Viridiplantae; phylum Streptophyta; class Magnoliopsida; order Apiales; family Araliaceae; genus Panax; species Panax notoginseng. The sequence continues at coordinate 232,643,102 of CM029013.1, read as the reverse complement.
GCCTCAAATATTTCTTCACCCAAAAGGAACTCAACATGCGGCAGCGACGTTGGCTCGAGCTGTTGAAAGATTACGATCATACCATCCAATATCATCCTGGAAAAGCAAACGTAGTAGCTGACGCATTGAGTAGAAGATCATATGCGGGTACGAGTGCAATGTTGTTAACACAAAGGCCCATTTTGTATGACTTGCAAAGGATGGAGATAGAGATGAAGGCTCCAAGTACCCACATGATGATATCAAATATACGAGTAGAACCGACTTTAATCGATAAAGTTAAAGCTGCTCAAGCTACGGACATGGAGCTGATGCGTATGAAGAAGAAAGTGCAAGAAGGTGCTATTCCAGAAGCAAGAATCGATGAAGAAGGAATACTTCGAGTCAACTCCAGACTTTGTGTTCCTAACGATTTTGACTTGAAGTATAAAATCATGATGGAGGCACATAACACACCGTTTGCAATCCATCCTGGGAGTACCAAAATGTATCACGATCTTCGACATACATTTTGGTGGAGCAATATGAAAAGAGAGATCGCGGAGTTTATCTCGAGGTGTTTAACTTGTCAACGTGTAAAGGCGGAGCATCAAGTGCCAAAGGGTCCATTGCAACCACTTGAGATCCCAAAATGGAAGTGGAAAAACATTACTATGGATTTTGTTACGGGTCTTCCCAAGGTTTCTCAAGGCATAGATGCGATTTGGGTTATTGTTGATAGATTAACCAAATCCGCTCATTTCTTGCCGATACGTGAGACTTATTCCCTTGAACGTCTTGCTAGTATGTACGTGAACGAGATTGTGAGATTGCATGGCATGCCAGTATCCATAGTTTCGGATCGTGACCCAAGATTCATTTCACGATTTTGGGTTAGCTTGCAGAAAGCTATAGGCACGGATTTACAATTCAGTTCGGCATACCATCCTCAAACGGACGGACAATCAGAGAGGACTATTCAAACTCTTGAAGATCTATTAAGACTTTGTGTCCTAGATCTCAAAGGGAGTTGGGATAAGTACCTACCATTGGTGGAATTCTCCTACAACAACAGTTATCAGGCGAGCATAGGTGTGGCTCCATTCGAGGCGTTGTATGGAAGAAAATGTCGTTCTCCAGTATGCTGGGACGAGGTGGGTGAAGCAACATTGTTGGGACCAGAGTTGGTACGCATTACTACAGAGAAGATCCAAACGATTCGACAACGTATACAAACGGCACAGGATCGACAAAAGAGTTATGCGGATCTTCATCGGAAGGACGTGGAATTTAATATTGGGGATCATGTATTATTACGTGTTGCACCATGGAAGGGAGTTACAAGATTTGGGAAGAGAGGAAAGCTCAATCCAAGATTTGTTGGTCCATTTGAGATTCTTGAGCGAATAGGAAATGTGGCATATAGACTCGCATTACCTCCAAGCATGTCTCGTGTTCATAATGTTTTTCACATATCTATGCTTCGTAAATATGTTAAAGACCCGAACCACATTATTGAGTTAGAACCAGACGAGATAGCTGAAGATTTAACGTACGAGGAGGTACCTGTTAAGATCTTGGATAGGAAAGAGCATGTCCTACGCACGAAGGTTATACCACAAGTTAAGGTTTTGTGGAGAAACCATGCTATTGAAGAAATGACCTGGGAGTTGGAATCAGAAATGAAAGCGAGGTATCCTCACCTTTTTGAAACATCAGGTACGTACGTCAATTTCGAGGACGAAATTTCATAAGGAGGGGAGGTTGTAAGACCCCAACTTATTAATGAATAAAATCAAATTTTCTCTAAATATTATTGTGAATAATAAGGGGCTAATTTGATATAATACTTTGGTTATGGGTGAAATGTGCAAATTTTGCAAAATAAGCAAGTGGTTATAAAATATTCATTTTGTCGGGGAATATTCGTTTGGTCGTGGAATATTCTTGCTGTCGGGGAATATTCGTACGACGGCGCAGCCTTGTGTGGGCCCCATAACGGAAAGCGATTGGATGAAGAAAATGACAAGTATAAGTTATTTATAAATAACGGCGTAGTTGTTACCGTTAATACTGTTGGAATACCCGGTGATTAAAATACAGTAGCACACGGTATTGCACCAATTATTAATTCTTACGTAAGAAGGCACTACTCAATAATTGTTACAGTAGTTATTGTTCAATATTTTATTTTATTGATTCAATAATTGTTGCATTGATATTTTATATTATTGTTGTTTCAATAATTGTTGCTGCACAGTATTTTCCATTATCAGATCAATAATTCATATTATTTGAATAATATTATTATATAACATTATTGGCAATGTCTAGAAAGTTCTGTCTAAGGAGAGGTTTGGTCATCTAATTGCGCGCCAGTAAGGAGAAATCCTTATTGGAAAGCCCCCTCTTTCCTGGGAACGGCCTGGTTGTCATAAATGTGATTCTGTAATATTATTTGTGAATAATTAATTATTGATTCATATGATAAGGAAATATTTATTTTATGTGGATATAAATGAGGGATATATTTTTGTGGTTAAAAATGAAGGAGTTAATGTTGAGTTGTTTTATCAGTATTTTTATCGGAATGGAGGTATTAAAAATCAAATCAGGGTTTTTGAGAAATATTGCGGGTGTTATAATTTTTAATCCGACCGTTGGATCGTGGTAATTTTTGGATATGTTATACATATATAAGTTGAGTATATGTCCACAAATTTTGAACCGTTAAAAATGAACGTATGATTTATTATGAATTTTACGAGATGACTGGTTCAGAAATTGTTGAATTTTCGGAGTTTATCATTTTGATGAAAAATTCTAGAATTGGTGGGCCCCACTTGTGGTTGGTGAAGAAATGTGCTGAATTATATTTCAAATGTGGTGGGTGGGAATAGTAGCAGGTAAAGCCATCAGGTTGCAGGTCAAACCTACTAAAATTTTCCTATAAATAGAGGGCTAAGTTAGAATTGAAAATCACACCAGAAACAAGTTTTCTCTCTTTCTCTCTCTAGATTATTGAGTGTATTTTGTGAGTATTTAGATACTTTGAGAGTTTCTATTCATCAGAGCAAGTTTCTTTCAGCCTTATACCGGTATTCCGACCAGAAGTACTGATATCTTGAGGTAAGGGATATTATTTTCTTCTTAAATGATATTATTTTCTTCAATATCATTATGCTGAAATATTGATATGAGTTTTTATCAAATTTGGAACTTTTTGTGTCGGGGTTACTATTCACGTATACGGCACTATTCACGTATACGGCACTATTCACGAATACGGCACTATTCACCGAAAAATAAAAATTTTCCTTTTTGTCCAAGATGTCTATTATGGTTACTATCTTTGATTGTATCCATGTTTTGATCTTTATTTTTGAATTCTGCTTCACAATTGATTATTATGAAGTATTATTGATCTTGGATAAACTGTTATACGAATCCCTACTATTTGTCCTTCTGTCTCATTGGATTCGTTCTCTTTAAGATATTTTTCATCATCCTCAGTCCTAAATGATGATATTAATGAATATCTTTGGCCTGTAGTGCAAAGATGTATGATTACTTGATGAATATCTTTGGCCTGTAGTGCAAAGATGAACAGGTGTTGAGATGAACATGACTGACAGGTGATACAAATGAATATCTTTGGCCTGTAGTGCAAAGATGAATATTTGGATAAAGATGATTATTAATTGATGTTACAGGGATAAAATATTGATGATGGACTTTTAAATCTTAGAAGATAGTAGAATTCTTTCTCTACTTGACTCTTCTAATGGTTTGCTGTTTCCGCTGCAGTTGTTGATCTAAAACTTGTTGTCGATTATATTCTATCAGATTTTTCCCTGTTGAAGACTAACGATAATTTGTTTGTATATTATCTTAGTCATAATATTCTTTACTGGGCTAGTTGAGCTCACCCTTTTCCTTTTTGTTCCATTTTTCTTCTCAGGAGGTGAGAACATAGCAGGATCTAGTCGGGGTATGGAGTGATGGTTCTAGAAAGATGTTTTAGCAGTCCTCACTATTTCTGTAAAATAGTGTTTGAATAATTGTAATGAGGATTTATTTGAGTGTGGATATTGTCTAGAAGACAATATTTGTATTTAAACTCACAGTATGTGTTGTCGTATTTTGCACGACATTTGTATTATTGAAGTTGTAGTTTGCTTTCTGTACCATGTATTTGGCGACTCAGAATGGGTGTTGTATACCTATTTTGGGGGCGTCACATTAAAGCTGTAGGACCGCCTGAATTCAAAGGGACCACAGATCCGATTGAAGCCCAAACTTGGGTAAAGGAGATGGAGAAAGCATTCATCATTGCACGTGTGGCAGAAGAGCAAAAGACGGCTTTTTGCAACTTACTTAATGAAGGGAGAAGCTAACTACTGGTGGGAGACGAACCAAGCGAGAGATGGTACAGAGGTAGTGTTGTGGACAAGATTCAAGGAGTTGTTCTTCGAGAACTACTTCTCACCAAGTATGCAATCCTGGATGGAAGTTAAATTTCTAGAACTTAAGCAGGAGAACATGTCGGTAACAGAATACGCTGCCAAATTCAATGAGTTGGCAAGATTTGTACCTCATCAGGTGGACACAGAAGCAAGAAAGGCGCGAAGATTTGAGAATGGGCTGAAGCCGAGAATATTCAACAAGGTAGCGGTATTGCAGATCAACACGTTCGTGGCATTGATGGAGAAAGCGTTGATTGCTGAAGGAGGGAGCGAAGCTGTGTCTCGATTCCATCAGGAGAAGAAGAAGAAGACTAATGACGGAGGAAGCAGTGGTGGAAGTAATCCGAATAAGAGGAAATGGAGTGAGAATACTCAGTCGGGTAATAAAACAGAAGATAATAGGAAAGGAAGGGAGCCATGTGCGAATTGTGGGAAGAACCATGCTGGAGTTTGCCTGAAGAAGAAAGGAGTTTGCTATAACTGCGGACAAGAGGGGCATATGTCACCCAATTGCCCCAGTCCGAAGAAAATTCAAGGTTGCTTTGGATGCGGATCGACTGATCATATCGTTCGGAATTGTCCGAGGAAGAATGCAGAAAAGGAAAGTGTCAACAAGGGACCCGGTGGCGGAACCTTGGCAACTCGAGGACCTGCACAGCCAGGAAGACCAACGGCCCGTACATTCAACATGACGGCGCAGGATACGGTGGCTACCCAGGAGGTGGTAGCAGGTAACAATTTCGCTTTAGAAATTTAAATTACGCGAGAATTATAAGTCAGATATTACTGTGAACTGTTTCCTATTATAGATTCGAGTCACATGTTAGAATTTGAGACACAAATGAATATTGGGTAGATAAAAATGAATTGATGATACAACTTTAAAAGATTATAGAGAATAAGAAAGCGGTAATTCCGAGGACGAAATCCTTTTAAGGAGGGGTGAATGTGATAACCCGAGATTTCGAATAATCAAAATTTACGAATAATTTTTTTTTTAATTAATATTAATATTAATTATCATTTATGTGACAAGTATCGGTGATACGTGTATCGAGAAAGTCAATGTGTATTGACTAATAAAAATTAGAGTAGAGTTGTGCTTAACAGCTTTAGAAACCCTAACCCTAATTTCTGGATAGGGATTCGGTAGAAAGTATAATTAAATTAATTATTTTAATGAGTTTGTGTTTGTACCGAAGAAATCTATTGATCAATGATTAATCGGATAAGGTTTAATATTAATAAAACCTAATAAGAGATTAAAAACCCTAATCTCAGGATTAGAAACCCTAATGTACCGTTGAAAATCCTAATTGTACATCGAAAAACCTTAATATTATATTCGGGAATTCTAAACCCTAAATTACGAAACTCTAATCCTAATTGGCAAGCCTATTATGTGTGTATTAAACTTAAATATGATTAGAAAATCCTAATTATATTTTAGTTATATTAATATCTATTTTACTAACCCTAATTGTAATTTAGAAAAATTATTTTTCTAATTAAAACCCTAATTCGTGGGTTGTAAACCCTAATGACCATTTTGAACCTAATTGCTAAATTAAGTAATTTTAATTAGGGATATTAATCCTAATTAGCAAGATTGAATTTTATGATTAGGAAATATTAATATAATTATCGAATCCTAATTGTAATTTGAAATTATTAATTTTCTATTTTGAAAACCGAAATTCAGAAATTTTGAAAATTAAATTGCAAATCTAAAGGGTTCAAACCCTAAATCCTAAAAGGTCCAAACCCTAAACCCTAATCCAAACCCTAAACCCTAAGGGTTTGTACAAATTTCATGTTTGCCATTAAATTTATTTTATAAATTACAAAAATGCCCTTTTTACATTTTAAATGAGATAACTTGTAAAAATAGCAAAACCTTTAGTTGGTGACCAACTAAAGTAAGCCAATTGACTTTAACCTCAGCCAAAAATTGATCCAAATGGTGAGCTAACATGTGTGTATTCATTGGATCAATTATTTAAGTGATAAAGAGAGAGAAAGTCTCAAAATTTACTTATTTTTCTCCCAAGCTCTCATCTACTCTCTCTCTCACCAAGGCATCCGAAAATCACAAGTGTATCAGTCTCTAGAAAATTTCTTTGAACACCTAAAATCAGATTGGAGAGCATAGATCAAGAATTAGAAAAATAAAAGGTATAAGTCCTAAATTTATTTTGATCTTGTATGCTTAGTCAAATTTTGTGTTTTTGTGTTTAAAATCTTGCTAAGGGATGTTTTATGGTGATCTATGATGATCTACCATGGATCCATAACATCAAAATGGGTAGAAACTATGTTTTTCAAAATCTGTTCTTGAGCATTTTTAGTGGTCTGACAAGTAATGTCAGTGGCCACAGATCCTTGCTCGTATATGTTATGGGTTGTTTTAAGCTTGATATTGGTAGCTTGTTATGTTGTCTTGGATCTGGAAGTGAAATCACAGACATTTGATGTCTATATTTTGAGTTATTTCTGGTCAAATCCCGTTGACCGGGCATGACCAGTCAAAATCTGGGCAAGCCCAGAAATTGAAATCAGCGCCTGACAAGAAGTTTAAGACTTTAGACCTGTCAGTATGTTTGGTTTTTGATGTCTTTGTTTGGTGCATTATGTAGCTGGTTATGTGTACTATAGATTTGGGTCTTTATATATCTTGTAAACGCATCAGATCGATCGTGAAAGGTGGTCAAAGTAGACCACCCGAACTGATTTTTGCTTTTCTGGGAAAACCCAGAAAAATAAGAACATCATTTCTGACATACTTTGACCGTGTGATTCATGTTTATTCTGTCGATGATAATCTACTTTTATGCTTTGGTGTTGTTCCTTGACATAAGGTCTATTACTTAAAACATTTATATGACAATAAACATGAACATAAAGCATAAATAATTGAGTTAGAAAGTGACTGTTCGAGTTTCTGGGTTTCTGGGCAAACCCAGAAACCGTCTGACCATAAGTTTGAAGGCAATGATCTGCTTGTTTTGATGTTGTATAACTTTTATGTTGATTGTTAATGGTAGTACATGAGTAGTACATGATTGAACTTTAAGATTGCCCAGAAACAATTGTAAACCAAGATTAAAATTCGGTCAAAGTAAGGGTCTCGAACTTGAGTCTGACAGTGTTCTTGAGATGAAGAACACCTAAGACGACAGATTTGTGTCGCTAAAGGCTTTAGCGACGATTCTATTTATTTTATTTTCTGAATTTTCGGTAAATGATTAAAAAATAGAAATAAATTCTAAAAATTACCAAAAATGGTTTTAAAAATTATTTTAAATTATGAAAATTAATTTTTGACAAATTGGAATATTTTTCTTTAATATTTATAATTATTTAAATATTAAAAGTATTTAATTTATTTAATTAGTGTATTAAACAAATTAGAGAAAAATGATTTAATATTATGAAAAATCATTTTAAATAAGAATAATGTATTTAAAAATATTTTGAGTTATAAAATGTGACTTTTAATATTTTTGGAGCATTTTCATTAATAATTTAATATTAATGATATTAGATTTATTTAATTACTAAATTAAATAAATAAGTTAAAAATAATTTTAATGATTTAAAAATTATTTTAAATAAGAATAAAGTGTTAGAAAATATTTTAAATTATAAAACATAATTTTCAATATTTTTAGAGAATTCTCATTAATAAATTAATATTAATGATATTAAATTTATTTAATTATGATATTAAATAAATGAATTAAAAATGATTTTATTGATTTAAAAATATTTTAAAAGTGAGAAAAATGTTTTAAAAATATTTTAAGTTATAATTAATGACTTTTAATATTTTGATAATAATTACATTAATATTTAAATATTAATGGTGATGATTTAAAAATAATTTTAATTACTTTAAAAATCATTTAAGTAGAATATTGATGATTTAAAAATATTTTAAGTTATTAACAATAACTTTAATATTTTGACGAGTATGTTATTAATATTTTTATATTATTAAATATTAATAATGATAAGATTATTTAATAATTAAATCATTTAAAATGATTTAAGTGTTTGAAAATTTATTATAAATTATAATAATTGTTTATAAATTACTAAAAGCTTTCGGAAAATATTATAAATGATATTTGACTTATCTAAAATAGTATTGAAGCTTAGAGACCAAGTTTAATTGATAATCAATGTGTTAATTGTCAAATAGGGTGACCAGAACACCGAGAATGGACCGAAGTCCAACCAGAAATAAATAGTTAGACTTGATAAGTGTTTATATAGGTTATAAACACTAATGTGGCTATGTGATAATGTGTCTAGGAGAAGTTTGACTGTAAAATACAGTGTTACGTGTTATAAATGATTGTGCTAATTGTGAGACCGACATTGTTGATTATAGGTCTTACGAACGCAGTTAATTATATTGTGTAGCTGTAATCAACGTGAAATGCAAGTTTCCTAACTCAACCTTGAGTTATATTCATTCAAATATTTTAATGGTTAATTATTCCTAATTATACCATGTCCAGGAAATTTATTGTTGATTATTCGCAGTTAGTTCATGATTAAAATTCAAATTGAATTACTGATTCGAAAAATATATATTCGTAGAATTACTGTTGTTGGATATTTATATCTGCAGAAACTTATGTTGACAGTACAGATAATTCCTGTTTATTGTCAAATTATATTGAAAAATGTCTTAGCTAATTATTCTGGCTAGACAAACATTTGTTAGAACTTGATAAATACGAGAAGAGAAATCAATTGTTATTGATAAATCAATGCCAGTTGTTTCGGCTAGGTCGATAAGTAGATAGAATTTGAAATCACAGTATTTCGTTGTTAAATCAAAAATATTGATGCTGAGACTGAGAAGAACAACCTTTTATATAAAAGGAATATTTTGGGTCGTATATTCGACCATTGCGCGCTGTTAAGTATTATGCATAATATAGGGTACAAGGAGTTGGCCGGCTCTAAGTACTTGCCTGGGTATGATTTAATCTTTATGGTTATCTGATACGCCTGCGTATGTATCAAAGTAAATCTTTGATAGATACCCGAGAAAATAAGTTCAAAGATCTGGTGAGATCACTCAGCATAAATCTAGAAAATATTCCACTTTGCTATTGCGTAGAATTAATTCTTGATTATTCAATAGAATATCGTAGAAACTTTGAAAGCGTTGTACTCTTTCATTATCAGATTATTGCATTGCCTAGAATACGAGAAGACTTAGTATTGAATAACGATTTGTTCAGCTATTTCAAAGTTCACCGAACTTTGGTTTCATTCTATCAAAATAGATAGTCTGTTCTTATTGATTAGTATACATTTATTGTATGTCTTAACTTGCGGGGCAAACTATTTGCTCACCCTTGCTATAAATAAAACATTTCAGCTAGGAACGAAGAGGCCAGCTGGTCAAAGAAGAACAAAGGCAAAGGCAAGATGCTGAAATAGTGTTATGAATATTATTATTATTATGTTGTATTGTAAACCCTTTTTGTTTAAGTAAGGGGTATGTTTGTAAATTTAAGGTTAGCAAACCTGGGACTTATGTATTAACAACTTATGTTAATGACTTATGTATTCCTATTTATATATGAATGGGTAGTTAAATGATATTATATTATGGATCGTGAACACCAAACTCGGGGGTCAGGTAACCCAGATTTGGGGGTGTCACAGGTTTTATGTGCTGTATAAACTGATAGGATTATGTAACAACCCGATATTTTTTATATAATTAAATCAGAAATTTTACGTATAAATTTTTTTTATTATTATTTTAAGTATGAGGATTTGTACAAGATAATGTGTATATATATTTATGTGGTAAATAAAAATATATTTATTCCATGAATATTTATAAATAATTTTATTTTAGAATTATTGATTATTATAAATTATAATCTTATAATAATTACTTTTATAGCAGAAATATTTTTATTAATTATTTTCCATGAAAATATAATCATATATTATTTAAATAATATATGGAGTGATTTTTAGAATAATTATAATAATTATTCTATTATATGAATTTTAGTACAGATTATTAAGTTAATTATTTTACCTTAATTATTAAGGTTAAATATGGAAGAATAAATCACATATGGAATCTAAACCCTAATTTTAGATTTTTATCAAGGAATGAGAATAATAATATAATATTAATTATATTTTGATTTTTCAGTGCTATAAATATGTACAGTATGTACGTATTGATAATGGTTGGTCAATTATGGTGTTTAATGTCAAAACCCTAGCATTAATTTATTTAACCCTATTTGTAATTCAAATGGGAAATTCAAATACTATTATATAACTATGTTATATGATTTATGTTGTGTATTATATAATGATTTGATTAATTATGTAAATCCTAATTAAAATCTAGAAACCCTAATATTCCTGTATAATTTAATTAGAACCCTAATCTAATTTAGAAAACCCTAATTTACAAATTTTAGAAACTAAAATTTTATTATAAACCCTAATTGCTAAATCCTACAGATGCTATGTACTAAACCCTAAGGATTAAACCTTAAGGGTCAAACCCTAAAAGTTTGCCAAATGACAAGAATGCCCTTAAAAATCACAAGTCAATTGTCTAAAATGCACTTTTGTATTCTTTATTAAGCAACTTGTAAAATTTTGCCAAGTGTGGGAGTTGTTGAGCTAATCTAACTACTCCATTGACTTAAATCCTCCAGAACATTAGGCTAGATCAGTCAATACATGCATCATACACTAGTATATATAGATTGGAAGAGAGAGAAATTCATTTGTTAACTTGTTTTTGCACAAACTCTCATCCTTGAGCCTCTCTCTCTAAAACCCATGGGATTTTGTAGCTTACCAGTCACATAATCAAGCCCCACCATCACCCAGAACAAATCAGTGGCCTAGAAATCAAAATCGTTCATAAAGGTATAAACCCTAGCTTGAAAAATATGTCCATTAATTCCATGTTAGATGTTGTTTTTTGTGTTAAATATGTTGTATGGAGTCTAATTAAGTGATCTGGGTTGATAGATGTTAGATCCATAACATCTATAGGCTCAGATTTAGCATTTTACAAAATATGGAAAAAATTTAATCTGTGGTCTGACAACGAATGTCAATGGCCACAGATTCTTACTCGTTTACGAGTTTTGTTGTTTTTAAGTTGTTATATGTAGCTTGTAATGTGGTTTTTAATCTACAAGTAGAATCAGGGTCATTGGATGTGTAGATTTGTAGTTATTAACGGTCAAAATCCGTTGACCGGCATTGACCGAGCCTTTTCTGGGCAGCCTAGAAAGCCACGAACAGCGTCTGACAACATATTCAATCGCTTAGATCTGACAGGTTGTTGGAATTTTGTTGTTGTTGTGGTATCTAAGTAGTAGATTTGTATATGTACTACATATTTATGCCTTTATATCACCTATACATCAAACAGGATGAAAGTAGTAACCGGTCAAAGTAGCTAAGTAGTTTATGTTTACGGTTTTCTGGGAAATCCAGAAAATCTATGAACACTGATTCTGACAAGATTTGACCAGTGTATATCTAGAGATTTTGTTGTTGCTTTATGTGTTTTAAGTGTTAGATCTCTTCATTTACATTGGTACTACAAGCTGGAACCGTTAAATTACCATAAAATCAACTAGAAATTGATTAAATCAAGACACAAAGTAGCTATCAAGCAATGCCTAGGTTTCTGGGTAACCCAAAAAACCCAGGAAGGGCCTGACAGCCACTTTGGACCTCCTGATCTTTCAATTGATGCATGTTATGATCATTCTTGTTGCTGGATCGTGTAGTCTTGTATGAGTACTACATGATCTAATCAACAACATGTCCAGAAATACTTTGTGTGAAGAATGATTCTTGGTCAAACTAGGTCACTCAGTATCTGACTTAATTTTCTGGGTTTGCATGAAGAACACCTATAGCGACAGTTCTGTCACTATACACTACAAGAAATCACACAAAAAATGACGCTAAAATTTGTCACATAAAATTCATTTTTCGTCACTAAAACATTTGGTGATAATTGTTAATCGTCATAGAGACCGTCACCGTATGAGCGTGGTATTAGGTTTATTTGACAATATTTGACGTCATCACTAAATGTTTTAACTTTTGGTGACGATTTACATCATTGTCACTATAATTAATTACTTTTAGTGACGTTAATAGCGTCACTATTTGAATGAAACTTTCATCACTCTATATTATATTTCGTCATCAAAACTTGGTGCATTAAATGACAAAAATCGTTTTTCGTCATTAAATAATATTGTTTTAGTGACGAAAATATGTTACTCTATTTAAATCATCTAATTTTAATGACGACAATATTGTCATATTTATGATTATTCTTTCGTCATGTTATTGTGTTTATCGTCACCAAAAATAAGAAAATAAATGACGATAGAACAATTCGTCACCTAATAATGTATTTAACATGACAATTATGTCGTTGTCATTTCATATTTTAAATAATATTACAAAATAATTTGTCACCAAAGAATTATTTTTTGGAACACATTTTTTAATGTCATTAACTGAATACTTATGGTGACGATTCATCTCGTCACAAAAAAAGTTATTAATAGTGACAAAATTAGTTGTTGTGACTAAATGAATATATAACAGTGACGATATAATTTGTCACCAAAGAGTTAATTTATATGACACATTTTTCTGTCACTAATTGAATACTTATGGTGACGATAGAATTCGTCACATAAAGAGCTATTAATAGTTACAAAATTAAAAGGCATCACTAAATAATATATAATAGTGACGACATAACTTGTCACCAAATAGTTAATATTAGTGACAATATCAGTTGTCATAACTAAATGAATATATATAATGACAATACTATTAATTCTAAAGAGTTAATATTATTCATCATTAAATGTTAATTTTCATCAACATTAACATCCATGTGGATCTACATATCATATCAGCATATTTTAGATGACAAGAAAAATAAATTGATATAATAAAAAAATTATTAGTTTCGATATATACATTTATATATATGATCAAAGCCTGGTTCCAAACTCTTTTCCTCATCTACGTCTTTCCACCTTTTGGGCATTGGAAGGACATGTCGAGCTACTACGCCAATTTGACGTGCAAGCTTTGCAGATTCATCTCCATTTATAGGTCTTCCTATTAATGGATCCACATTGATCTTCATTTTGCTCCCTGAAGCAACAAATGTCTTCATAATCCCCTTGCCCATTGTTGGACCACGACTCCTTTTCTTAGAGCTAGCTGTATGAACATTACATACTTGTTATAGTATTTGTTTTGCATACATAATAAATAAGATTATTAGTTACCTTAGAACTTACTAAAAAAAAAATTAATTAAAAAAAAAGAGAATTCATACCTGTTTCAGTACTTGTTTCAGTTGATAGGACTTGCTCATTTGATGGAATTTCAGGACTTTCTATTGTTGGAGTTTTATGATTTTCAGTTGTTGGAATTCCTGGACTCTGAGTTAATGGAATTTCAAGCCTTTGAATTGCTAGAACTGTAGAAATTTGTGGTGTGAGATTAATTTTACAGGTCTGATTTTTAGTAGTATGTTCACTACCTTTGGATGAATTATTATGGGCTTTAAGTATTACAAATGGTTCCTTTCTGTATTAGATTTCCCACCATCAGAAGCCACGCTTTCTTTGTCAAAACGTCCTTTGATACCTCTGAGAGTTTTCGAATCAGCTGGCTTAGAATTACGATCAATGAGAATTTGTTTAGTCTTGTTTGCATTGCTTTTCACTTTCATTTTGTGTCTACTTCCAGGAGCCATTTATAAAACCTGTAACAAAAAAAAAGTTGAATTAGATCTATTAGAATTGGATTAATTAATAATAAAGATAAGCTGCTTGTATAATTATACATAACATTCTAGTGAGCATTAAGATGAAAAAATATCATAGCAATCAGTACTACGTTAAAAAAATGCAATTTAAAGACTAATGCAAATTTATTATGTTTAAGTTGCAACTTGAACTGAAATTGCATAAAATTAAGATATGTTTTAATTGCAGACTGAATCATAAAATATATCTTTAACTATTTGATCACACCATATTAACAGAAAATGAAAGGGAACTATTGAATTGTAATTATACTATCTATTCATTTATATCTATCTCACTGCGAAACATTCTTCCAAGTTGTGGAAGCGTCAAAATATCTTTCTCTAGAAGAACTCCGCAGAAGGTACACATGTTAAGGCAATTTTGAAATATCATCTTGAACGACGATTATTAATGAAAGTTGTTTTTAACAGGTATCTGCGATTTTACTGAGAGCGTTCAGTAATCATCCTAAGGTTCAAATTTGGGATGGTAAAGGTACCCATTCGATTATAATTTAAGAAGTGTTCATTTTACATTTTCATGCTGGAAAAGTATATGACTTTAGATATATACATTTATATAATACTGTTTAGGTCCAAGTCCGCACATGGGGCATCTAGCTTGGGCTGATGCGTTTGTCATCATAGCTGATTCAGTTAGTATGTTGAGTGAGGCATGCAACACTGGGTATGTTAGATATGTCTTGATGTTTGTCACATCAAGACATGCAGCACTGGGTATGTTAGGCATGCAGCACTGATTCAGTTAGTATGCTGTTTGTCTTGATGTTTGTCACATCTTACTGCTGATTCAGTTAGTTCGTTTCCAGGAGCAACTTATTTCAAAAGTTTTGAAAAAAAATAAAAAATTCCGTGTTGCCAATGATGATGAATGATCAACATTAGTGAAAGAAACGTTTTGTTCATCGGTTGTGTTACATTTACCCACCCTTATTCAGTCAACTGGTACCATTCTGGAATTCTTACCTTCTAAACTAATGTGGTTGTATTAATCAATTTTTTTTATTCACCTGAACCAGCCATGTGCAAATCTACTAACAAAACATAACAACATATAGACGATAAGACCAACAACATCATTCAACATCACCTCGGGTAGTAGGGGGTGAATTTCTTATTTAAGAAAGCAAAAACTTTAAATAGTTACCAAGAAAACAAAAGCACCAACAACATCAAGCCGATCAGTTAACAAAGCATCATAATGAGAAAGAATCGAAATCAATGCAATAAGACAATTCTATTAAGACATGATGCAAAATGTAGTAGACCAAAACTTTCCATTGCACTTATTGATTCACAAGAACACAGTATATGTGCACAGTCCAAATATTAACCGCAAGTATAAATATTAACATTTATAGGAAATACGCTATGCCATAAGCTATACCTTTCAGCTCTAAAAGCCAGTCAAAGAAACTTGCAATTGTATAATCAAAATCTATATTTACACCACAAAGTAATCTTTATTAAACATTTACGAGCAATCCTTATTAAACATCACAGCTAATTATCATCACAACTAATTTAAAAATCAACCCCAAGCCTTGGTTCTATCTAATATTTGGTCTTTAACCAAAACAGTCCATAGAGGACTTTTGACAAACACCATGTATGCATTGTTTTAAATCACCATTCTCATAGCCCTTTATTTATGTTATCAATCCATTTTAGCCTCCTTATATCACCACACAACCAACATATCTCCTTTATTCTATTTCAATTAATAGCAGTTCAATTATAGCTCAATTGCAAAAAGTATAAGAACTTGGTCTCTTACACAAACAAATACATATATATACATACATGTGTCTGTATATATGAATCATTACAGCAACTAATGGAATACGGATGAACAAAGTTGTTAGAAAAAATACCTTCGAAAAAATTGAGTGGTTTTTGGGTCTTCGAATTTAGGGCTTCTGCAATTGGGACAGAAGGATAAAATTTGAAGATGCAAAGATGAAGTTTGGGTTAAAATTTTTGGATTAATGATAATCCCTTCACCCGTAGGAAACATTATCCACACCATCAAATCTCAGTCTCGCTAATTGCGGCAAGATTTGGTGCTACTTTTTTATTTATCCCGCCTAAACTATGGCTAAGTAATAGAGGGGAAACCAAATTGGTAGAGAGCTGGCATTTATCTGGTTTAAACTTCAATCTTGGCTAAGAATTGAGGGAAAAATTTGATCTCTATTGCTTCCCTTTCGCGCACACACTCTACACGCTGAGAATTGAGCGAAGCCCTCCCTAATTCTTATTTAACTGAATGTTAAATACAATACTAAAAAATAAAGTTTCTTTAAATTAATCTCCAAATGACTTTTTTAGATTAATATTATGTACTTGAAATAAAATTTAAAGTCTTTTTGATTATTTATTTTTAATTTTTTTAACTTTAACTTTATTTATGATCATAAAAATAAATTTTTATGGAGAAATTTAAAGTTTAACGTAGTGAAAAATTATTTACTTTATAGTTTATTAAAATAAATAGTTGATAGTGTAAGTTATTTAAAAAGTGCTACTAAAATTAAATTTATTATTGTAAATTATTTAAGATATTTATATTCACCACAATTAATTTTAAAAAAATTATTTAAAACAAAACAGCGACCAATTTTATCTTTCATAAAAAACCTCAGAACAATAATATATAACTATATTCTAAAAAGTATTTTTATTTTAAAAATTTTATAAGTATTTTAAAACATAAAAGTATTTTTATTTTTATTCAAGAATGTTAGCAAAAAAAAAGTCAGTTGAAATTATGTCAAATTCAATCATTAGATTCTTGCTCTCTTTTTTTTTCAAATATAATGTGGACTTCTCTTTTTTGGTCAATATAATCAGATTTTTGGCAAAATTGAAAAAAAGAAAGGGAAGAGTTGCTTCTTCAGATTTTAAAATTGAAATTATTAGTTCCAATTTTTAGTATAAAACTGACCCAAATAAGCGAATTTTTCCACCTTATTTTATTGTTTTAATAATTTTGAATAAGTAAATCTAAATATATATATATATATATATATATATATATTCAAATTATATAACCAATCACAATAATTATATTATCTTGTATTTAATAGTCTGAATAATTAGAATAAGCAATAACCATTAGTGAATCAAGCATGCTCTAAAACCATAAGGTCTGGCATGAACGTAGTAGGTATCCCATATTTTATGGTATAGCTACAACATTAGGGACTGGTTTCTTGATCTCTGAGCAGATTTCGCCATTTACCTAAAGAACTCACAGCTGAGAGTATCTCTGCTCATGAAATGTAGTGACACAACTGTAGTGCATATTGCAGAAGAGTAGATAAGTTGGAAGGTCCCTCCAATCCGCATTCTCAAACTTTTGAAGTTATTCATCCCATTTTTATATACCTTGGGCAGCTTGAAAATGTGTTGCTTCATTTTCTTTACTGCATGGGGGCCCTCAAACTAAAATTCAAAATGCAGCTTAATTTGTGATTCACTTAGTTTCACACATGCATTTTTGGCAAGTAAGGATGATTTAAAATCAACTACAAAAACTGTTGAGATTAGTAAAAAATATCAATTTACAAGCTACATCGAAAATAGATCCCAAGATGCACAAAAACACCCTCCTTAACCTTATAAGTTAAAACAACAAGTGCTCAAATGCCACAAATGACAAAATTGACAGATTGATATTTGTCAGCCGACTGTAGCAGCCACACACTCTGCAACACTATACGAAGTCCAGCCCAACCAACAACTGCTCGCCCAAGACCGAAGTAGCACAGCAGCACAACAACAGAATTTAGTTGAAACACAGAGTAGACAGCAAGCCCCATGGTAGCCAAACAGAAGCAAACCAGCAAAAACTCCAAAGCTGGTAAGGGTACTTGTTTCACCTGCTTTCAATCTGCAGCTTCCAGTAGCCTCGAAACTCAAACCTACAACACCTGCTATAGCAGAACATACAGCAGACAACAGACCAGCAGCAACACAGCTGCAGAATCATCCTAAAGCTGCACAATAGGAAATAGCCCAACGCCAGCAAGCCTAAAACCCAACAAATAGACTGATAGCCCATCAAAGCCAACTGCAAAACAGATCCACCTACTGCACCAGTTAAGAACCCAGCCCTAATACAGCATCACAGCCGCCCCATTGGACAAACAATAATAATAAGCCCCCTGCAGTCCAGCAGCTGGCTCACTAGCTGCCCACAATATTTTTTTCCAAAATGTAAAAAATCACCTGAAAAACAAGGTTTGCAGTGTATGAATCTGAAGATAAACAGAAACTACAGGAACTATAACAATTATACCAAAAAAGCAAACCACTTCAAACTGAAAATCAGCTTTCCTTTAGCTTAAGAATAAAACAACACAATGAAAATCCAAGACAACACTCACACTTTGAAGTTTGAACAATGTAATATTAACCAATAAAAAGAAAAACATAAATTCCGTCAAAATAATTGTCTAGATGTACAATGGTATTTCAGTTATCAATTTCATAACACGGTTCACTCCAAAACCAAAAAAGACTACAGAATTGGCTGCATTTGCAGCTAAAGGAAAAGCATTCACATAACAACTCCTCCCATTTCTGGAAAAAAAACACAACACAAAACTATCAGAATAGCCACAGTAGTTTAGTCCAGTAAAGTTAGTTGTCAGAAATGCAAACAGACCAACAAGAATCAAAAACTAATCAAACCAAATTTTTCAACAAACTTGTAGCCTAAACCAATATAAAAGGTAATATATAAAAGTATTACAAATATTATTAATATATAAAAGGTAATATTTTTCAAAAAACTTGTAGCCTAAGGTTGCAGGAGTAACACGTGCATTCATTGTACTATCAGCATCTCTTACGTTACTCACCAACCTGTCAAATTAGCTACTCCTAATATCCACCCAGCATATCAACTTTAGGTATAAAAAATTACAAGTTCTCATATATTGAACTGTCAAGTATCTGAAGTAAAAGGTAGACAGAAATTTTACCAAAAGAGAGAAGGAAAAAAGAGAAAACAGGAAAAGAATGACCGCAAGACTCATGCAACCCATCTAGTATTAATTTTCTAACGCACCCATTATGTTCAAACCAGATACAATTTACCTTTTAAATTTTTCACACACTAACCACTAACTTGAAAAGATAGCAAAACAGAAAAATAGCATTCATTCAAGTTATCTAAAAACAGATATTTACCTATTTGAAACAATTTCTAATTCCACCATAACCCTTATCTTTCATCTGAACTCAAAACCATCAGCAGCTGTACAACCCAGCAGCATATAGACATCATCCATAATTTTAGCAACCCAGCAGCACAAACAGAAAATAAGCAAGCAGAAGCAGTGTCAGGTAACAGGAACAAGGCATATGCCAGCCCACCAACACACCTCATCAACCCGGGAGAGCTTATGAAGCCAAACCTGCTGAACCTGCTTAGCAGAACAGACACAGCACCATCAGTCAAGCCACAGACCGGTAGCAGTACTGCAATAGAAAATGGGGCTCGCCTAAACCCGAACAGCTGCAACTGTAACACGCAGCAGACACATAAAAAAATGCTAAATTTAGTCCAATTCAATTCCTCAGGCTTGCGCTATCTCTTTCTATTACCATGCTTCCCTGGTGTCAAATCTTCTAGTCTCCCCAACTGCATTAACACATCCTCCCCAGTTAATTATATAGGTGCCTCGCTATCTTCTCTTTTACCATTGAACTTTCTGCTTCTTCTCCAAGCATGATCTTTTGGTAAATAGCGACAGTGTCCCATGTAACACACCTTGTTTCGCAACCCCTGAGAACATATTTGGTCATTACAAAATGGACAAGCCATGTACCCTTTAGTACTCCATCCAGATAAATCACCATATGCAGGAAAATCGTTTATTGTCCATAAAACAGCAGCATGCATTTGAAATTTTTTTTATAAGAAACATCAAAGGTTTCTATCCCTTCAACCCATAATTTTTTTAACTCTTCAATTAACGGCTGTAAATAGACATCAATGTCCTTTCCTGGTGATTTCTTCCCTGGAATTAGTAAAGATAACATAAAGAATGGTTGTTTCATGCAATCCCAAGGGGGAAGATTCAATGGAGCTACAATAACAGGCCACATGCTATAAGTGGTGCTTAAGTTTCCAAATGGATTAAAACCATCTGCAGCTAGAGCTAGTCTAACATTTCTAGGATCATTTTCAAACCAAGGAAACTTACTATCAAAGTCTTTCCAAGCTATTGAATCAGCCGGATGTCTCATATAATCATCATCAATTCATTTTTCTTTATGCCACACCATCTTTTTAGATGTTTTTTGGGACATGAACAAGCGTTGAAGCCTAGGTATCAGTGGAAAATACCTTAAAATCTTTTGTGGTATCTTCTTCCCTATACCATCATTGACTTTCCATCGAGAAGTTCCACAAGTAGGGCAAGTTTCCACGTTTCCATTCTCCTTCCAGAATAAAATACAGCCGTACTTACAAGCATGGATACATTCATATCCCAATCCCAAATCTCGCAATGATTTTTTAGCTTAGTAGTAAGAACTTGAAAGCGTCTCACCATCAGGAAGAGATAATTTCATCATCCTCAACATCATATCTATAGTTTTATTACTCACCTTATTATACACTTTGAGGTGAAGTAATTGTATGATAAAAGAAATCTTTGAAATCTTCTTACATCCAGGGTATAATTCTGTTTGAGCACCTATCATGAGTGCCTCGAGATATGCTGGAATACCACCGATATTGGTGTTATTGTCATCTGGGATATTTTCAGCATCAGCTTGATAGTGTTGTTGACCAAGGTCAAATAACATGTCATTAACACCATCATCTTCTTCATCATCTTCTTCAAACAAATCATTATCAATCCTATCACCCTCATTGGTATGTGGATTCCTTAAATTATTCGAACTTGATGGTTCACCGTGATAAAACCATGTTGTGTACCCTGGATCTATCCCTCGCTCCAAAATATGATCTTTAACTGATTGTTGATCTTGAATTATTAAGTTCAAACAATCTATACATGGGCATCGAATGTCGCACTCTGTACCTACATGAGTTTCAACAAATTTCATAAAGCGTTTACCCCATCAATATAAGCCTTAGACCATTTAATTGCACGCAACCAACTCTTGTCCATTTTATACCCCACAGAAGCTAGTTGATACAATAGAACGAAAACTATATCAAAAAACTAATAGTGCTAAAGAAGGCCGAAGATAGCAGCACTATATTCTTGAACTTGGCTTGCTTGGTGATTACAGATAAAGTTTGATTTTAAATCCTGACAACTGACGTTTCTCTTTCTGATGGTTTGCAGGCATAGCTTCCAAGGATTTGGATTTGTCAACTTCATTACTTTCTTCTTTGATCTGCACAAATGAATCTGAC
Organism: Panax notoginseng; assembly: GCA_016801055.1. NCBI lineage: Eukaryota > Viridiplantae > Streptophyta > Magnoliopsida > Apiales > Araliaceae > Panax > Panax notoginseng. The sequence continues at coordinate 232,621,351 of CM029013.1, read as the reverse complement.
ATGGGAGAGAAAAATAACACCAAAAGTAAAAAGATTTTTTGGCAATAAAAACTGCTATACATGAGCACCCCTCCACCAAACAGCTATAACCTCAAAACTACAAAAACAGAATAAAAGAACACAAGGACAAAATTCGGCACAAAGAAGTAGGCTGATAAATTTAATAAAGTGAAGAAAAAGAGGAAATATATGTTGGAAATGGAATTTAAAACATTAAATATTAGAGTATTTTGAGGCTTAATTTAATGTGGGATCGACACTCCGAAAATGTCGGGTCTATAAGCCTATACGTTCTCCTCCGTGAGGAGTATAACGTGGTATACTTATTTGTTCAAATCCATTAGGAATTGAATGAGAAAATTGACTCGAAAGTCACCTACTTGATATGGTGTAAATTGCATAGTCCCACATAGCATGTGGAAAGGAAATATAAAGAACATATATATGGGATGTTTGCTCAATGGGAAGGGCCCCAAGGGGCACCCCACTTTTGTGGAAGGGAGATGACCTAGCCAAGGCTTGGTTCAAAACCCCACGCGCGCGCCGCCGCCGCCGTTCGTCCGGGTCGGGTCGGGTCGGGTCGTGGTCGTGGCATGATATAACTTTTTTGGACAAAATTTGTTAAATAATTTATCAGATTTTGTTTTAAGGGTTATCAATACTACGTAGTTTTGACGCCCAACGGTAATAAACTGCCACTTTATTCTATAAATTAATTGGTTTGGGCGCTAAAACAGAAAAAAGAAATAAATCTCTCCCTCCCATTCCGCAGCAATAATATTTTTTCCCGTTCCGTTCCTCGTTTTTCCCGTTTTCCGTTCCATTCTCTGTTGGCAAAGTGTGCAGTGCGCTGCTCTTCATTTCCTTCCAGTATCATTAAGTAAGTTGTAATTACATGCATCATTTGCATCATTATTGAAAAAATTCGGTACATAACATAAAAATTGGTTCGATGAATTCTTAATTTTGTAATGCTACTAATTAAGAATTGAAATCGGTTTTATCTTGGGAAGCAATTATTCAAATAACCTTAGCATCTGTGGGGAAATAAATTTGCTTTAAGGAGACTTTGTGAATTCAAAGGACTCGGATTTATTTTATTTATGTTCTGCATAATTTATTATTATCATATTTATATGCATTATTAAATAATACTATATATTACAGATAACAATATAAAGGTAAAAATATAAGCATAAACAAATATCGTTACTTCTTTGGCCAAAATCAACTTTAGTAGATAGTGGGTAAAACAAGGAGTAATCAAAAAAGGAGAACTAGACATTCAGGAATTCTTCAAGAGTTTGCAAAGTAATCAAAAAAGGAGTAAAAACATGTCAACCATGCTACCAATTATTATGAATCGAATTACAAAAAAGTTCTTACTAAAATCACAATCATATCTGTAGTTTTCAATCATAAAAAAACATAACAAAATTACATATACCTCTTGTGCTTGATTATAATCTTTGGAATCCCTCCTTAGATTTAATTTCCTTACGTAACGGAGCAAAACTGGAATTCAATTTGGAAGGGAGAGAGAGATTTCGGCAGGTGGGAGGACAGAGCCATAGAGGAGCCGGGACTGGGGATAGAAAGAAGGATGCAGGGTTGGGTTGGAGAGAGAAAGAGGGATGTGCGAGTCTTTTATTAGGCCAAGGTTGTTTTAGAAAAAAACTGATGCTTCGTTTGATTTTAATTTAATTCCTTTCCTAATATTTAAGTTTTTTTTATTTATTTCTAAAAAAATTTCCAATTAGCTTTCATGGTTAAAGTTTTATTTTAACTTAACAACTTATATCACATTATACGAATTATTATCTTCCACATGTACAATTTAAAATATAATATATTATGTTTATTATATTATGCTTATTTTACATAATATTAAAAAAAGGTATTACTCACAACTTTGTATGAAAATTATATTTCTCATAGTAATACTTTGTATTAAAATAATTCTATATTAAAATTATTTTAATACCCCTTTCTTAAATAAAAATTTATGAAAATTTAACATTAGAATTTAATATTAAAAAGTATTCTTAATTGATCATCTCTTTTGCGAAAGATTTAGTTCAGAACAAATCATGAAATAAAAATATATTCATATATTTATCACACATACGCATTATACCGCACATAGTCACTTATTATGTATGTAAGACCCCAACTTTTATAAATAAAGATGAATTTTCTATAAATATCATTTTTGAATATTATGGAGTTAATTTGATATAATGTTATAGTTGTGGGTAATATTTATAAATTTTACAAAGTACGCAAGTTGTTATATAATATTCGATTGGTCGGGGAATATTCGTTTTAACAGAGAATATTCGTACAACGGCACAATCATTGGTGGACCCCACAACGGAATTATTGTCGGATTGAGAAAACGACAAAAATATTTTATTAAAAATAACGGCGGAAGTTTTACCATTGATACTGTTGAACTACTCGGTAGTAAAAGTACAGTAATACGTGTGGTTGCATAGTAGCACACGGTATTGATTATTAATGTTTATGTGAGAAGTCACTCAGTTTGATTCAATTATTGTCAGTTAATAATATGAATTATTTAGCGATAATGACGTTTTGTTTTATTCGTATTATTAACGTAATAAAACAGAAACATCTTTTTATATAAAACAAAATACTTTATTAAAGTTATTCTATAAATAAAATATATTATATTTTATTTAAAAGATTTTTCTTTAAATATGGACCGTCAGATTAAAGTAATCAATCTGGACCGTTCATGGATTAGTTACTATGCATTCTATTTTTCTATAAATAGCAGCTCATTCCTTCATTATTTCTTACGAATTCACTGAACTCTAGAGAGAGAAACTATAGAGAGAGAAGAAGAGTATTCTACTACTTAACTACTTCCTTATTTTAGCCCTTCTTTAAAACGGTAAGGGGTGTTATTCTTTCTTATTCATGAAGAGAACTGTTGTTATTCCATTTCTTATTATTCTGATGGAATAACCTGTATACGCGGTCTACCCTATACTTGATGACATTCTTCTATTATTCTGTTGGAACATCCTGTCTGTGTGTTTTACACTGAACCTGGTTCCGTTTTTATTATTATTCTGTTGGAACATCCTGTCTGTGTGTTTTACACTGGACCTGGTTCTGTTTTTATTATTATTCTGTTGGAACATCTTGTCTGTGTGTTTTATACCGGACCTGGTTCCGTCTTGTTATTATTCTCTTGGAACATCCTGTCTGTGTGTTTTACACCGGACCTGGTTCCATTATTTATTATTCTGTCGGAATATCCTGTCTGTGCGTTTACGCCGGACCTGGTTCTATTATTTATTATTCTGTTGGAATAACCTGTCTGTGCGGTCTATCGCATGCATGGTGATTTCTTTTGTTATTCCATTCTTTATTGTACTCAGTTGGTTAAGTTTTGACTTCTATACTCCATGAAATTTGTGGAATATCCTTGATAATTGTGTTTCATCCAGTATCTTTTCATGAAAATATTCTTCTAAGTATTCTTGAATTTTACTCCACAAAGCAGTATCATGTTGACAATTTGGACGTTGTTAATTCTTGGATAAATTAATTCTTGAACTTGTTTTATTGAATTCTTATATCATTGTCATCATCCTCATGTTTATAAAATGTTGAAAGTCATCTGTGGCCTGTAGTGCATAGATGGACTTGGTATGATTATGACCAGGGATTATTCGGTATAATCATGACTGTAATGTTACAAATGATGTGGTAAAAATTCTCATTGGCCCGTAGTGCATTGATGGACAGTTGTTGGCATGATCATGACCATTAATGAATACACGAATATCCTTGGCCGTAGTGCAGGTGTGATTCGATGATGTGGATTATTTTATTAAGCTGAGTCCCAGCGATCACAATGTTGAAAAACCTTTTAAATTATAAAAGATAGTAGAGTTTATTTTTTACTTGACTCTTTTAATGGATTGCTTGTTCCGCTGCAGTTAAACTTGATGTCTATTATATTTTATCAGTTTAACATTGTTGAAGGCTAATGATAATTTATTCTGCATTATCTTAGTCATAATATTTCTTACTGGGCTAGTTGAGCTCACCCTTTCTTTCACTGTTCTCTTCAGGAAATGAGAACGTAGCTGGGGCAAGTCGGGGAACGGAGTGATGGTCCGAATGATAGTATTAGTTAGTAGTCCTCACTATTCTATGTAATAGTGTGTTAATAAATGTAATGAGGACTCCTTTTGAGTATGAATACTCTCTAAAAGATAATATTTGTATTCAAACTCACAGTTTATGTTTTGTCGTATTGTACACGACAGTTATATTAGTAAGTTGTATTTGTATTCTATACTATGTATCTGACGACCCAAGATGGGTGATGTATACCTAATTTTGGGGGCGTCACAGTTGGTATCAGAGCTTAGGGATATGATCCCTGGCTAAGATGTGAGAATAGAACTAGGAGGGGAGAGACGGGAAATTCCTTCACTAGTATGACCTACCTAAGTTTATTTGCATGGTATTTAATTGGTCGGTCATAATATAAGGATAATATATAACATATCAATTAACTTTTATTTTGTGGCAGTATCTGAAAATGGCATCTGAGAATGTTGAGAATAGCAATGGAGCACAGGCGACTGTTGATTCACCACATATCAATAATCAGGATAATGTGCATCAGGAAGGTGACAATCCTCATGCAAACAACAACACTGACCAGATGATGAATGATGGAATGTTCAGAAACTTTATGCAGTTCATGCAACAACAGGCGAGAGCGGCTCCTGTCCAAAATATAGGTGGAAACACTGAAAACTCTCGGACGGTCACCGCTAAACAGTTCAAGGAGCTTGGACCACCAGAGTTTAAGGGAGAGCCAAAATCACTTATAGCGAAAATATGGATAAAGCAGATTACCAAGATATTTGATGTCTTGGGATGCTCCGAGGAGCAAAAGGTTCCCTTTGCCGCCTTTATGTTGCGAGGAGAGGCAGATTACTGGTGGGAATCGATTAAGCGTACTCAACCTGCCGCACTGAAGATGTCTTGGGAGAAGTTCCAAGAGTTGTTTAATGATAAATACTTTTCCGAATTGTTCGTCACATGAAGGAGGTGGAGTTCATCAAATTGGAGCAGAATAATATGACCGTGTCGCAGTATGATGCTAAATTTGCTGAGTTATCCCGGTTTGCGTCCCACTTGGTGGATAATGAAGAGCGAATGACGCGAATGTTTTTGCGAGGTTTGAAACCTAAGATACGTCAACATCTTATTTCTCATAAACTGTGTTTGTATTCAGATGTTGTGAATAGGGCTCAGTTAGTGGAGCGCGATAACGAGTCAACGCAACCAAAAGAGAGCAGTCGGCAAAATGATAATACCAGTGAGAGCAGTCATCGAAGCGATGACAACAAGTGTGGAGGGAATCAACAGGCCAGAAATGGTAACCACTTCGGTGGTAATCAGGGCCAAAACAATAAGAATGTCATTTCAAGAAGAGGAGATTCAACAATGATGGAAAGACGTCAGCACCAGCACCCGTTGTTAAGGAAGGAGAACGACCACCTATCATATGTTTCAAATGCGGAGGGGAGGGGCACATCAGTCCAAACTGCGCGATGCCGTCTAAAGCATGTTATAATTGTGGAAGAGAAGGTCATTTAGCTCGATTTTGTCGTTTACCAAAAATAAGTTCAGCCAAGATGGAGACACCAAAGGCCGTCCAAGAAAAGTCAAAACCGGTAGTGCAAGGGAGAGCGTTTGTTGTGACCTCCCAGAAAGCAAGGAACCCGAATGAGGTCATCACGGGTAAGCTTATCATAAACTCTAACGAAGTCTATACTTTATTTGATACCGGTTCTACCCATTCTTTTATTTCTCCTACTTGCGCTCATCGATTAAATTTGACTCCGGAGAAATTAGACTTTGATTTATCTGTTGAAACTCCATTGGGAGAAACCTTCATTACATCCACGGTTTATAAGTCTTGTTTGGTTCAAGTTGGTACCCACACATTACCTGTCGATCTGATTTCATTAAAAATACTTGCATTTGACGTGATTCTAGGGATTGATTGGTTAACTACTCATCATGCAAAAATTGATTGTTTTCGTAAGGTTGTTAGCTTTCATATTCCTAATCGACCTATTATGCGAATTCAAGCAACCAAACCATTAAAATCAATCGCTGTCATCTCAAGCCATAAAGCTATTCGTTTATTGAAAAACGGATGTCAAGCTTTCTTAGCTCATGTCACGGATCTAAACAAAAATACGTCAGTTTTGAATGATATTTCTATTGTTAATAAATTCCCTGACGTATTCCCTGAAGAACTTCCTGGCCTACCCCCAGAGCGTGAAATTGAATTTTGTATCGACCTTGAACCCGGTACAAAACCCATTTCCAAAGCCCCATATCGAATGGCTCCTATTGAACTTCAGGAGTTAAAGATCCAACTGCAGGAATTGTTAGACATTGGCTTTATTCGTCCTAGTACTTCTCCTTGGGGTGCTCCTGTGCTATTCGTGAAGAAGAAAGATGGAAGTATGCGACTTTGTATTGATTATCGGGAGTTGAATCATGTCACCATCAAAAACAGGTACCCATTGCCACGTATTGATGACCTGTTTGACCAGTTGCAAGGAGCACAATTCTTTTCAAAGATCGATCTTCGTTCTGGATATCATCAGCTGAAGGTTAGAACTGAGGATATTCCAAAGACGGCTTTCAGAACTCGGTACGGGCATTATGAATTCCTAGTCATGTCCTTTGGATTGACTAATGCTCCTGCTGCCTTCATGGATATGATGAACCGGGTATTCAAGGAATATTTGGATCACTTTGTGGTCGTCTTTATTGATGACATCCTTATTTATTCCAAAAGCCGTGAAGATCATGAGCAACACTTGAGGCTGGTACTCCAAAAGCTTCGTGAATACAAGCTTTATGCCAAGTTGAAGAAATGCGAGTTCTGGTTGGAGGAGGTAGCATTCCTTGGGCACGTAGTATCAAGTCGTGGAATATCGGTTGACCCGGCAAAGATTGAAGCTATTCAAAGCTGGGAGCAACCTAAATCAGTGACCGAAGTACGTAGCTTTCTTGGTTTAGCTGGTTATTATCGGAGATTCGTGGAAGGATTTTCTCGAATCGCTACTCCATTAACTCAGCTGACTCGGAAAGATACAAAGTTCGGTTGGAGCGAAGAATGTGAGAAGAGTTTTCAAGAACTCAAGAGGAGACTCATTTCAGCACCTGTTCTAACAATACCATCTGGCTCGGAGGGATTTGTCATCTACAGTGATGCTTCGAGCAAAGGGTTGGGATGCGTTCTCATGCAACATGAAAAAGTCATAGCCTATGCATCAAGACAACTCAAGGAATATGAGAGGAATTATCCTACTCATGATCTAGAGTTGGCAGCTGTTGTCTTTGCACTTAAAATTTGGAGGCATTACTTGTATGGGGAGAAGGTGGAGATCTTTACGGATCATAAAAGCCTCAAATATTTCTTCACTCAAAAGGAACTCAACATGCGACAACGACGTTGGCTTGAACTGTTGAAAGATTATGATCATACCATTCAATACCATCCTGGAAAAGCGAACGTGGTAGCTGACGCATTGAGTAGAAGATCATATGCAAGTACGAGTGCGATATTGTCAACACAAAGGCCCATTTTGTGTGACTTGCAAAGGATGGAGATAGAGTTAAAGACTCCAGGGACCCATGTGATGATGACGAATATACGAGTAGAACCAACTTTAATCGATAAAGTTAAAGCTGCTCAAGCTACAGACCTGGAGCTGATGCGTATGAGGAAGAAAGTGCAAGAAGGTGCTATGCCGGAAGCAAGAATCGATGAAGAAGGAATACTTCGAGTCAACTCCAGACTTTGTGTTCCTAACAACCCTGATTTAAAGTATGAAATCATGATGGAGGCGCACAACACACCGTTTGCAATCCATCCTGGAAGTACCAAAATGTATCATGATCTTCGTCATACATTTTGGTGGAGCAATATGAAAGAGAGATAGCGCTGTTTATCTCAAGGTGTTTAACTTGTCAACGAGTCAAAGCGGAGCATCAAGTACCAAAAGGTCCATTGCAACCACTTGAAATTCCAAAATGGAAGTGGGAGCACATTACCATGGATTTCGTTACCGGTCTTCCTAGGGTTTCTCAAGGTATTGATGCGATTTGGGTCATTGTTGATAGATTGACCAAGTCTGCTCATTTCTTACCGATACGAGAAACTTATACACTTGAACGTCTTGCTCGTATGTACATAAACGAGATTGTAAGACTGCATGGTATGCCAGTATCCATAGTTTCTGATCGAGACCCAAGATTCACTTCACGATTTTGGGTTAGTTTACAAAAAGCTATGGGCACAGATTTACGATTTAGTTTGGCATATCATCCTCAGACGGACGGACAATCAGAGAGGACTATTCAAACTCTAGAAGATTTATTAAGACTCTGTGTCCTTGACTTCAAGGGAAGTTGGGACAAGTTCTTACCATTGGTGGAGTTTTCCTACAACAACAGTTATCAAGCAAGTATTGGCATGGCTCCATTCGAAGCATTGTATGGAAGAAAATGTCGTTCTCCAGTATGCTGGGATGAGGTGGGTGAAGCAACGTTGTTGGGACCGGAGTTGGTACGTATGACTACAGAAAAGATTCAAACGATCCGACAACGTATAAAAACCTCACAAGATCGACAAAAGAGTTATGCTGATCTTCATCGAAAGGACGTGGAATTTGATGTAGGAGATCATGTGTTCTTACGTGTTGCTCCATGGAAAGGAGTTACGAGATTTGGAAAGAGAGGAAAGCTCAATCCTCGATTCATCGGTCCATTTTTAATCCTCGATCGAGTAGGAACTGTGGCTTATAGACTCGCTTTACCGCCAAGTATGTCTCGTGTTCATAACATTTTTCACATATTCATGTTACGCAAATATGTGGAAGACCCGAACCACATTATTGAGTTAGAACCGGACGAAATAGCAGAAGATTTGACGTATGAATAAGTTGCTGTTCAAATCTTGGATAAGAAAGAACATATACTACGCTCCGAGGTTATACCTCAAGTCAAAGTTTTGTGGAGAAACCACGATGTTGAGGAAATGACTTGGGAGTTGGAATCTGAAATGAAATCAAGGTATCCTTACCTCTTCGACATACCAGATACGTACCCTAATTTCGAGGGCAAAATTTCATAAGAAGGGGAGGTTGTAAGACCCCAACTTTTATAAATAAAGATGAATTTTCTATAAATATCATTTTTGAATATTATGGAGTTAATTTGATATAATGTTATAGTTGTGGGTAATATTTATAAATTTTGCAAAGTACGCAAGTTGTTATATAATATTCGATTGGTCGGGGAATATTCATTTTAACAGAGAATATTCGTACAACGGCACAATTATTGGTGGACCCCACAACGAAATTATTGTCGGATTGAAAAAATGACAAAAATATTTTATTAAAAATAACGGCAGAAGTTTTACCATTGATACTGTTGAACTACTCGGTAGTAAAAGTACAGTAATGCGTGTGGTTGCATAGTAGCACACAGTATTGATTATTAATGCTTATGTGAGAAGTCACTCAGTTTGATTCAATTATTGTCAGTTAATAATATGAATTATTTAGCGATAATGACGTTTTGTTTTATTCGTATTATTAACGTAATAAAACAGAAACATCTTTTTATATAAAACAAAATACTTTATTAAAGTTATTCTATAAATAGAATATATTATATTTTATTTAAAAGATTTTTTTTAAATATGGACCGTCAAATTAAAGTAATCAATCTGGATCGTTCATGGATTAGTTACTATGCATTCTATTTTTCTATAAATAGCAGCTCATTCCTTCATTATTTCTTACGAATTCACTGAACTCTAGAGAGAGAAACTATAGAGAGAAACTATAGAGAGAGAGAAGAAGAGTATTCTGCTACTTAACTACTTCCTTATTTTAGCTCTTCTTTAAAACGGTAAGGGGTGTTATTCTTTCTTATTCATGAAGATAACTGTTGTTATTCCATTTCTTATTATTCTATTGGAATAACCTAAATAGTCTACCCTATACTTGGTGACATTGTTCTATTATTCTGTTGGAACATCCTGTCTGTGTGTTTTACACCGGACCTGGTTCCGTTTTTATTATTATTCTGTTGGAACATCCTGTCTGTGTGTTTTACACCGGACTTGGTTCCGTCTTTATTATTATTCTGTTGGAACATCCTGTCTGTGTGTTTTACACCGGACCTGGTTGGTTGGAACATCCTGTCTGTGTGTTTTACCTGGTTCCGTTTATTATTATTCTGTTGGAATATCCTGTCTGTGCGTTTTACGCCGGACCTGGTTCCATTATTTATTATTCTGTTGGAATAACCTGTCTGTGCGGTCTATCGTATGCATGGTGATTTCTTTTGTTATTCCATTCTTTATTGTACTCAGTTGGTTAAGTTTTGACTTCTATACTCCATAAAATTTGTGGAATATCCTTGATAATTGCGTTTCATCCAGTATCTTTTCATGAAAATATTCTTCTAAGTATTCTTGAATTTTACTCCACAAAGCAGTATCATGTTGACAATTTGGACGTTGTTAATTCTTGGATAAATTAATTCTTGAACTTGTTTTATTGAATTCTTATATCATTGTCATCATCCTCATGTTTATAAAATGTTGAAAGTCATCTGTGGCCTATAGTGCATAGATGGACTTGGTATGATTATGACCAGGGATTATTCGGTGTAATCTTGACCGTAATGTTACAAATCATGTGGTAAAAGTCCTCATTGGCCCGTAGTGCATTGATGGACAGTTGTTGGCATGATCATGACCATTAATGAATACACGAATATCCTTGGCCGTAGTGCAGGGGTGATTCGATGATGTGGATTATTTTATTAAGCTGAGTCCCAGCGATCACAATGTTGAAAAACTTTTTAAATCATAAAAGATAGTAGAGTTTATTTTCTACTTGACTCTTTTAATGGATTGCTTGTTCCGCTGCAGTTAAACTTGATGTCTATTATATTTTATCAGTTTAACATTGTTGAAGGCTAATGATAATTTATTCTGCATTATCTTAGTCATAATATTTCTTACTGGGCTAGTTGAGCTCACCCTTTCTTTCACTGTTCTCTTCAGGAAATGAGAACGTAGCTGGGGCAAGTCGGGGAACGGAGTGATGGTCCGAATGATAGTATTAGTTAGTAGTCCTCACTATTCTATGTAATAGTGTGTTAATAAATGTAATGAGGACTCCTTTTGAGTATGAATACTCTCTAGAAGATAATATTTGTATTCAAACTCACAGTTTATGTTTTGTCGTATTGTACACGACAGTTGTATTAGTAAGTTGTATTTGTATTCTATACTATGTATCTGACGACCCAAGATGGGTGATGTATACCTAATTTTGGGGGCGTCACAATGTGTCACATATTCAATACATTATATATTAAAAAAAATATTTTACTAAAATCCTATTTTAATATATACTTAAAATTTGGACTATTACATTGTCTTTTTTCAACACTATATATGCATACATAACTAACAGAGCAGCCTTATGAATTTAAGTCTCCTGATAAGCAAAATCACTACTCTCATTTTATTTTCAAGAAAGCAAAATCATTCTATGATGTCGATTTAGTACTACAATTACTAAACAAAGCTAAGAAGTTGTTTCGTCAAAAATTTAAACCAAATAGTGATTTAGATTATCAAAATTGTACAAGATCATCAACAACAATAGCAACCATTACAACAAAAATGACATGAAATCATTTCAAAATCGTAGTTGTTCAATTAGAACAACTACTAATTATCAATTCAAATCAAAATCTAGAAACATAACTAAAATGTCAAATAATTTCTGCCATCAATTTGGGATTATTAAAAATTGATAATGGAGGTTCTTGACTAAATGGAGGCTACTAATGATGAAAGGAAGACCGGTGACGTCGCTTGGATACAAGAAAATTTTTTCCCCATATAAAAATGTGACGCTATTGCATACTTTGTCACTAAATATAAGAATTTATGACAAACCAGTGTTGTCACTTATCCACTCATCTAATTAGCGACGAACTAGTATCTCGTCATATAAAATTGGTATTTATGACAATACAAATTGTCATAAATTATTATTTTTTCGTCTTTAAAAAATTTCCCTCCAAAATTTTTTCAGAAAATTTTTGCTTCCAAATAAAATTATAACGATATTATGTACTTTGTCACTAAATATAAGAATTTATGACGAACCATTTTTGTCACTTATCCACTCATCTATTTAGTGACGCACTATTATCTCGTCATATAAAATTGAAATTTATGACAATACAATTTGTCATAAATTAATATTTTTCGTCTTTAAAAAATTTCCTCCAAAATTTTTCAGAAAAATTTTGCCTCCAAATAAAATTGTGACAATATTACGTACTTTGTCACTAAATATAAGAATTTATGACGAACGATTTTTGTCACTTATCCACGCATCTAATTAGTGACGCACTATTATCTCGTCATATAAAATTGATATTTATGACAATACAAATTGTCATAAATTATTATTTTTTTCGTCATTAAAAAATTTCCCTCCAAAATTTCCTTCCAAAATTTTGTCTCCAAATAAAATTGTGACGAATTTGTATTTGGCATCACTAAATGTGAACATTAGTGACAAAAGCACACTGTCACTAAATTTTACAAAAAAATTAATGACAAACTATTATGTTGTCATCGAAAGAAATATTTTGTGACAATAAATACTGTCATCAATTATTATAAAATGTCACTAAAAGGTTTCCCTCCAAAATTTTGGTACGAAATTCTACCTCCAAAATAACTTGTGATGAAATTTTGTTAATCGTCATCAAATGTGTAAATTAGTGACGATATAAATGATTAATAGTAACAAAAGTAAAAGTTGTCACAAAAGCAAAAGTTTTAGTGACGATTTTAAATTTCGTAATTATTAATTAACAAATTGTGACAAAATTTTGTGCGTGGTAAAAATTTCGTCATAAAATGTGTGATTTCTTGTAGTGATAGGTGGTCTTTAGTGACAGACAGTGTATTTTAATTAATTTAATTTTCAAAAATTATTTATTTTAATTAAATAAATAGAAAAAACTAGTTTTTAAGTATTAAAAATACCAAATAAATTATTAAAAATTATTTTAAATTCTAAAAATTAGTTTTTATTTATTTTGAATATATTTCATAAATATTTAATATTTTTAGAATATTAAAGGTATTTAATTTATTTAATTATAATATTAAATAAATTAGTTAAAAATAATTTTAATACTTGAAAATCATTTAAAATTATATAATAATATAAGAAAATATTTCAAGTTATTTTTAATGACTTTTAATATGTTGTGATGAAATTCATTAATAAATTAATATTAATGATAATTAAGTTATTTACTAAATGAATTAAATAAATTAATTAAAAATAATTTTATTGAATTAAAAATCATTTTAAATAATAAGGTATTTAAAAATATTTTAAGTTATAAAATATGACTTTCAATATTTAAAGGTAAATTTCATTAATTAATTAATATTAATGATATTAAGGTTACTTAATAATTATATTAAATAAATTAATTTAAAAATGATTTTATTATTACAAAAATCATTTTAAATAAAAATAAAGTGTATAAAGATATTTTAAGTTATAAAATATAACTTTTAATATTTAAAGGATAATTTCATTAATAATTTAATATTAATAATTATTAATTTATTATTAATGATATTAAATTTATTTAATAATTATATTAAATAAATAGTTTAAGAATAGTTTTATTATTTTAAAAATCATTTAAAAAGAATATAAATGAATTAAAAATATTTTAAGTTATACCTAGTGACTTTTAATATTTTGAATAATAATACATTATTATTTAAATATTAATGGTAATTATTTAAAAATAATTTTAATTATTTTAAAAATTATTTAAGGGTAATATTAATACTTTAAAAGTATTTTGAGTTATTATAAATAACTTTAACATTTTGAAAATGATTTCATTAATAGTTTAATATTAATTAAATATTAATGATAATAGAATTGTTTAATATTTAAATCATTTAAAAATGATTCCAGTGTTTGAAAATTCATGATAAATTATAATAAATGTTTCAAAATTATTATAAGTCATTTAAAAATAATATGACTGATACTTACGGATATTGAGTTACAGAATAGAGTCTTATACTCGATAATTACCCGATAAAGCCGTCGGTAGACCGACATGTTTTAGAAATTGATCTGGACTTAGATAATTTAATTAGATATGTGTTTATTTGTGATTCAATGGTTGATAAACATATGTGATAATGTGATTAGGTTATGTGCTGACTGCAATAAGCAGTGCTATGTGTTATAGTATGTGATTCTAATCAGTAAAATGATCTTATTACTGATAGGTTGTTATACAAAAGATAGAACTAAGTTGCGAATTGTAAACAGCTGATCAGGCAAGTATCTTACCTTTGCATTTCCTTTATGCAATGGACATGAGTAAGAATGTTTCTAAATTATATTATTATTGTACAGATTATTAACCATATATTATATACGCTCATTGATTATCAACATTTAGTTTAGTATATGGTAATTCAGATATATATTTTGTTCGTTAATTTCTATAACTGGTTATACAAGTGTTCTCAATTGGATAATCATTGTATTTAATCACATGTTGATGTACCTTTGTTAATTACCCGTATATAAAAAAATGTTGAATTATAGATTATTGTTGAACAAGATAAAACCTTTAGTTTGGAACCCCGACAAGTATGAACATCCCATACACAAAAAAATTTTATGCACCCAAGGTGGACAGAGTTAACGATACCCTCGTTCTTGCATGTAGTATTGATCAATACAGGGTACAACGGGCTGATCACCCCCGTGCCCGTAAGTTATGATGGTTTATAGATGAAGTTCTGTTTAACCTATTCGAAAATTGAAAACAATGTTCATAGTATGTCACCTTAACCTTAATTATAGTCATTACGTAGTTTTAAAAATTTGAATATGTTATTATTATCGGTTTAGATTACTTCACAACTATTGATTTGTTGTAGAAAGGTAGTATAAAAAAATATTTAAATTCTTTCAGCTTATATATATATAATTGCTATTACTTGTTGGGCATTTAAATGCTCATCCTTGTTTAATTTAAATGTTTTCAGCTAAGTGTGAAGAACCAGAAGGCTCATGCAGAAACAAAGAAAAAGGAAAGCTAGCCAAATAAGATTTGTGGTATTCTATGTAATAGTTTGATATTATTAAGACAATGATATATATTATCTATCATGTTATGTAAGGAGTGTATTAAAGGTTACGTACTTGGGAGCTAGACTCTGATAATCATGTAGATTAAGTTTAATAATTATATTATTGTTATTATTATTAGTATTATTCTGCTCATAGAAATGGTATCGTGAAGCACCGAGTTCGAGTTCAAGTACCTGGATTTGGGGGCTTTACAGGTTGGTATCAGAGCTTAGGGTTAAAAACCTTAGGTGGGCTAGACCTTAGGCTATAACCTTAGAATAGAGGGAAACGTTGAAAATATAAATAACTCATATATAGTTTAAAAAGGAGATGAATTGAATAAATTCATCGTCAAATAAAATAAAAGATAACTTATATAAAATTCTTATTTGATGTGTGTATATACTATATACTAATCAGGATAATTTGTGTGTGTAGATGTCTGGTGGAAAAGGCTTGTTATATGCATATAGCATGAAGAAGGATCAAATCCATACACCCGAGCTGATATCGAAGCCAATAGCTGCAATAGAGGCTCACTATGAAAACACCTCGGACGATGTGGTTATTGTAGAAAAAGTAATACCAGATCCGAATATGGTGGAACTGACAGATAGTGATTCGGACACTAAAGTTGAAGCTGATCCAGCATAAACGGAGGTGCAGGATCTGAGGAACAATGTTTCTTCTCTAGAAAGGCTGTGGGAAATAGAAAAGCTATTGAATAGTCAGTTGCGTCAAGCGTTAATAGAAACAATAAAAGAACAAGATAAGCATAAAATCCAAATTGATCAGTTGGGAGCCACAGGCAACACATCGTGTGTAGCTCCGAGCAAGAAGGGGAAAAGAAAGATAGAAGACCATGACTTAGAAAAATTCGATAAGAAAAAAGGGAAAAGAATATGTTATCTGTGCGGTTATGAAGGACATACTACTCTGTATTGTCCCGATTACAAACCAGGAGCATGTTTTATCTGTGAGATAGAAGGTCATCAGGCGAAAGGTTGTCCAAGAAAAAGGCGTAGTGAATAGGTAGTATAGGTTCTGTTGTGTAGGTGTGTTTAATGTAATATGTATGATATGTGTGACTGTGTAATGTAATATTCTAAAACTTTTGTACAAGTAGTAGAAGCGAATCCCGACTTTTGTGGTCATAAAAGGGATAGCTGATGTTTAAAGCATCTTGTGCTATGTTATGTAAAATATTAGTTAAATGAATATGAATCTATGTTGAGTAATGAAACGAGTTTAATATATTAAACTTATATGATAAGGTTTAGAATGTAAGTTAAATTTATGATTTTATTTAATCAGATAAATACCGCCAAGACGTCGAACTCGAAATCAAAGGGCAGAATAATCTGTCAACAACGCTGAGGGACAACAACAAGCAGACCCGATGTAGCACTTTGCAAACATGGTAGCACAATCAATGCAACAAGGAATACCAGTCGCTGGGAACCAGCCGAATAATCTCTTGGCTAACTTTAAAGATTTCAAGGCTGTGGGACCGCCAGAATTCAAAGGTATAACTGACCCTGTTGAAGCCCAAACTAGGGTTAAAGAGATTGAAAAAGCATTCGTGATAGCTAGGGTAGCTGAGGGGCAAAAGACCATTTTTGCCACCTAAATGATGAAGGGTGAGGCAAATTTTTGGTGGGAAATAAATCAGACAAGGGCAGGAGAAGGAGTAGTTACATGGGATAGGTTCAAAACGCTATTTTTCGAAAACTATTTTTTGTAAGACCCCAACTTATTAATGAATAAAATCAAATTTTCTCTAAATATTATTATGAATAATAAGGGGTTAATTTGATATAATACTTTGGTTATGGGTGAAATGTGCAAATTTTACAAAATAAGCAAGTGGTTATATAATATTCATTGTTGTCGGGGAATATTCGCTTGGTCGTGAAATATTCTTACTGTCGGAGAATATTCGTATGACGGCGCAGTCTTTTGTGGGCCCCATAACGGAAAGCGATTGGATGAAGAAAACGACAAAAACAAGTTGTTTATAAATAACGGCGTAGTTGTTACCGTTAATACTGTTGGAATACCCGGTGGTTAAAATACGGTAATACGCGTAGCACACAGTATTGCACCAATTATTGATTCTTACGTAAGAAGGCACTACTCAATAATTGTTACAGTAATTACTGTTCAATATTGTATTTTATTGATTCAATAATTGTTGCGTTGATATTTTACTGTTGTTTCAATAATTGTCACTACGCAGTATTTTTCATTATCGGAGCAATAATTCATATTATCTGAATAATATTATTAGATAACATTATTGGCAATGTCTAGAAAGTTCTGTCTAAGGAGAGGTTTGGTCATCTAATTGCGCGCCAGTAAGGAGAAATCCTTATTGGAAAGCCCCCTCTTTCCTGGGAACGGCCTGGTTGCTAGTACTGTGATTCTGTAATATTATTTGTGTATAATTAATTATTGATTTATATGATGAGGAAAATAGTGATTTTATGTGGATATAGATAGAGAAAAATGTTAATGTGACAATTGTTGAAAATTAATATTTTATCTTTTTCTGATAAAATAATTCATTTAAATATATTATTTTAATAATATATTGATGGTGGTATTTTTACAATGAATGTGGGATATATGAGTATATGAGGAGGAAGAGTATTTTTGTGGCATTAAATGATTAACACATGTTTTGTGTGTTGGTGGACATAATTCTTGACCGAAAATTTATTATTGACTATAAAATCGCCCGTTTGTGAATTTCGGTCAATTTCTGTTTGGAATTTGGAAAAACTTTCTTCTGTAAAGTTGTAGAGAATTAAATTTCCTATAAAGACTCGCGAGATTCGAATTTTCTAATAAAAGGGCTATTTATTATGAATTATTAAAGTTCTGAAGTTCCGAAATAATTGATTTTTGGAAGTTTTATTTATTATTTTGAAGAAAAACGTTTTTTGGCATTTAAGTGGGCTAACATGTGATATAAATGGGCTGAGATCAGATGTCTAGAGGTGGGCTAAGGAAAATTTGATAAATATATTATTATTATATTAAATTTTCTGCTTTGGTGTTCTAAGCATTTTCCTATAAATAGGGTGCTTAGGTTAGAATTGAAATCACACCAGAAACACAAGTTTCTCTCTATTTCTCTCTCTATATCGAGCGTATTCTTGTGAGTATTTGATACTTTGAGTGTTGCTATACGGTGCAAATTTCCTTCAGCACTACATCTAGTATTCCAGTCAGAAGTACCGTCTTTCCGAGGTAAGGGATGTTATTTCTTCTTAAATGATATTATTTTCTTCAATATCATTATGCCGAAGTATTGATATGATATTTTTATCAAATTTGGAACTTTTCATGTCGGGGTTACTATTCATGAGTTACTATTCATGAGTTACTATTCACGAGTTACTATTCACCAAAAAATAAATTTTTTTTATCCAAAATATCTATTATGGGTACTAGCTTTGATTGTATCCATGTTTTGATCATTCTTGAATTTTACTCCACTATGATTATTTATGAGGTATTTTTGGACATGGAATAGTCGAAATACGAATCCTTAATATTTATTATTTTGTTTCACTGGATTCGTTTCCTTTAAAATATTTTTCATCATCCTCAGTCCTAAATGATGATATAATTGAATATCTTTGGCCTGTAGTGCAAAGATGAATGATTTCTGATGAATATCTTTGGCCCGTAGTGCAAAGATGAACATGTGTTGAGGTGAACATGACCAACTGATGAATATCTTTGGCCTGTAGTGCAAAGATGACTATTTGATTCAAGATATTTATTGATTGATGTTACAGGGATAAAATGTTGATGATGGGCTTTTAAATTCATAGATAATCGTAGATTTCATTCTCTACGTAACTCTTCTATGAATTATTATTTTCCGCTGCGAATATTGATGTAAAACTTGTTGTCTATTATATTCTATTAAATTTTTCTCTGTTGAAGACTAACGATAATTTGTTGTATATTATCTTAGTCATAATATTCTTTACTGGGCTAGTTGAGCTCACCCTTTTCCTTGTTGTTCCATTTTCTTCTCAGGAGGCGAAAATGTAGCGAGTACTAGTCGGGGTGTGGAATGATGGTTCAAGACAGTTGTTTTAGTAGTCCTCACTATTTTGTAAAATAGTGTATCAATAAGTATAATGAGTACTTAATTGAGTATGAATACTGTCTAGATGACAATATTTGTATTTAAACTCACAGTATATGTGTTGTCGTATTTTGCACGACAATTGTAATAATAAAGTTGTAGTTATTTTCTGTACCATGTATTTGGCGACTCAGAATGGGTTGGATGGATTAGACCTATTTTGGGGGCGTCACAGTTGGTATCAGAGCTTAGGGATATGATCTCTGGTGGAGATCGGGGAATAGAACTAGGAGGGGAGAGACGAATAAATCCTTCGCTAGTGTGTCCTACCTAAGCTTATTTGTTGGTCGGTCATAATATAGGGATATTATGTGATATGTTAATTTGTTAAATTAACCTTTGTTCTATGGCAGTATTTTAGAATGTCGGCTGAGAATGTTAACACTGGAGTAAATGAGACGGTGGAGATGCTTATACTCACCAACGAGAAAAACGTTCAACAGGCTGGCAATGTTCCTCCTGTGAATAACACCAATGAGCAGATGATGAACGATGGGATGTTTAGAAGCTTTTTGCAGTTCATGCAAAATCAGACGAGGGAGACTCGTGTACAGAATACGGGTGGAAATGATAGCAATGCGCGGCTTGTTATAGCCAAGCAGTTCAAAGAGTTGGGACCACCCGAATTTAAGGGAAAGCCGGATCCGATCATGGCGGAAACATGGGTCAAGTAAATTACCAAGATATTTGATGTCTTGGGATGCACGGAGGAACAGAAGGTTCCATTCACCACCTTTATGTTCCGTGGCGAGGCAGACTATTGGTGGGAATCTGTGAAGCGTACCCATCCAGCCGCACTCAACATGTCTTGGGAGACATTTCAGAAACTATTCAATGACAAGTACTTTCCTGAAAGTATTCGTCATATGAAGGAGGTAGAGTTTATTAGACTGGAGCAGAATAACATGACGGTGTCCCAATACGAGGCGAAATTTGCAGAGTTGTCCAGGTCTGCACCTCATTTGGTAGAGAATGAGGAACGTATGACGCGGATGTTTCTGAGAGGTTTGAAACCCGGCATACGTCAATATCTCATTTCTCATAAATTTTCTCTCTATTCAGATGTTGTCAACAGGGCTCAATTATTAGAGCGAGATAACGAGTACGGTCAATCGAGAGACCACAACCAGGATCATACCGGTGACAGCAGTCATCAGAACAATGATAACCAGTGGAGAAAGAAGAATATGGACAAGAACGGCAACCACTCTGGTGGTAATCGTGGCCATGAATATAGAAGAAGCGAGTCGGGAGGAGATTTTAAAAAGAGGAGATTCAACATTGATAATACGAAGACGTCAGCACCAGCAGCAACTGATTCCAAGGGAGGAGAACGACCACCGATTATATGCTATAAGTGCTGAAAAGAAGGACATATCAGCCCAAACTGTCCACAACAGTTTAAGGTATGTTATAACTGTGGAAAGGAAGGACATATCGCTCGAGATTGTACGGCAGCGAAACCAAGTTCAGCGGGGACGGTGACTCAAAAAGTTGTCCCAGAAAAGTCAAAGTCAACGGTTCCTAGAAGAGTGTTTTTCGTGACTGGTCAGAATGCGAGGAACCCGAACGAAGTTAGCACGAGTTAGTTAATTATAAATTTTTGCGAAGTCTATACCTTATTAGATACCGATTCTACCCATTCATTTATCTCTCCTGCTTATACTCAACGTTTAAAATTAACTCCGGAGAAAATTAGACTTTGACTTATCTGTTGAAACTCCATTAGGAGAAACTTTCGTTACATCCACTGTTTATAAATCTTGTTTGATCCAAGTTGGCACCATCACATTACCTGTTGATCTTATCTCTTTAAAGATACTTGCTTTTGATGTGATTTTAGGAATTGATTGGTTAACTACTCATCATGCCAAAATTGATTGCTTTCGTAAGGTTGTTAGTTTTCATATTCCTAAGCAACCTGTTATTCAAATTCAAGCAACCAAACCATTGAAGTCAAACTCTTTCATATCAAGCCGTAAAGTCATTCGTTTATTGAAAAACGGATGTCAAGCTTTCTTAGCCATGTCATGGACTTGAACAAAAATATGTCAGATTTGAATGATATTTCTATTGTTAGTAAATCCCTGACGTATTTCCTGAAGAATTTCTTGGCCTACGCGTGATATTGAATTTTGTATCACTTTGAATCTGGTACAAAACTCACTTCTAAAATCTCATATCGAATGGCTCCTATTGAACTTCAGGAGTTAAAAACCTAACTGTAGAAGTTTGTACCCGAGCCTCTATCTGGTGACTTCCTTTGTGGAATGCACTGAAGCCAGACTCTCCGTAGGGGATACCATATTCGTGTGGTAATAAACTGATAGGTGTCATTGTGACGTGCTATCCAAGATTGGGATATGAGTCACAGTTGAGAGCAACCTAAGTCAGTAATCGAAATACGTAGCTTTCTAGTTATTATCGGAGATTCGTAAAAGGATTTTCTCGAATCGCTACTCCATTAACTCAGCTGACTCGAAAAGATACAAACTTCGAATGGACCGAGGAATGCGAGAAGAGCTTCCAAGAATTCAACATGCGACACCGACGTTGGCTCGAGCTGTTGAAAGATTTCGATCATACCATCCAATACCATCCTAGAAAAGCAAACGTGGTAGCTGATGCGTTGAGTAGAAGATCATATGCAGGAACGAGTGCGATGATGTCAAGTATACGCGTAGAACCAACTTTAATCGATAAAGTTAAAGTTGCTCAAGCTACAGACCCGGAGCTGATGCGTATGAAGAAGAAAGTGCAAGAAGGTGCTATTCCAGAAGTAAAAATCGATGAAGAAGGAATACTTCGAGTCCACTCCAGACTTTGTGTTCTTAACGATTCTGATTTGAAGTACAAGATCATGATGGAGGCACACAATACACCATTTGCAATCCATCCTGGAAGTACAAAAATGTATCGTGATCTTCGACATACATTTTGGTGGAACAATATAAAGAGAGAGATTGCAAAGTTTATCTCGAGGTGTTTAACTTGTCAACGTGTAAAAGTGGAGCATCAAGTACCAAAGGGTCCATTGCAACCACTTGAGATTTCGAAATGGAAGTGGGAACACATTACTATGGATTTTGTTACGGGTCTTCCCAAGGTTTCTCAAGGCATAGATGCGATTTGGGTTATTGTTGATAGATTAACCAAGTCCGCTCATTTCTTTCCGATACGGGAGACTTATTCCCTTGAACGTCTTGCTAGTATGTACGTGAATGAGATTGTGAGGTTGCATGGCATGCCAGTATCCATAGTTTCGGATCGTGACCCAAGATTCATTTCAAGATTTTGGGTTAGCTTGTAAAAAGCTATAGGCACGAATTTACGATTTAGTTCAGCTTACCATCCTCAAACGGACGGACAATCAGAGAGGACTATTCAAACTCTTGAAGATCTATTAAGACTTTGTGTCCTAAATTTCAAAGGGAGTTGGGATAAGTACCTACCATTGGTGAAATTCTCCTACAATAACAGTTATCAGGCAAGTATAGGTGTGGCTCCATTTGAAGCATTGTATGGACGAAAGTGTCGCTCTCCAGTATGCTGGGATGAGGTGGGAGAAGCAACATTGTTGGGACCCGAGTTGGTACGAATGACTACAGAGAAGATCCAAACGATTCGACAACGTATACAAACGGCACAGGATCGACAAAAGAGTTATGCGGATCTTCATCGAAAGGACGTGGAATTTGACATTGGGGATCATGTATTATTACGTGTAGCTCCATGGAAAGGAGTTACAAGATTTGGGAAGAGAGGAAAGCTCAATCCACGATTTATTGGTCCATTTCAGATTCTTGACCGAGTAGGAAATATGGCCTATAGACTCGCGTTACCTCCAAGTATGTCTCGTGTTCATAATGTTTTTCATATATCTGTGCTTCGTAAATATGTGAAAGACCCGAACCACGTTATTGAGTTAGAACCGGACGAGATAGCCGAAGACTTAACGTACGAGGAGGTACTTGTCAAGATCCTGGATAGGAAAGAGCATGTCCTACGCACGAAGGTCATACCACAAGTTAAAGTTTTGTGGAGAAACCATGCTACTGAGGAAATGACCTGGGGGTTAGAAACGGAAATGAAAGCGAGGTATCCTCACCTTT
This sequence comes from Panax notoginseng, assembly GCA_016801055.1. Taxonomy (NCBI): domain Eukaryota; kingdom Viridiplantae; phylum Streptophyta; class Magnoliopsida; order Apiales; family Araliaceae; genus Panax; species Panax notoginseng. The sequence continues at coordinate 232,597,748 of CM029013.1, read as the reverse complement.
TCGACACATCAGGTACGTACGTCAATTTCGAGGACGAAATTTCATAAGGAGGGGAGGTTGTAAGACCCCAACTTATTAATGAATAAAATCAAATTTTCTCTAAATATTATTATGAATAATAAGGGGTTAATTTGATATAATACTTTGGTTATGGGTGAAATGTACAAATTTTACAAAATAAGCAAGTGGTTATATAATATTCATTGTTGTCGGGGAATATTCGCTTGGTCGTGAAATATTCTTACTGTCGGAGAATATTCGTATGACGGCGCAGTCTTTTGTGGGCCCCATAACGGAAAGCGATTGGATGAAGAAAACGACAAAAACAAGTTGTTTATAAATAACGGCGTAGTTGTTACCGTTAATACTGTTGGAATACCCGGTGGTTAAAATACGGTAATACGCGTAGCACACAGTATTGCACCAATTATTGATTCTTACGTAAGAAGGCACTACTCAATAATTGTTACAGTAATTACTGTTCAATATTGTATTTTATTGATTCAATAATTGCTGCGTTGATATTTTACTGTTGTTTCAATAATTGTCACTACGCAGTATTTTTCATTATCGGAGCAATAATTCATATTATCTGAATAATATTATTAGATAACATTATTGGCAATGTCTAGAAAGTTCTGTCTAAGGAGAGGTTTGGTCATCTAATTGCGCGCCAGTAAGGAGAAATCCTTATTGGAAAGCCCCCTCTTTCCTGGGAACGGCCTGGTTGCTAGTACTGTGATTCTGTAATATTATTTGTGTATAATTAATTATTGATTTATATGACGAGGAAAATAGTGATTTTATGTGGATATAGATAGAGAAAAATGTTAATGTGACAATTGTTGAAAATTAATATTTTATCTTTTTCTGATAAAATAATTCATTTAAATATATTATTTTAATAATATATTGATGGTGGTGTTTTTACAATGAATGTGGGATATATGAGTATATGAGGAGGAAGAGTATTTTGTGGCATTAAATGATTAACACATGTTTTGTGTGTTGGTGGACATAATTCTTGACCGAAAATTTATTATTGACTGTAAAATCGCCCGTTTGTGAATTTCGGTCAATTTCTGTTTGGAATTTGAAAAAACTTTCTTCTGTAAAGTTGTAGAGAATTAAATTTCCTATAAAGACTCGCGAGATTCGAATTTTCTAATAAAAGGGCTATTTATTATGAATTATTGAAGTTCTGAAGTTCCGAAATAATTGATTTTTGGAAGTTTTATTTATTATTTTGAAGAAAAACGTTTTTTGGCATTTAAGTGGGCTAACATGTGATATAAATGGGCTGAGATCAGATGTCTAGAGGTGGGCTAAGGAAAATTTGATAAATATATTATTATTATATTAAATTTTCTGCTTTGGTGTTCTAAGCATTTTCCTATAAATAGGGTGCTTAGGTTAGAATTGAAATCACACCAGAAACACAAGTTTCTCTCTATTTCTCTCTCTATATCGAGCGTATTCTTGTGAGTATTTGATACTTTGAGTGTTGCTATACGGTGCAAATTTCTTTCAGCACTACATCTAGTATTCCAGTCAGAAGTACCGTCTTTCCGAGGTAAGGGATGTTATTTCTTCTTAAATGATATTATTTTTTTCAATATCATTATGTCGAAGTATTGATATGATATTTTTTATCAAATTTGGAACTTTTCATGTCGGGATTACTATTCATGAGTTACTATTCATGAGTTACTATTCACGAGTTACTATTCACCAAAAAATAAATTTTTTTTTATCCAAAATATCTATTATGGGTACTAGCTTTGATTGTATCCATGTTTTGATCATTCTTGAATTTTACTCCACTATGATTATTTATGAGGTATTTTTGGACATGGAATAGTCGAAATACGAATCCTTAATATTTATTATTTTGTTTCACTGGATTCGTTTCCTTTAAAATATTTTTCATCATCCTCAGTCCTAAATGATGATATAATTGAATATCTTTGGCCTGTAGTGCAAAGATGAATGATTTCTGATGAATATCTTTGGCCCGTAGTGCAAAGATGAACAGGTGTTGAGGTGAACATGACCAACTGATGAATATCTTTGGTCTGTAGTGCAAAGATGACTATTTGATTCAAGATATTTATTGATTGATGTTACAGGGATAAAATGTTGATGATGGGCTTTTAAATTCATAGATAATCGTAGATTTCATTCTCTACGTAACTCTTCTATGAATTATTATTTTCCCCTGCGAATATTGATGTAAAACTTGTTGTCTATTATATTCTATTAAATTTTTCTCTGTTGAAGACTAACGATAATTTGTTGTATATTATCTTAGTCATAATATTCTTTACTGGGCTAGTTGAGCTCACCCTTTTCCTTGTTGTTCCATTTTCTTCTCAGGAGGCGAAAATGTAGCGCGTACTAGTCGGGGTGTGGAATGATGGTTCAAGACAGTTGTTTTAGTAGTCCTCACTATTTTGTAAAATAGTGTATCAATAAGTATAATGAGTACTTAATTGAGTATGAATACTGTCTAGATAACAATATTTGTATTTAAACTCACAGTATATGTGTTGTCATATTTTGCACGACAATTGTAATAATAAAGTTGTAGTTATTTTCTGTACCATGTATTTGGCGACTCAGAATGGGTTGGATGGATTGGACCTATTTTGGGGGCGTCACATTTTTCATCTAGTATGCAGGCTAGGATGGAGGTGAAATTTTTAGAATTGAAGTAGGAGAATATGACGGTGTCAGAGTACGCCACAAAATTTAATGAGTTAGCTAGATTTGCTCCGCATCAAGTTGATACGGAGGCTAGAAAAGTGAGAAGGTTTGAGCTGGGATTAAAACCCTAGCTCTATACTAAGGTGGCGGTGTTGCAGATTCCTACATTTGCAGCACTCATGGAGAAAGCGATTATAAGGGAGTGAGGCCATGAGCCTCTATAACAAGGAGAGGAAGAATAAGGGTAAGGTAGAAGGAGCTGGGAAGGTAGGAATTAATGGTGGGAGCAGGAGTTGAGATGGAAAGAGGAAGGTGAACAACTTTGGAAGTATGCATGTGAAACAAGAAGGTGTTAAGAAGCTAGCGGTACAGTGTAAGAATTGTGGAAAGAACCACTCTGGGGAATGTCTGAAGGGGAAGTTTGTATGCTACAAGTGCGGGCATGAGGGCCATATCTCTCCCAACTGCCACAATTCTAGGATGAATAGTGGGTGTTTTTTGTGTGGATCGACTGAGCACAAGGTGAAACATTGTCCGAAGAGGAGGACGGCGGCAGGAAGTGTGAATACTGGCACTGGCAGCGGGACTTTAGCAATCACGGGACCTACGTCATCCAGCAGGCCAACAAGATCTACTGTAAGATTCTACAACATGACAGTCCAGGATACGGCAACAGCTGGCAATGAAATTTCAGGTATTATTCGTATAACTTTTATTTTCTTATATACATAATTTTCCTATACATAGTATATTAATTCTAAAGAAATTTTGAGGGAGGAATTTGAGTTATTTTAGAAATCAAATTTTCGTTTAATCAGAAAGACAAGCTTTATGTGAATAGTTAAAGATCAGTTCGATCAAATTATGATCGAGATCTAATTGCAATGATCATGTATGCTATGTACCTTTGTATGTATAGGTTTTAAAACTGTGATTCCAGGGACAGAATATTTATAAGGGATGGTGAATGTAACAACCCGATATTTTCTTATATAATTAAATTAGAAATTTTGCGTATAATTTTTTTTATTATTATTTTAAGGATGAGGATTTATACAAGATAATGTGTATATACTACTAGAAAATCGACCTATAGCGAGGGTCGCCGACCGTCGCTATAGGCATAAAGACCGTCGCTATAGGCTTCAACCGTCGCCATAGAAGCCGTCGGTAAACTCTATAGTGACGGTCTTTAGGCCTATAGCAACGGTCGACGACCATCGCTATAGACATTTTAGATTTCAAAAAAAAAATTCATTAATAATGCACATTTATTCAATAAACACAAGTACAATATAAAATAAAACATAAAAAATATTATATACATCATTTAAAATCATTCACATTACAAAAATGTGACGGTTGCATTTATTTGACATTACACCAGTTGCAAGTATCTTGCACCATCCATTCAAGGTAGTAGCTCACCGCATGACCAAATTGTACTTTTGACTTGAAAAGTCGTGCACAAGTTCCACTAACCCAAGCAACTACTGGTTTATTAATTTTTCCCTATTTAAGGGCTTCAATTAGGGAATACTCATCTCACCCGCCAAGTTCCCCAAGTACAACCATCATCTTAACTTGAGCCAGACCAGAAAATCAGGTTAAATAGAAACGACATATACTGCGAGCAAATGTTCACAAGTAGAAGAAATGAAACATCAGAATGTCAAAAATTATATGTAATACTTGGCATTGAGAGCTTAGGTCAGTAGTGGCAATGCAAAAGAGGACCCACAGTTATTCCCAATATTGGACTAAGCTAAAAATTTAGAAGTTGATTTTATTTTCATGAACTTAAATTATATAAAGTTAATTTTCATGACCTTAAACTGATTTAAGGCGTCCATAAAGATTGATATTGGTCAAGTACTTCAGCTTTTCTTATTTGTATGGAATTTTCAGATGGTGAGGACTTGTATAGCTTCAGCATCAAGAATTTCATGGTGTAAGGATAACAACATTCAATGGAATAGACATTGTACAGTGCAAATGTAATTACTTCCAAGATCATTTTGATGAAACATGGTCGGATTTACATGCCAAATATATTCTACATCCTCTATCTGATATTCTGATACAGATTATGTTAATAGCTACAGTGCGCAACTCTTTAACAATGATCCCTTGAAAGAGAGTTCGTGAGAAACAGTGATATACTTGAGGAATGTTATTAAACCGCAAAACATGATCGGAGAGGGTAGAGCCTGGGAACACATCTCCTCCGATTGCAATACCTACAAAAGTTAGAAATTAGCACCCAAATTATATTCTACTCAAAGTTGTATTAAGGCATCCAAGGAAAGAACACTGTACAAAATGCCCATCATGTATTGAGTACCTTCGTAAATTCCATCTATCACACGAGCAATTATATTGTACAATTCATTGGACATACCACCCTGTAGTTTATGAGAATAGTTAGTATTTCTTGCAACCATCTAAAAGCAGATTATGCTGCTTAGCATTCAAGTAGAGCACAATAATTTTCAAGAATATATAAAAAAAAGTCAACAAAAGTAATAGAGCTTTTTTTTTTGTTCGTTTGTTTTGATAAGACCACACTCCAGTATCATGAAATAGACCTCAACATTACATCATCTACAAGTTCTGCAAAGTAAAAAAATATAAAAAGAAAACTTATGTTGCATCACCAATAATGGTTCATAAAATATTAAAAAACTAAAAGCTAATAAAAAAATTATATCTTTGAATTTGGTTACACTGCTTTTACCAGCAGAGCAAAAGCCTTCATAATAAGTCACCTAAAAAGGAAAGTGTGAAACTTAAATATGCGTAATAAAAACAAACAAGAAAACTTAGGGATGAATACTCACAAATTTAGAGACAAAACCAACAGATCCAGGCCTGTACAGTTTGCACTGAATGATATTATCTATTGTTCCGGCAGTGTCACCAATCTTAAAAGCCCTAGCTTTAATACCTCCAACAGTAGCTGGGCCAGTAACAACCTGCACAGAACATCAAAGTACATCAAGATGAAATCTTAAAACTAAGATACATTGATAGATATGAAGTGCACAAGTAACATTTAAGCCAATTCAGTATGGTTAAAATGTCCTCCATCTATAACTTAAAGACAGTCGAGAGAAAAATTCATCATTTTCTACCTTATTATTCGCTCTTGCAAATGCAATCAATTCCTTGGTGTCTGATTCAGGATCACCTTCAGCTATTATCGCCACAACCCTAATGGTTGGCTGTTTGAGAACACTAAACAGTCTCTCTGGGACATGTATCAATTTCCCAATAATGGCAATTGGCCAACTGGTCCAGGAAATGAAAATAGAGAATGTTAAAGGATAGATTCAGTATAACCAAAATCTTGAGCTGATACTGTGACCAGCAAGCCACGATCCTCACTTTTGGAACATTGAGCTTACTAAAACTATAAACAATCATTTTTTTCTAAAAGTTTCACAAATCATCACAAAGTTTGAAGCAATACAATGGTATAAAAGAGAAGCCAACTGGAATTCAGTATGGATAGCTTTTCTTATTACAAAGCAATAATTTATTTATCCGCTTCATTCAAATGTAGGTTTATATTGAACATTAAAAATAAATGGAATAAAAGTATGAATTTCCTAATTTTAACACTCAGCTCAAATTGTTCAAACATCAGAAGTTTCCTCTTTTTCAAACTCTTTACTTGCAACAACATGACATTTCACAAAATGGTATCATGAAGGATTTAGGAAACAAAATAGTCAAAGAAACATTCACCTTATCCTCAGGCTCCTTCTCTTCTGGCTCAGTCACAGGATTCTCTTTGTTGGCATCGCCAACATCTTCCTGCCCCAATTGCTTTTCAGCATCAACACTTTTTTCACCTCCATTAACAGGCTCTTCTGTCTCCCTAGATATGAGAATAAGATTAAAAAAATTATAGAATAACCTCAAATGAAGAATCATAATTATATAAGATATCTAAAAATTCTAATCCAAACCAAGGAGTTCAGAACAGAATCCTCACGGGGTTATATCATCAGTGGGAGTACCCCAGTTGCCCTGACCAGCACCATCACGTTTAATAAACTCATTTCTGCAATGACAGCATAATTTATTGGTAGAATCAAATACACAGTCATGATATCATAACATATATAACCAGTAAAATAAGTACATAATGTAAGAAACTTATTTTTAGAAGCGATTAAAAAAACTAACCCACGACCAGTCCCACTATGGCGTTCATATGCCCTTCGAGGGTGTTCCCCTTCTCCAACTTCTCCGTTATTATAACCACCGCGACGACCACCACGAGGACCCCCACGAAAAGACCCACGAGGCCCACCATATCCTCGTCTTTCAGAGGACTTTTCTAAATCACCTTCTTTTAGGTTGTCTGTGCCCTAAAGAAAAGTCTGACGAGGATAATATCGCCGGCGGCGATTCAGACTATTTTGTGCATCTTGTCGCGGATCGAGTAACAAGCGGCAGGTACTGAAATGATTTGGGTTAGAGAGGAGAGCGAGCGGTAGAGGAAGAGTAACGAGAGAGAAACTGTTAGAGAGGAGAAAGATGATTTGGGGGAAAACTGAAATGATTTGGGGGAAAATGGGAGGGATTTTTCTTTAAAAGACATTTATACCGACGGTCAGACGATGACCATCGCTATATATACCCTATAGCGAGGGTTCTGTGCTGACCGTCGCTATAGCTCGTCGCTATATATTTTATTTTTAGTAGTGATATATATTTGTGGTAAATAAAAATATATTTATTACATGAATATTTACAAATAATTTTTTTTAGAATTATTGATTATTATAAATTATATTCTTATAATAATTACTTTTATAGCAGAAATGTTTTTATTAATTATTTTTCATGAAAATATAATCATATATTATTTAAATAATATATGGAGTATTTTTAGAATAATTATAATAATTATTCTATTATATGAATTTTAGTACATATTATTAAGTTAATTATTTTACCTTAATTATTAAGGTTAAATATGAAAGAATAAATCAGATATGGAATCCAAACCCTAATTTTGGAGTTTTATCAAGGAATGAGAATAATAATATAATATTAATTATATTTTGATTTTTCAGTGCTATAAATATGTACAGTATGTATGTATTGATAATGGTTGGTCAATTATGGTGTTTAATGTCAAAACCCTAGCATTAATTTGTTTAACCCTATTTGTAATTCAAATGGGAAATTTAAATACTGTTATATAACTGTGTTATATGATTTATGTTGTGTATTATATAATGATTTGATTAATTATGTAAATCCTAATTAAAATCTAGAAACCCTAATGTTCCTGTATAATTTAATTAGAACCCTAATCTAATTTAGAAAACCCTAATTTACAAATTTTAGAAACTAAAATTTTATTACAAACCCTAATAGCTAAATCCTGCAAATGCTATGTACTAAATCCTAAAGGTTAAACCCTAAGGGTCAAACCCTAAGGGTTTGTCAAATGACAAGAATGCCCTTAAAAATCACAAGTCAATTGTCCAAAATGCCCTTTTGTATTCTTTATTAAGCAACTTGTAAAATTTTGCCAAGTGTGGGAGTTGTTGAGCTAATCTAACTACTCCATTGACTTAAAACCTTCAGCACATTAAGCTAGATCAGCCAATACATGCATCATACACTGGTATATATAGATTGGAAGAGAGATAAAGTCATTTATTAACTTGTTTTTGCACAAACTCTCATCCTTGAGCCTCTCTCTCTAAAACCCACGGGATTTTGTACCTTACCAATCACATAATCAAGCCCCACCATCACCCAAAACAAATCAGTGACCTAGAAATCAAAATTGTTCATAAAGGTATAAACCCTAGCTTGAAAAATCTGTCTATTGATTCCATGTTAGATGTTATTTTTTTTTGTGTTAAATATGTTGTATGGAGTCTAATTAAGTGATCTGGGTTGATAGATGTTAGATCCATAACATCTATAGGCTTAGATCTAGCATTTTACAAAATCTGGAAAAAATTTAATATGTGGTCTGACAACGAATGTCAGTGGCCACAGATTCTTCCTCGTTTACGAGTTTTGTTATTTTTAAGTTGTTATATGTAGCTTGTAATGTGGTCTTTAATCTGCAAGTGGAATCAGGGTCATTGGATGTGTAGATTTGTAGTTATTAGCGGTCAAAATCCGTTGACCGGCATTGACCGGGCTTTTTCTAGGCAGCCCAGAAAGCCACGAACAGCGTCTGACAACATATTCAATCGCTTAGATCTGGCAGGTTGTGGGAGTTTTGTTGTTGTTGTGGTATCTAAGTAGTAGATTTGTATATGTACTACATATTTATGCCTTTATATCACCTATACATCAAATAGGATGAAAGTAGTAACCGGTCAAAGTAGCTAAGTAGTTTATGTTTACGGTTTTCTAGGAAACCAAGAAAATCTATGAACACGGATTCTGACAAGATTTGACCAGTGTATATCTAGAGATTTTGTTGTTGCTTTATGTGTTTTAAGTGTTAGATCTCTTCATTTACATTGATATTACAAGCTGGAACCGTTAAATCACCATACAATCAACTAGAAATCGATTAAATCAAGGCACAAAGTAGCTATCAAGCACTGCCTGGGTTTCTGGGTAACCCAGAAAAGCCAAGAAGGGTCTGACAGCCACTTTGGACCTCCTGATCTTTCAATTGATGCATGTTATGGTCATTCTTTGTTGCTGGATCGTGTAGTCTTGTATGAGTACTACATGATCTAATCAACAACATGTCCAGAAACACTTTGTGTGAAGAATGATTCTTGGTCAAACTGGGTCACTCAGTATCTGACTTGATTTTCTGGGTTTGCATGAAGAACATGAAGAACATGAAGAACACCTATAACGACAGTTCTGTCACTATAGGTGGTCTTTAGCGACAGACAGTGTATTTTAATTAATTTAATTTCTAAAAATTAATTATTTTAATTAAATAAATAGAAAAAAATAGTTTTTAATTATTAAAAATGCTAAATAAATTATTAAAAATTATTTTAAATTCTAAAAATTAGTTTTTATTTATTTTGAATATATTTCATAAATATTTAATATTTTTGAAATATTAAAGGTATTTAATTTATTTAATTATAATATTAAATAAATTAGTTAAAAATAATTTTAATACTTGAAAAATCATTTAAAATTATATAATAATATAAGAAAATATTTCAAGTTATTTTTAATGACTTTTAATATTTTGTGATGAAATTCATTAATAAATTAATATTAATGATAATTAAGTTATTTACTAAATGAATTAAATAATTTAATTAAAAATGATTTTATTATATTAAAAATTATTTTAAATAATAATAAAGTATTTAAAAATATTTTAAGTTATAAAATATAACTTTCAATATTTAAAGGTAAATTTTATTAATTAGTTATTATTAATGATATTAAGGTTACTTAATAATTATATTAAATAAATTAATTTAAAAATGATTTTATTATTATAAAAATCATTTTAAATGAAAATAAAGTGTTTAAAGATATTTTAAGTTATAAAATATAACTTTTAATATTTAAAGGATAATTTCATTAATAATTATTAATTTATTATTAATGATATTAAATTTATTTAATAATTATATTAAATAAGTAGTTTAAAAATAGTTTTATTAATTTAAAAATAATTTAAAAAGGATATAAATGAATTAAAAATATTTTAAGTTATACCTAATGACTTTTAATATTTTGAATAATAATACATTAATATTTAAATATTAATGATAATTATTTAAAAATGATTTTAATTGTTTTAAAAATTATTTAAGGGTAATATTAATACTTTAAAAGTATTTTGAGTTATTATAAATAACTTTAACATTTTAAAAATGATTTTATTAATTGTTTAATATTAATTAAATATTAATGATAATTGAATTGTTTAATATTTAAATCATTTAAAAATGATTCCAGTGTTTGAAAATTCATGATAAATTATAATAAATATTTTAAAATTATTATAAGTTATTTAAAAATAATATAACTGATACTTACGGATATTGAGTTACAGAATAGAGTCTTATACTCGATAATTATCCGATAAAGCCGTCAGTAGACCGACATGTTTCAGAAATTGATTTGGACTTAGATAATTTAATTAGATATGTGTTTATTTGTGATTCAATGATTGATAAACATATGTGATAATGTGATTAGGTTATGCGCTGACTGCAATAAGCAGTGCTATATGTTATAGCATGTGATTCTAATCAGTAAAATGATCTTATTATTGATAGGTTGTTATACAAAAGATAGAACTAAGTTGCTAATTGTAAACAGCTGATCAGGCAAATATCTTACCTTTGCATTTCCTTTATGCAATGGACATGAGTAAGAATATTTCTAAATTATATTATTATTGTATAGATTATTAACCCTATATTATATACGCTTATTGATTATCAACATGTTAGTATATGGTAATTCAGATATATATTCTGTTCGTTAATTTCTATAAATGGTTATACAAATGTCCCCACTTGGATAATCATTGTATTTAATCACATATTGATGCACCTTTGTAAATTACCCATATATATATATATGTTGAATTATAGATTATTGTTGAACAAGATAAAACCTTTGGTTTGGAACCCCGACAAGTATGAACACATCCCATACACGGAAAAACTTTTTATGCACCCAAGGTGGACAGAGTGAACGATACTCTCGTTCTTGTATGTAGTATTGATCTATACAGGGTACAACGGGCTGATCACCCCCGTTCCCGTAAGTTATGATGATTTACAGATGAAGTTCTGTTTAACCTATTCGAAAATTGAAAATAATGTTCATAGTATGTCACCTTACCCCTAATTATAGTCATTACGTAGTTTTAAAAATTTGAAAGAGGGTTGTTATGTTATTTCTATCGGTTTAAATTACTTCACAACTATTGATTTGTTGTAGAAGGGTAGTATAAAGAAAACATTAAAATTCTTTCAGCTATATATATATATATATATATATATATATATATATATATATATATATATATATATATATATATATATATAATTGCTATTACTTGCTGGGCACTCAATTGCTCATCCTTGCTTAATTTAAATATTTTTAGCTAAGTGTGAAGAACCAAAAGGCTCATGCAGAAATAAAGGAAAAGGAAAGCTAACCAAATAAGATTTGTGGTATTCTATGTAATAGTTTGATATTATTAAGACAATGATATATATTATCTGTCATGTTATGTAAGGAGTGTATTAGAGGTTACGTACTTGGGAGCTAGACTCTGATAATCATGTAAATTAAGTTTAATAATTATATTATTGTTATTATTATTAGTATTATTCCGCTCATAAAAATGATATCGTGAAGCACCGAGTTCGGGTTCAAGTACCTGGATTTGGGGGCTTTACAGATTATGTGGTAATGTGTTTAGGATTTTTTAAATTGTGATGATATTATTCTAATTTGTATATCGATATTATTTATATATTAAGTCTTCCGACAAAGCTTATTAAAATGCGTAATGATAATCAACGAAACAGACAAGTTTTCTTTAACTCAACCCTGAGTTATAATTTTGTGTATATGCTTGTGAATAATCATTCATGATTATCACGTCTATGATTTTTTGAATCATACTATATGTACATTGCATGTATTCTTCAGGTATAAAAGGCTGATCACCTTCATTACCATTCGGTCAAGATATATTTATTCATGTTCAATGTTCGCTCAGTTATAAAAATTTGTTCATGCTAATTCACAACTATATTGTTGAATTATATCCATCTTATTATTCAAATTCTTTCAATCATGATATATCCTTAAATAAACTTATACTTGTTGGGCAAACTTATGCTCACCTTTGCTATATCATGATAAACATTACAGATTAAGACGAATACGTCGGATATAAGGAAAGGATAAAGACAGTTCTAGCTTTAAGTTTATGTGTGCAGTTAAGTTTGTATAAGTATTGTATATTAATGTTGTTTAAAGTTAAATAAGTTATGATTTGTGTATAAGCTAAGGTTACTCGACCTTGGAAAAATAGTGTGTAATGTAATGTATAAACAATTTATGTTTATATCTTCCGCAATAGTTATAGAATGATTATACCGGATCCGTGGTGATTTGGGACCCGGATTTGGGGCTTTCACAATGATTCGTGAGGCAGTGTTGATCGAAGCTCATAGTTCTCCACTTTTTATTCATCCAGGATATACAAAGATGTATAAGGATCTGAAGGAGAATTTTTGGTGGAGTGGAATGAAAAGGGATGTAGCTGAATTCGTGAGTAGATGTCTTATTTGTTAGCAAGTGAAAATAGAACATCAACGACCTGGTGGTTTGTTGCAATAGTTAGACATTCCTGTGTGGAAATGGGATGACATTTCGATAGATTTTGTGACTGGTTTACCGAGGAATCTTAAAAAGAATGATACTATTTGGGTGGTAGTGGATCGTTTGACCAAATCGGCTCATTTTCTGGCTATTCATGAGGATTTTTCAGTAAATAGGTTAATAGATATTTTTTAACGTGAGATTGTTAAGCTTCATGGGACTCCAGTTTCTATTATTTCGGATCGAGATCCGCAGTTTACTTCTCGATTTTGGAAAGGATTTCAACAAGCTTGGGGAACGCGACTCAACTATAGTACATCTTTTCACCCGCAGACAGATGGACAATCAGAGAGAACTATTCAGACGTTAGAAGACATGTTACGATCTTGTGCTTTAGAATGGACAGGAAACTGGGATGATTATTCGAGTTTGGTGGAGTTTGCATATAATAATAGTTGGCAAGCTAGTATTGGTATGACTCCTTTTGAAGCATTATATGGTAAGAAGTGTCGAGCTCCGACTTGTGGGATGAGGTTGGAGAAAGGGTAATAGAAGGACCTGATTTGGTTAGCATTACTACGGAGAAGGTAGCAGTGGCTAAAGAAAATTGAAAGAAGCCAGATCGCGACAAAAGAGTTATGCTGATATTCATAGGAGGGCTCTTGAATTCACGCTTGGTGAACACGTGTTTTTAATAGTTTCTCCATGGAAAGGTGTTCAAAGGTTTGGCTTGAAAGAGAAGCTTAGTCCGCGTTTTATTGGCCCTTTTGAAGTTCTTGAGAGGGTTGGAGAGGTGGCATATTGAGTGGCTTTTCCTCCATAGTTATCTCATGTACATAATATCTTTCATGTTTTGGTGTTAAGGAAATATAACTATCATTCGCTTCATGTTGTGCAATACCCGTTAAATAAGATTCAAGAAGATCTTACTTGTGAGGAAGAAGCCGAGGCGATTTTAGATCGTCAAGAACAGATTATGAGGAGGAAGACAATTCCTTTTGTTAAAGTCTTGCGAAAAAATCATTCAGAGTGGGAAGCTACTTGGGAGATGGAGGAGTCTATTCGAGCGGAATATCCACATCTTTTTTGAAAATTAGGTACGTTCTATTCTTTTGATTTCAGGGACGAAATCCTTTTTAAGGGGAAGGTGATGTAATACCCGAATAATAATAACAACAACATTTAAATCTATATTTAAAAATAGTTAATTGGGCTTTCCTTATGTTTGGGTTAGATTCTATTTATATTATGTGAACCATAATTAGTAAATAATTGTATTAATTTGGGTCTTTAAATTAATTGGGTCTAATTTATAATTGTGTAATTTTAAATCCTAATAAAATTAAGAGTATTAATAAAACATATTAATTAATAAATAAACCTAAACCTAACTGCTTTATATCCATACGAATCAACTGAAGGAAAAAAAAAGGGGGAGAACTCAGCCGCACAAAGGGAAGTGGGGAAATTGGATCATACTGGTAAGTTACTAGTTTTTTTTAATTGAATGGAAAACTTTCTTGCTTGGGATTGCGTCAGGGATTCAAAGCATTTAAAGTTGTCCCAGTATGAGAGTCACTTATAAAATCTGAAGGGGCATGCATGGCTATAAATTATTATTATATATATATATGTGTCGACATCGGGATTTTTGTTTGTTCCTATTCATTTCTTGTTTTTTTGTGTGTTCTCATGTTATGTGAGATTTGTTTGAAAAAATAAGTGAAAAAGGTCCGACAATGTCGACGAAGGACTGTTAAGAGTCGCTAGTTGATTTTTTATATGGTTGTACCAACACAATCGAGAAAAGGTTTGCACATTGACCCAGTGATGTGACACTACTAAACGGGTCTGTGAAACCGAGATTCATTAGGGTCCGGGGACTTGCTTATGTGGAGGGAAGGTGTTAGGCAGCCCCTGACATCCGTGTTTCCACGGTGACCGCCACTTTTCAAGAAACTGTTATATGAATGTGTATGTGTGTGAGTCAATGTGTTGTTATTTGGAAGTAGTGCTATGCCTCGTTTGCACCTATATACAAAGGATTTGAATTTATGTAAAAATTCAGTTTTAAACAAGATATAGTAGTGATGTTTTATAAAAGAGGTTTTTCAAACCCTATGCTCAATAGTAATTGAGGCCTTTGATACTTCCATTTTATTAAATGTTCGGCTTGATTGCTTTTATTTTTGAGATGCGAAGCATCTTCGAGAAAATAATGTACAAAGCAGTGCCGAACCCCTCATGGGTATAAAAACCATCTGAGGAAATCCAAACACCGTGAATAATTTTCAAACTGCTTACAGCTGAAAATGTCCATCACGGGAACACGACTCTCAACGTGAAGAATGGTGTGTGCAAAGATGAAGAGAAAGGCTTTAAAGCGTGTAAGAAGGCTTATAGTGGGTTGCCAAAGAAGACTTCAATAACTTGAAGTGGATGAACACTTTGCTCCCGTCGGTAAAAAGTAGCTATATATGAGCTTACGAGTGTTTAAAATGAGAAAGCACTCAGTTTAGGGTGTGTACAGAGCAAATCGAAGTACGTGCACACATGCAACGTAATGTCCGCTCGAACTTTCAGAACTTCAATCCGGGCATCCGATTGAGGTGTATAAGACCTATTTCGAATCACCATTGTCGAGAGTTACGCAATGACATGGGATTAGAGGTTGGACGAAGTCAGGAATATGGGACCATGCCTTCCGGTCTTCAAGCTTCAAATTCTATCTGTTACCCTGCACAATAGTCACTTGGGATTGGACTTCCTTGGTTCTTGTGGGACATTGCTGTGTAGAAACGTATGTATGAAATGTTGAGACGGTGAGATGTGGCGTCAAGGTGGCAAGATGATGACTTTGCCCCTCACCGGGGTTATCTCCGGTTTGGGCTGATAAAGCAGACGTTGCTCAGGGTTATCTCTGAGATTGGACTGCTGCTAGTGTTGAAGGTCCTCAGTGTCATCTCTGAGGTGTTCATGTCTTCTCGGTGTTATCTCCGAGTCTTGTACTGAGTGCCTCGGTGTGAGTGCTGAGGTTGAAGTTGATTGCATGCATTTGAAACAAGCATTTTTGGGGTTATCTCCGGAACTGCAATTACACTCCTTGGGGTTATCTCCAAGGTTAACGCTGCTATTCCCTATGTCGGGACTGAGACTGAATATCTCGGGGTTATCTCCGGGATGAATCGGCCTTCTCCGGTGGAATTTTTGGTATTTAAACTGCATGCCTCGGGGTTATCTCCTAGGTTGGAACTGATACTCCCGGGATTTGATATGAGCTGTCTTCCAAGGTTATCTCTGAAAGAAAAATCTGCCCTCCTGTAATGTCAGTGACAGGCATGCAGAAAATTTCGAGTGTCTATTGTGACGCCCCCAAAATAGGTATACAACACCCATTCTGAGTCGCCAAATACATGGTACAGAAAGCAAACTACAACTTCAATAATACAATTGTCGTGCAAAATACGACAACACATACTGTGAGTTTAAATACAAATATTGTCTTCTAGACAATATCCACACTCAAATAAATCCTCATTACAATTATTCAAACACTATTTTACAGAAATAGTGAGGACTGCTAAAACATCTTTCTAGAACCATCACTCCATACCCCGACTAGATCCTGCTATGTTCTCACCTCCTGAGAAGAAAAATGGAACAAAAAGAAAAGGGTGAGCTCAACTAGCCCAGTAAAGAATATTATGACTAAGATAATATACAAACAAATTATCGTTAGTCTTCAACAGGGAAAAATCTGATAGAATATAATCGACAACAAGTTTTAGATCAACAACTGCAGCGGAAACAGCAAACCATTAGAAGAGTCAAGTAGAGAAAGAATTCTACTATCTTCTAAGATTTAAAAGTCCATCATCAATATTTTATTCCTGTAACATCAATTAATAATCATCTTTATCCAAATATTCATCTTTGCACTACAGGCCAAAGATATTCATTTGTATCACCTGTCAGTCATGTTCATCTCAACACCTGTTCATCTTTGCACTACAGGCCAAAGATATTCATCAAGTAATCATACATCTTTGCACTACAGGCCAAAGATATTCAGTAATATCATCATTTAGGACTGAGGATGATGAAAAATATCTTAAAGAAAACGAATCCAATGAGACAGAAGGACAAATAGTAGGGATTCGTATAACAGTTTATCCAAGATCAATAATACTTCATAATAATCAATTGTGAAGCAGAATTCAAAAATAAAGATCAAAACATGGATACAATCAAAGATAGTAACCATAATAGACATCTTGGACAAAAAGGAAAAATTTTATTTTTCGGTGAATAGTGCCGTATTCGTGAATAGTGCCGTATACGTGAATAGTACCGTATACATGAATAGTAACCCCGACACAAAAAGTTCCAAATTTGATAACAACTCATATCAATATTTCAGCATAATGATATTGAAGAAAATAATATCATTTAAGAAAATAATATCCCTTACCTCAAGATATCAGTACTTCTGGTCGGAATACCGGTATAAGGCTGAAAGAAACTTGCTCTGATGAATAGAAACTCTCAAAGTATCTAAATACTCACAAAATACACTCAATAATCTAGAGAGAGAAAGAGAGAAAACTTGTTTCTGGTGTGATTTTCAATTCTAACTTAGCCCTCTATTTATAGGAAAATTTTAGTAGGTTTGACCTGCAACCTGATGGCTTTACCTGCTACTATTCCCACCCACCACATTTGAAATATAATTCAGCACATTTCTTCACCAACCACAAGTGGGGCCCACCAATTCTAGAATTTTCCATCAAAATGATAAACTCCGAAAATTCAACAATTTCTGAACCAGTCATCTTGTAAAATTCATAATAAATCATACGTTCATTTTTAACGGTTCAAAATTTGTGAGCATATACTCAACTTATATATGTATAACATATCCAAAAATTACCACGATCCAACGGTCGGATTAAAAATTATAACCCCCGCAAAATATCTCAAAAATCCTGATTTTTAATACCTCCATTCCGACAAAAATACGGATAAAAACCTCAACATTAACTCCTTCATTTTTAACCACAAAAATATATCCCTCATTTATATCCACATAAAATAAATATTTTCTTATCATATGAATCAATAATTAATTATTCACAAATAATATTACAGAATCACATTTATGACAACCAGGCCGTTCCCAGGAAAGAGGGGGCTTTCCAATAAGGATTTCTCCTTACTGGCGCGCAATTAGATGACCAAACCTCTCCTTAGACAGAACTTTCTAGACATTGCCAATAATGTTATCTAATAATATTATTCAAATAATATGAATTATTGATCTGATAATGAAAAATACTGTGCAGCAACAATTATTGAAACAACAATAATATAAAATATCAATGCAACAATTATTGAATCAATAAAATAAAATATTGAACAATAACTACTGTAACAATTATTGAGTAGTGCCTTCTTACGTAAGAATCAATAATTGGTGCAATACCGTGTGCTACTGTATTTTAACCACCGGGTATTCCAACAGTATTAACGGTAACAACTACGCCGTTATTTATACTTGTCGTTTTCTTCATCCAATCGCTTTCCGTTATGGGGCCCACACAAGGCTGCGCCGTCGTACGAATATTCCCCGACAGCAAGAATATTCCACGACCAAACGAATATTCCCCGACAAAATGAATATTTTATAACCACTTGCTTATTTTGCAAAATTTACACATTTCACCCATAACCAAAGTATTATATCAAATTAGCCCCTTATTATTCACAATAATATTTAGAGAAAATTTGATTTTATTCATTAATAAGTTGGGGTCTTACAACCTCCCCTCCTTATGAAATTTCGTCCTCGAAATTGACGTACGTACCTGATGTTTCAAAAAGGTGAGGATACCTCGCTTTCATTTCTGATTCCAACTCCCAGGTCATTTCTTCAATAGCATGGTTTCTCCACAAAACCTTAACTTGTGGTATAACCTTCGTGCGTAGGACATGCTCTTTCCTATCCAAGATCTTAACAGGTACCTCCTCGTACGTTAAATCTTCAGCTATCTCGTCTGGTTCTAACTCAATAATGTGGTTCGGGTCTTTAACATATTTACGAAGCATAGATATGTGAAAAACATTATGAACACGAGACATGCTTGGAGGTAATGCGAGTCTATATGCCACATTTCCTATTCGCTCAAGAATCTCAAATGGACCAACAAATCTTGGATTGAGCTTTCCTCTCTTCCCAAATCTTGTAACTCCCTTCCATGGTGCAACACGTAATAATACATGATCCCCAATATTAAATTCCACGTCCTTCCGATGAAGATCCGCATAACTCTTTTGTCGATCCTGTGCCGTTTGTATACGTTGTCGAATCGTTTGGATCTTCTCTGTAGTAATGCGTACCAACTCTGGTCCCAACAATGTTGCTTCACCCACCTCGTCCCAGCATACTGGAGAACGACATTTTCTTCCATACAACGCCTCGAATGGAGCCACACCTATGCTCGCCTGATAACTGTTGTTGTAGGAGAATTCCACCAATGGTAGGTACTTATCCCAACTCCCTTTGAGATCTAGGACACAAAGTCTTAATAGATCTTCAAGAGTTTGAATAGTCCTCTCTGATTGTCCGTCCGTTTGAGGATGGTATGCCGAACTGAATCGTAAATCCGTGCCCATAGCTTTCTGCAAGCTAACCCAAAATCGTGAAGTGAATCTTGGGTCACGATCCGAAACTATGGATACTGGCATGCCATGCAATCTCACAATCTCGTTCACGTACATACTAGCAAGACGTTCAAGGGAATAAGTCTCACGTATCGGCAAGAAATGAGCGGACTTGGTTAATCTATCAACAATAACCCAAATCGCATCTATGCCTTGAGAAACCTTGGGAAGACCCGTAACAAAATCCATAGTAATGTGTTCCCACTTCCATTTTGGAATCTCAAGTGGTTGCAATGGACCCTTTGGTACTTGATGCTCCGCTTTTACACGTTGACAAGTTAAACATCTCGAGATAAACTCTGCGATCTCTCTTTTCATATTGCTCCACCAAAATGTATGTCGAAGATCGTGATACATTTTGGTACTCCCAGGATGGATTGCAAACGGTGTGTTGTGTGCCTCCATCATTATTCTATGCTTCAAGTCAAAATCGTTAGGGACACAAAGTCTGGAGTTGACTCGAAGTATTCCTTTTTTATCGATTCTTGCTTCTGGAATAGCACCTTCTTGCACTTTCTTCTTCATACGCATCAGCTCTATGTCCGTAGCTTGAGCAGCTTTAACTTTATCGATTAAAGTCGTTCTACTCGTATATTTGATATCATCA
This sequence comes from Panax notoginseng, assembly GCA_016801055.1. Classification (NCBI taxonomy): domain Eukaryota; kingdom Viridiplantae; phylum Streptophyta; class Magnoliopsida; order Apiales; family Araliaceae; genus Panax; species Panax notoginseng. Next base: position 232,577,386 of record CM029013.1, on the reverse strand, counting down.
TGTGGGTACTTGGAGCCTTCATCTCTATCTCCATCCTTTGAAAGTCATACAAAATAGGCCTTTGTGTTAATAACATTGCACTCGTACCCGCATATGATCTTCTACTCAATGCGTCAGCTACTACGTTTGCTTTTCCAGGATGATATTGGATGGTATGATCGTAATCTTTCAACAGCTCGAGCCAACGTCGCTGCCGCATGTTGAGTTCCTTTTGGGTGAAGAAATATTTGAGGCTTTTATGATCTGTATAGATCTCCACTTTCTCCCCATACAGGTAGTGTCTCCAGATCTTCAACGCAAAAACGACTGCTGCCAACTCCAAATCATGAGTAGGATAATTCCTCTCATATTCTTTGAGTTGTCGTGAGGCATAGGCTATGACTTTCCCATGTTGCATGAGAACACATCCTAACCCTTTGCCTGAAGCATCGCTGTAGATAACAAATCCATCCGAACCAGATGGTATTGTCAGAACAGGTGCCGAAATGAGTCTCCTCTTGAGTTCTTGGAAACTCTTCTCGCATTCCTCACTCCATACGAATTTTGTATCTTTCCGAGTCAGCTGAGTTAACGGAGTAGCGATTCGAGAAAATCCTTCCACAAATCTCCGATAATAACCAGCTAAGCCCAGAAAGCTACGTACTTCGGTTACCGACTTCGGTTGCTCCCAACTTTGTATGGCTTCAATCTTCGCCGGGTCGACAGATACTCCATGTTTTGACACCACGTGCCCAAGGAATGCTACTTCCTCAAGCCAGAACTCGCATTTCTTCAATTTGGCATATAGCTTATTTTCACGAAGCCTTTGCAGTACCAGCTTCAAATGGCGCTCATGATCTTCACGGCTTTTGGAATAGATGAGGATGTCATCAATAAAGACAACAACGAACTGATCCAAATATTCTTTGAATACACGGTTCATCATATCCATGAAGGCAGCAGGAGCATTAGTCAATCCAAAAGACATTACTAAGAATTCATAATGCCCGTACCGAGTTCTGAAGGCAGTCTTTGGAATATCCTCAGTTTTAATCTTCAGCTGATGATATCCAGAACGAAGATCGATCTTTGAAAAGAATTGTGTTCCTTGTAACTGGTCGAACAGGTCATCAATGCGAGGTAGCGGATACCTATTCTTGATAGTGACATGATTCAATTCTCGATAGTCGATACAAAGTCGCATACTCCCGTCTTTCTTCTTTACGAATAAAACAGGAGCACCCCAAGGAGACGTACTAGGACGAATAAAACCGATGTCCAACAACTCCTGTAGTTGGACTTTTAACTCCTGAAGTTCAATAGGAGCCATTCGATATGGAGTTTTAGAAATGGGCTTTGTACCGGGTTCAAGGTCAATAAAGAATTCAACTTCACGTTCTGGGGGTAGACCAGGAAGTTCTTCAGGAAATACATCGGGAAATTCTCTAACAATAGAAATATTATTCAAATCTGACTTGTCTTTGTTCAAATCCATAACATGGGCTAAGAAAGCTTGACATCCGTTTTTCAATAAACGAATAGCTTTGTGGCTTGATATGACAGTGACTGATTTTAGTGGTTTAGTAGTTTGAATTCGTATGACAGGTTGGTTAGGAATATGAAAACTAACAACCTTACGAAAACAATCAATTTTAGCATGATGAGTGGTTAACCAATCAATTCCTAAAATCACATCAAAAGCAAGTATCTTTAAAGAGATAAGATCAACAGGTAATGTGATAGTGCCAACTTGGATCATGCAAGATTTATAAACTGTAGATGTAACGAAGGTTTCACCCAACGGAGTTTCAACAGATAAGTTAAAGTCCAATTTCTCCGGAGTCAAGTTTAAACGTTGAGCACAAGCAGGAGAGATAAAAGAATGGGTAGAACCGGTATCTAGTAAAGTATAAACTTCGCAAGAATTCAAGATTAGCTTACCCGTGATCACCTCGTTCGGGTTTCTCGCGTTTTGGCCAGTAACGACAAACGCCCTTCCAGGAACCGCTGATTTCGACTTATCCGGGACAGCTTTTGGAGTCACCATCCCCGCTGAACTTGGTTTTGCTACAGAACACTCTCGAGCTATATGACCCTCCTTTCCACAGTTATAACATACCTTGGATTGTTGTGGGCAGTTTGGGCTGATATGTCCCTCTTTCCCACATTTGTAACATACGACCGGTGGTCGTTCTCCTCCCCTAGAAACAGTTGATGTTTGTGCTGACGTCTTCACGTTATCATTGTTGTACCTTCTCTTCTTGAAATCTCCTCCCGACTCGCTCCTTCTATTATCACGACCACGATTACCACCAGAGTGGTTACCGCTTTTGTCCGAATGTTTTCCTCCCTGCTGGTTTTCATTGCTTCGATGACTGCCGCCACCGGTATGACCCTGGTTGTGGTCCCTCGGTTGCACATACTCATTATCTCGCTCTAATAATTGAGCCCTATTTACAACATCTGAATATAAAGAAAATTTATGAGAGATAAGATATTGTCGAATCTCGGGTTTTAGACCTCTCAGAAACATCCTTGTCATTCGTTCCTCATTTTCGACCAAATGAGGTGCAAACCTGGATAACTCTGCAAACTTCGCCTCGTACTGGGACACCGTCATGTTGTTTTGTTCCAGTCTGATAAACTCTACCTCCTTCATATGACGAATACTTTCAGGAAAGTACTTGTCATTGAACAGTTTTTGAAATGTTTCCCAGGACATGTTGAGTGCGTCAGGCTGGGTACGCTTCACAGACTCCCACCAGTAGTCTGCCTCACCGCGGAACATAAAAGTGGCGAATGAAACCTTCTGTTCCTCCGTGCATCCCAAGACATCGAATATCTTGGTAATTTGCTTAACCCACGTTTCCGCCATGATCGGATCCGGCTTTCCCTTAAATTCTGGTGGTCCCAATTCTTTGAACTGCTTAGCTGTGACAAACCGCGCGTTGTTATCATTTCCACCCGTATTTTGCACACGAGTCTCCCTCGTCTGATTTTGCATGAACTGCAAAAAGCTCCTAAACATTCCATCATTCATCGTTTGCTCGGTAACGTTGTTTACAGGAGGAATATTGCCTTCCTGTTGCACGTTCCCCTGGGTGGTGATCAAAGGTGTCTCCACGGTCTGATTTACTCCATTATTAACGTTCTCAGCTGCCATTCTTAAATACTGCCATAAAACAAGGGTTAATAGTCATGTCATATATTATCCCTATACTCTGACCGACCAAATAAACACCAAATAAACTTAGTCAGGTCATACTAGCGAAGGAATTCTCCGTCTCTCCCCTCCTAGTTCTTGTCTCACATCTCAGCCAGGGATCATATCCCTAAGCTCTGATACCAACTGTGACGCCCCCAAAATAGGTATACAACACCCATTCTGAGTCGCCAAATACATGGTACAGAAAGCAAACTACAACTTCAATAATACAATTGTCGTGCAAAATACGACAACACATACTGTGAGTTTAAATACAAATATTGTCTTCTAGACAATATCCACACTCAAATAAATCCTCATTACAATTATTCAAACACTATTTTACAGAAATAGTGAGGACTGCTAAAACATCTTTCTAGAACCATCACTCCATACCCCGACTAGATCCTGCTATGTTCTCACCTCCTGAGAAGAAAAATGGAACAAAAAGGAAAAGGGTGAGCTCAACTAGCCCAGTAAAGAATATTATGACTAAGATAATATACAAACAAATTATCGTTAGTCTTCAACAGGGAAAAATCTGATAGAATATAATCGACAACAAGTTTTAGATCAACAACTGCAGCGGAAACAGCAAACCATTAGAAGAGTCAAGTAGAGAAAGAATTCTACTATCTTCTAAGATTTAAAAGTCCATCATCAATATTTTATCCCTGTAACATCAATTAATAATCATCTTTATCCAAATATTCATCTTTGCACTACAGGCCAAAGATATTCATTTGTATCACCTGTCAGTCATGTTCATCTCAACACCTGTTCATCTTTGCACTACAGGCCAAAGATATTCATCAAGTAATCATACATCTTTGCACTACAGGCCAAAGATATTCAGTAATATCATCATTTAGGACTGAGGATGATGAAAAATATCTTAAAGAAAACGAATCCAATGAGACAGAAGGACAAATAGTAGGGATTCGTATAACAGTTTATCCAAGATCAATAATACTTCATAATAATCAATTGTGAAGCAGAATTCAAAAATAAAGATCAAAACATGGATACAATCAAAGATAGTAACCATAATAGACATCTTGGACAAAAAGGAAAAATTTTATTTTTCGGTGAATAGTGCCGTATTCGTGAATAGTGCCGTATACATGAATAGTAACCCCGACACAAAAAGTTCCAAATTTGATAAAAACTCATATCAATATTTTAGCATAATGATATTGAAGAAAATAATATCATTTAAGAAGAAAATAATATCCCTTACCTCAAGATATCAGTACTTCTGGTCGGAATACCGGTATAAGGCTGAAAGAAACTTGCTCTGATGAATAGAAACTCTCAAAGTATCTAAATACTCACAAAATACACTCAATAATCTAGAGAGAGAAAGAGAGAAAACTTGTTTCTGGTGTGATTTTCAATTCTAACTTAGCCCTCTATTTATAGGAAAATTTTAGTAGGTTTGACCTGCAACCTGATGGCTTTACCTGCTACTATTCCCACCCACCACATTTGAAATATAATTCAGCACATTTCTTCACCAACCACAAGTGGGGCCCACCAATTCTAGAATTTTCCATCAAAATGATAAACTCCGAAAATTCAACAATTTCTGAACCAGTCATCTTGTAAAATTCATAATAAATCATACGTTCATTTTTAACGGTTCAAAATTTGTGGGCATATACTCAACTTATATATGTATAACATATCCAAAAATTACCACGATCCAACGGTCGGATTAAAAATTATAACCCCCGCAAAATATCTCAAAAATCCTGATTTTTAATACCTCCATTCCGACAAAAATACGGATAAAAACCTCAACATTAACTCCTTCATTTTTAACCACAAAAATATATCCCTCATTTATATCCACATAAAATAAATATTTTCTTATCATATGAATCAATAATTAATTATTCACAAATAATATTACAGAATCACATTTATGACAACCAGGCCGTTCCCAGGAAAGAGGGGGCTTTCCAATAAGGATTTCTCCTTACTGGCGCGCAATTAGATGACCAAACCTCTCCTTAGACAGAACTTTCTAGACATTGCCAATAATGTTATCTAATAATATTATTCAAATAATATGAATTATTGATCTGATAATGAAAAATACTGTGCAGCAACAATTATTGAAACAACAATAATATAAAATATCAATGCAACAATTATTGAATCAATAAAATAAAATATTGAACAATAACTACTGTAATAATTATTGAGTAGTGCCTTCTTACGTAAGAATCAATAATTGGTGCAATTCCGCGTGCTACTGTATTTTAACCACCGGGTATTCTAACAGTATTAACGGTAACAACTACGCCGTTATTTATACTTGTCGTTTTCTTCATCCAATCGCTTTCCGTTATGGGGCCCACACAAGGCTGCGCCGTCGTACGAATATTCCCCGGCAGCAAGAATATTCCACGACCAAACGAATATTCCCCGACAAAATGAATATTTTATAACCACTTGCTTATTTTGCAAAATTTACACATTTCACCCATAACCAAAGTATTATATCAAATTAGCCCCTTATTATTCACAATAATATTTAGAGAAAATTTGATTTTATTCATTAATAAGTTGGGGTCTTACATCTATAGATGCCCCTCTTTATCATATTCATGCAATGCAATGACATGGATAGGATAAAGAATCCTAGACACTTGAAATGCAACAAGATAAATATGATGCTATGTGTAGCAACATGATGTAAATGTATGATGTATATTGTGACGCCCCCAAAATAGGTATACATCACCCATCTTGAGTCGCCAAATACATGGTACAAAATTCAAATACAACTTAATTATACAACAGTCGTATAAAATACGACAAAACATAATCTAAGAGTTTTAATAAGAATATTGTCATCTAAACAATATCCACACTCAATGGAGTCCTCATTACATTTATTGTCACACTATTTAACAGAATAGTGAGGACTACTAATGCTATCATCTGGACCGTCACTCCGTTCCCCGACTAGTTCCAGCTATGTTCTCATTTCCTGAAGAGAATAGTGAAAGAAAAGGTGAGCTCAACTAGCCCAGTAAGAAATATTATGACTAAGATAATGCAGAATAAATTATCATTAGCCTTCAACAATGTTAAACTGAGTAGAGCATGATATCTACTATCTTCTATGATTTAATATGTTTTCTTCAATTTTTATCGCTTAGACTCAGCTTAATAAATAAACCACATCATCGAATCATCCCTATACTACGGGCCAAGGATATTCATTAAATCATTAATGGTCATGACTATATCAAATTATTCCTGGTCATAATCATACCAAAAACTGTCCATCAATGCACTACAGGCCGCTGAGGTCTTTTACCACATCATTTATAACATTATAGGTCATGATTATACCGAATGATCTCTGGTCATAATCATACCAAGTCCATCTATGCACGTAAGCCAAAGATGACTTTCTTCACAATATAAGCATGAGGATGATGACAATGACATAATAATTCAATAAAACAAGTTCAAGAATAAATTTTAAAGATTTATAAGTTAATTTATCCTGAAATCAACAACGTCCAAATTGTCAACATGATACTGCTTTGTGGAGTAAAATTCAAGAATGCTCAGAAGAATATTTCCATGAAAAGATACTGGGTGAAGCGCAAATATCAAGGATATTTTACTAATTTCATGGAGTATAGAAGCCAAAACTTTAACCAACTGAGTATAATAGAATATATGAAACCACAAATGGATTTTTGCCCGCCATGCGGTAATCCACGTAGACAGATCATTTTCATAATTTAATAAGCAATGAATACGAAGGATCATTCACCATGCATGCGGTAATCCACATAGACAGGTTATTTTAACAGAATAATAAAGAATGGAATAACAGAAGAATTCACCAGGCATGCGTAATCCGAACAGACATGTTATTCTCACAGAATGATAAAGAATGGAACCAGGTCATGCGTAACCCGCACAGACAGAATATTCCAACAAAATAATAAAGAATGGAACCAGGTCATGCGTAATTCGTACAGACTGGATATTCCAACAGAATAATAAAGAATGGAATAACAACAGAATTCACCAGGCATGCGATAGACCGCACAGACAGGTTATTTCAACAGAATAATAAAGAATGGAATAACAGAAGAATTTCACCATGTATGCGGTACTTCACATAGACAGGTTATTCTAACATAATAATAAAGAATGGAATAACAACCCTTACGAGTATTGAAAGAAAATAACTCTCTTCATGAATACGACAGTATAATACCCCTTGCCTTAGAAAAACTGGATACTGAAATAGTGAGATAGCAGACTTCTCTTCTTCTTTCTCTCTATAATATTTGCTCTATAGCTTTTGTGAATTGGTGAGAAATGAAGAAAGAACGAGCTTCTATTTATAGGAAAATATAGTTTCGATAATTGTACATTTTGGGACTCAAAATATTACAGTATAATACCTCCCTCTTTTTCTTTATTTTTAATTTAGTCCTGCAAGTATTATCAAACTTGCACCACCTCCCCTAATAGTAAATAATGTGAATTAATAGTAAATCATGTGAATAAATAGTTCTAGACATGTGAAAATATGAATTATAGTATAGTACCTCCATCCATACCTCTATTTTTAACTTAGTCATGCAAGTATTATCACTCTTGCGCCACCACCCCTAATAGTATAAGAATGTGAATCAATAGTACACACATGTGAACAAATAGTTATAATCATGTGAATTAATAGTAATTAATTGCTCATTTATTCGATTAATTACCCGATTAGTCAGTATAACTTCCAGACATCAATTAATATCGAAATAAATGTCGATTTCCACTAACACTAATAATTCCCACACAATGGAACTATCAATTTTATCTTTAATCAATACGAACTTATTCATCATTAATATCATAACTCGCAATATTTAACAACCAGATCATTCTCAGGAAATAGGGGGCTTTTCGATAAGGATTTCTCGTTATTGGCACGCAATTAGGTGACCAAACCTCTCATTGACAGAACTTTCTAGACATTATCAATATTGTAAATAATAATATGAATAACTTTGTCGTCTCAATTATTGATTTAATAATATAAAATATTATGCAGATGATACTGTGACAATAATTGAATCAATAATATGAGAGATATGATGCAGTAATTACTGTAGCAATAATTGAATATAACTGAGTGACTTCTCACGTAAGCATCAATAATCAATACCGTGTGCTACTATGCAACCACGCGTATTACTGTACTTTTACTACTGGGTAGTTCAACAGTTTAACGGTAAAACTTTCGCCGTTATTTTAAAAAAAAGAAAATTATGTCGTTTTCTAACTACAACAATACTTTCGTTGTGGGGTCCACCAATGATTGTGCCGTCGTACGAATATTCACTGTTAAAACGAATATTCTCCGACCAATTGAATATTATATAACCACTTACTTACTTTGCAAAATTTATAAATATTACCTACAACTATAACATTATATCAATCCACACCATAATATAAAAAAAATATTTCGAGAAAATTATTTTTATTCATAAAAGTTGGGGTCTTACAACCTCCCCTTCTTATGAAATCTTGTCCTCGAAATTAGGGTACGTACCTAGTATATCGAAGAGGTGAGGATATCTTGGCTTCATCTCAGATTCTAACTCCCAGGTCATTTCTTCCACATCGTGGTTTCTCCACAAAACTTTGACTTGAGGTATAACCTTGGAGCGTAGAATATGATCCTTCTTATCCAAGATTTTAACAGGTAACTCTTCATACGTTAAATCTTCCTTTATCTCGTCTGGTTCTAATTCAATAATGTGGTTCAGGTATTTCACATATTTACGTAACATAGATATGTGAAAAATGTTATAAACACGAGACATACTTGGCGGTAAGGCGAGTCTATAGGCCACAGTTCCTACTCGATCGAGGATTAAAAATGGGCCAATTAATCGAGGATTTAGCTTTTCTCTCTTTCCAAATCTTGTAACTCCTTTCCATGGAGCAACACGTAACAACACATGATCTCCAATATTGAATTCCACGTTCTTTCGATGAAGATTAGCATAACTATTTTGTCGATCTTGTGAGATTTTTATACGTTGTCGGATCGTTTGAATCTTTTTTCGTAGTTATACGTACCAAATCCGGTCATAACAACGTTGCTTCACCCACCTCATCCCAGCATACTGGAGAACGATGCTTTCTTCCATACAACGCCTCAAATAGAGCCATGCCAATACTTGCTTGATAACTATTGTTGTAGAAAAACTCCACTAATCGTAAGAACTTTTTCTAACTTTCTTTAAAGTTAAGGACACAGAGTCTTAATAAATCCTCAAGAGTTTGAATTGTCCTCTCTGATTGCCCGTCTGTTTGAAGATGATATGCCGAACTAAATCGTAAATCTGTACCCATAGCTTTTTGTAAACTAACCCAAAATCTTGAAGTAAATCTTGGGTCTCGATCAGAAACTATAGATACTGGCATACCATGTAGTCTTATAATCTCGTTTATGTACATACTAGCAAGAAGTTCAAGTGTAAAAGTTTCTCGTATCGGTAAGAAATGAGCAGACTTGGTCAATGTATCAACAATGACCCAAATTGCATCTATGCCTTGAGAAACCTTGGGAAGACCAATAACAAAATCCATGGTAATGTGCTCCCACTTCCATTCTGGAATTTCAAGTGGTTGCAATGGACCTTTTGGCACTTGATGCTCCGCCTTGACTCGTTGACAAGTTAGACACCTTGAGATAAACCCTGCTATTTCTCTCTTCATATTGCTCCACCAAAATGTATGTCGAAGATTATGTTACATCTTGGTACTCCCAGGATGGATTGTAAACGGTGTGTTATGTGCCTCCATCATAATTTTATACTTCAAGTCAGAATCGTTAAGAACACAAAGTCTGGAGTTGACTCGAAGTATTCCTTCTTTATCGATTCTTGCTTCCAGAATAACACCTTCTTGCACTTTCTTCTTCATACGCATCAACTCCAGGTCTGTAGTTTGAGCAGCTTTAACTTTATCGATTAAAGTCGGTTCTACTCGTATATTCACCATCATCATATGGGTCCCTGGAGTCTTTAACCCTATCTCCAACCTTTGTAAGTCATACAAAATGGGCCTTCGCATTAACAATATCGCACTCGTACCCGCATATGATCTTCTACTCAATGTGTCAGCTACTACGTTCACTTTTCCAGGATGGTATTGAATGGTATGATCATAATCTTTCAACAGCTCAAGCCAACGTCGTTGCCGCATGTTGATTTCCTTTTAAGTGAAGAAATATTTGAGGCTTTTATGATCCGTATAGATCTCCACCTTCTCTCCATACAGGTAATGCCTCCAAATCTTAAGCACAAAAACGACTGCTGCCAACTCTAGATCATGAGTAGGATAATTCCTCTCATATTCTTTAAGTTATCGTGAGGCATAGGCTATTACTTTCCCATGTTGTATAAGAACACATCCTAATCCTTTGCCTGAAGCATCACCGTAGATGACAAATCCCTCCGAGTCAGATGGTATTGTCAGAACAGGTGCTGAAATGAGTCTCCTCTTGAGTTCTTGAAAACTCTTCTCACATTCCTCGCTCCAACCGAACTTTGTATCTTTTCGAGTCAGCTGAGTTAATGGAGTAGCAATTCGAGATAATCCTTCCACGAAGCTCCGATAATAACCAGCTAAGCCGAGAAAGCTACGTACTTCAGTCACTGACTTTGGTTCCTCCCAGCTTTGAATTGCTTTAATCTTCGCTGGGTCAACAGATATTCCATGATTTGATATCACGTGCCCATGGAATGCAACTTCCTCAAGCCAGAACTCGCATTTCTTCAACTTGGCATATAACTTATTTTCACGAAGCTTTTGGAGTATCAGCCTCAAGTGTTACTCATGGTCTTCACGAGTTTTGGAGTATATGAGGATGTCATCAATACAGACGACCACAAAGTGATCCAAATATTCCTTAAATACTCGGTTCATCATGTCCATGAAGGCAACAGGAGCATTAGTCAATCCAAAAGATATGACTAGGAATTCATAATGCCCGTACCAGAGTTCTAAAAGCAGTCTTTGGAATGTCATAAGTTTTAATCTTCAACTGATGATATCCAAAACGAAGATCAATCTTTGAAAAGAATTTGGCTCCTTGCAACTGGTCAAATAGGTCATCAATGCGAGGCAACGGGTACCTATTCTTGATGGTGACATGATTCAACTCTCGATAATCAATACAAATTCGCATACTTCCATCTTTCTTCTTCACGAAAATAGAACAGGAGCACCTCAAGGAGACGTACTAGGACGAATGAAACCGATGTCTAACAATTCCTGTAGTTGGGTTTTTAACTCCTAAAGTTTAATAGGAGCCATTTGATATGGGGCTTTGGAAATAGGTTTTGTACCGAATTCAAGGTCGATATAAAATTTAATTTCACACTCTGGGGGTATGCCAGGAAGTTCTTCAGGGAATACGTCAGGAAATTTATTAACAATAAAAATATCATTCAAATCTGACGTATTTTTATTTAAATCCGTGACACGGGCTAATAAAGCTTGACATCCATTTTTTAATAAACGAATAGCTTTATGGCTTGATATGACAATGATTGATTTTAGTGTTTTGGTTACTTGAATTTGCATAATAGGTTGGTTAGGAATATGAAAGCTAACAACCTTACGAAAATAATCGATTTTAGCATGATGAGTAGTTAACCAATTAATCCCTAAAATCACATCAAATACAAGCATTTTCAAAGAAATAAGATTGACAGGTAACGTGTGGCTACCGATTTGAATCAAACAAGACTTATAAATAGTGGATGTAATGAAGGTTTCTTCCAACGGAGTTTCAACCGATAAGTCAAAGCCTAATTTCTCTGGAGTAAAATTTAAACATTGAGCGCAAGTAGGAGAAATAAAAGAATGGGTAGAACCGGTATCAAATAAAGTATAAACTTTGCTAGAATTTATGATTAGCTTACCCGTGACCACCTCGTTCGGATTCCTCGCTTTTTGGAAGGTTACGACAAACCTTGAACTACCGATTTTGTCTTATCTGGGACACCTTTTGATGCCTCCATCCCAGCTGGACTTGACTTTGGTGCTCGATAAAATCGGGCTTGGTGACCTTCTTTTCCATAATTATAACACGCTTTGGACTGCATCACGCAATTTAGACTGATATGTCCCTCCCCTCCGCATTTGTAACATACAACCGGCGGTCGCTCTCCTTCTTTAACAACAGGTGCTGGTGCTGACGTCTTTCCATCATTGTTGAATCTCTTCCTCTTGAAATATCCACTCTTATTGTCATGGCCATGTTTACCACCGAAGTGATTGCCATTTTTGGCATGTTGATTCCCTCCACGCTTGTTGTCACCGCTTCGATGACTGGTACCATTGGTATTATCATTTTGCCGGCTGCTTTCTCTTGGTTGGGTCGACTCGTTATCGCGCTCCAACAACTGAGCCCTATTTATAACATCTGAATACAAACACAGTTTGTGAGAAATTAAGTATTGGCGTATCTCAGGTTTCAAACCTCTTAGAAACATCCATGTTATTCTCTCCTCGTTATCAACTAAGTGGGACGCAAACCAGGACAACTCGGCAAACTTGGCTTCGTATTGCGATACGGTCATGTTGTTTTGCTCTAGTTTAATGAACTCTACCTCTTTCATGTGACGAATACTTTCAGGAAAGTACTTGTCGTTGAACAGTTCTTGGAACTTCTCCATCTTCAGTGCGGCAGGTTGAGTACGCTTTATAGATTCCCACCAGTAATCTACCTCTACTCGCAACATAAAGGTGATAAAAGAAACCTTTTGCTCCTCGGAGCATCCCAAGACATCAAATATCTTGATGATCTGCTTTATCCACGTCTCCGCCTTAAGTGGTTTTGGCTCTCTAAAAAACTCCGGTGGTCCCAGCTCCTTAAACTGCTTAGCGGTGACCGTCCGAGAGTTGTAAGTGTTTTCACCTGCATTTTGGACAGGAGTCTCTCTTGCCAGATGTTGTACGAATTGCAGAAAGCTCCTAAACATTTCGTCGTTCGCCTTTTGGTCAGTGTTGTTGTTTACCTGAGGATTATTATCTTCCTGCTGCACATTATCCTGGGTATTGATCTGTGGTGACTCAACGGTCTCATGTGCTTTATTGCTTAACTCAACATTTTCGGATGCCATTTTCAAATACTACCACAAAATAAGGGTTGATTAACATATCACATATTATCCCTATACTCTGACCGACCAATTAAATACCAAATAAACTTAGGTAGGTCATACTAGCGAAGCAATTCCTCGTCTCTCCCTTCCTAGTTCTTATCTAACATTTCAGCCAGGAATCATATCCATAAGCTTTGATACCAACTGTGACGCCACCAAAATAGGTATACATTACCCATCTTGAGTCGCCAAATACATGGTACAAAATTCAAATACAACTTAATTATATAACAGTAGTGTAAAATACGACAAAACATAATCTAAGAATTTTAATAAGAATATTGTCATCTAGACAATATCTACACTCAATGGAGTCCTCAATACATTTATTGTCACACTATTTAACAGAATAGCGAGGACTACTAATGCTATCATCTGGACCGTCACTCCGTTCCCCGACTAGTCCCGGCTATGTTCTCATTTCTTGAAGAGAACAGTGAAAGAAAGGGTGAGCTCAACTAGCCCAGTAAGAAATATTATGACTAAGATAATGCAGAATAAATTATCATTAGCCTTCAACAATGTTAAACTGATAGAATATAATAGACAACAAGTTTAACTGCAGCGGAATAAGCAATAAATGAGAAGAGTCAAGTAGAGCATGATATCTACTATCTTCTATGATTTAAAATGTTTTCATCAATTTTTATCGCTGAGACTCAGCTTAATAAATAATCCACATCATCGAATCATCCCTACACTACGGGCCAAGGAATTACCTTGGTCAATTTTTATCGCTGAGACTCAGCTTAATAAATAATCGTATGTGTTTACGAGTGCGATGTTGTTAAAACAAAGACTCATTTCGTATAACCTTGGTCAATAGTAATTACCTTCGTCAATAGTATTTACCTTGGTCAATAGTATTTACCTTGGTCAATAGTAATTACCTTCGTCAATAGTATTTACCTTGGTCAATAGTAATTACTTTCGTCAATAGTAGTTGTCCCTTCAATATTACCAAGAGTCATTTGACCCTTCGTTAAGACCAAGAGTCATTTGACCCTTCGTTAAGACCAAGAGCCACCCTCAGTTTTTCTATAAATAGAGGCCTAGGGCTTCATTATTTTTCACGAATTCATTCAAGCTATAGAGAGAGAAAGTATAGAGAGAATAAGAGAGAGAGAATAAAAGTATTCTGCTACTTCACTTTTCTAATATCCAGTTCTTTTAAGGTAAGGGGTGTTATTCTTTCTTATTCATGAACAGAACTGTTGTTATTCCATTTCTTATTATTCTGTTAGAATAACCTGTTTACGCGGTCTACGCTATACTTGGTGACATTGTTCTATTATTCTGCTGGAACATCCTGTCTGTGTGTTTTACACCGGACCTGGTTCCGTTTTTATTATTATTCTGTTGGAACATCATGTCTGTGTGTTTTACACCGGACTTGGTTCCGTCTTTATTATTATTCTGTTGGAACATCCTGTCTGTGTGTTTTACACCGGACCTGGTTCCGTCTTTACTATTAATCTGTTGGAACATCCTGTCTGTGTGTTTTACACCGGACCTGGTTCCGTCTTTATTATTATTCTGTTGGAATATCCTGTCTGTGCGTTTTACGTCGGACCTGGTTCCATTATTTATTATTCTGTTGGAATAACCTGTCTGTGCGGTCTATCGCATGCATGGTGATTTCTTTTGTTATTCCATTCTTTATTGTACTCAGTTGGTTAAGTTTTGACTTCTATACTCCATGAAATTTGTGGAATATCCTTGATAATTGCGTTTCATCCAGTATCTTTTCATGAAAATATTCTTCTAAGTATTCTTGAATTTTACTCCACAAAGCAGTATCATGTTGACAATTTGGACGTTGTTAATTCTTGGATAAATTAATTCTTGAACTTGTTTTATTGAATTCTTATATCATTGTCATCATCCTCATGTTTATAAAATGTTGAAAGTCATCTGTGGCCTATAGTGCATAGATGGACTTGGTATGATTATGACCAGGGATTATTCGGTGTAATCATGACCGTAATGTTACAAATGATGTGGTAAAAGTCCTCATTGGCCCGTAGTGCATTGATGGACAGTTGTTGGCATGATCATGACCATTAATAAATACACGAATATCCTTGGCCGTAGTGCAGGGGTGATTCGATGATGTGGATTATTTTATTAAGCTGAGTCCCAGCGATAACAGTGTTGAAAGACCTTTTAAATCATAAAAGATAGTAGAGTTTATTTTCTACTTGACTCTTTTAATGGATTGCTTATTCCGCTGCAGTTAAACTTGATGTCAATTACATTGTTTAACATTGTTGAAGGCTAATGATAATTTATTCTGCATTATCTTAGTCATAATATTTCTTACTGGGCTAGTTGAGCTCACCCTTTCTTTCACTGTTCTCTTCAGGAAATGAGAACTAATAAAGTGAAAGTAGAGTATCGTTCCCACGAGGAATTATTTAATAAAAATCACCAAGTACTAATTCTTAACCAAATCAATTTTATTTAAACAACCAATAATTGTGATTTCTAGATTTAAGAAAACTAGATTAAACAAAACAAAATAATTATTCTAAAAGAAAGCAAATAAACAACTAAGAATTGATGGAATTCAGATAAATAAGAATTAAGACTCCAATATCCCTAATTATGAATTATAAATCAATTAATCAACTATCCCAATTATTATATCTACTGAATTGTTAACAGGAATTCTCAAATGCCAAAAGCCCTCTCTCGAGTGATCAATTGCATTCTATTTAACCCAGATTAATTTTACTATATCTCTATGCAAAACAATTGAATTAAACTCGCTACAAACCCAATTCCTCTTATGTTACATGCGGCAAATAGATATTCTCATTCTATTCACAAACCTAATTATTCACTGTGCAAATAACTAAGTCACATGTCACCAAGCCCAGTTCTAACCCTAGAATTTCTTTCCCAATTCCTTCTAGAGTAACACGGTAATTATTGATCAGATAATTAATCAATAAGCTCAAAGCAAGATGAACAATTCACTTCAACACAAATAATTGGAATAAATCAAATAACTAATTTATAGCCATAAAAAGTTCAATTGAAATCTTAATAAAAGAGTTAGTTCATAATTAATTAATTAAAACCAAGAATTCACAATTGAATAAATATTAAAAGATAAAAATATGATAAGAGAAGATAATAGAATCTGTTGTCAGCAAATTTGATGCTCCCCTCTTGCTCCTGCTCTTGATCTTCAATGATCTCCAAGTTGCTTCAATCTCCAAAACTAATAAGAACTAGGGTTAATGTCTAATCTAATGGAGTGTTTAATCTAGTCTACTCTATATAATCCCCCTTTATTTTATGCCTCCCATCATGTATTTATAGGTTACAAGTCAAATTTTTAGGTTAGGAACAAACCCAATCCAATTTGGAGTCAAAAAGGTGTCAAAATTCACCCAAAACGCGTCCAGGCCATCACCAAGCCCTTCCCCAGCGCCCCAGCGCTGGGCACGACGCTGGTATTCTGCCTTATAGCGCCCCGGCGCTAGAAATTGCCTTGAAATTAGCGCCCCGGCGCTAGTGCTTTTTTTTGGAAATTTTCTGCTCCGACGCCCTTTGGAAAAATGGCCATAACTTCTTCGTCCGAACTCCGATTTCGATGATTCAAGATGATCCGGAAAGAGGAGAAGTAGATCTACAACTTTCATTCTTTAAGTTTTTCGAAATAAGGTCCGTAGAAATACTCAAATTGGCTCTGAAGTGACTGCTGTGTAAATGACAAGCTAAAAACGCGAATCTAGCCACCCCGAACGTCGATCCAAGTAACTTTTGTCCCAATTCCTACAAAACAATGTAAAACATGCATGAATGGACACAAACACTTAAAAACTATTCTAAAAGACTTGAGAACAATAATAAATTAAGCCCAAATGAATCCAATTTATGTGTATAAAACTCACTCATCAAATACCCCCAAACTTAAACATTTACTTGTCCTCAAGCAAAAACACAAAAGAACAAAAAAATAAACAAACAAACTCAATTACATGAATGCATATGCATGATCTACTTCCTAATATACATACGAACCTAGTAATAAATTAGTATGATATATAGCAACAGGCCTCAACGATACCATTGATACTCAAACAATATATCCGATCAAATCAAAATTCATAACTCTAACTAATTAGTCAATCCAAACCTGTCATCACCCATGTTGTGTGTGTATGCTTGTTAACCATTCTAACCAACCACAATTCAAGATAATCACATAACAAACTTCTTAGAAGGAAAATTTCAATTCCAATTCAATTACTTTTGTGAACATGACAACTCCGGTTAAAACTAAGCAATTACCAAGTCTAAGGGTAAATACAAGATTTATTTATACTTTTATTCAACCACGAGGGCATTTTTGCTCTTTCTCGTGTTTTTTTTTATTTTTTTTTCTCATGGCTGTGCAATGTCTTATTCCCTTAGGCTTTTCAGTGCTACCTTAACGAGCTTTCGACCAACGACTCCCAAGTCATTAAGACCTTAGGGCGCTAGGTGTAAAGACAATTCCCTTGGGCTTACTTACTCAAGTAACAAAGGCCACAAAACTAGACAAGCATGCCACGATGTTTATTCTCTTTTTTTTTCTTTTTCTGGATTTTCTATTTTTTTTTCTTTTCATCATTTTTTCTTTTTTTTTTTCATTTTGTAATATATATATCCCATAGATTCCCCCAAACTCAAGCTTTTACGTCATTCTAACCTTTACCGTCAGTTCACTAATTTCCTTAAATTTTAACCAAGATTTTCCCTCAGAAATAAATTATGAAACCCTTGAACCAAGTAGATTAAAACAGTTAAACTTTAAGTGCTAACCGGTTACATAAGTTTCAGACAGGCTCAGATTATCATCATGATTAAAATTAGAACTCATCATCAATTATCAACACTGTTCAAGTTAACAATTAATACCAATCTTATCATAGGTCGAGCTAAGACCACACCAACTAATCGCACAGATTCATGCAAAAATAAATAAATAAAAAAAAAAAAAAAAAAAAAAAATACAATTAAACTACATGAACACATACTAATGCAACACATATATGAATATGCAAATAACTACCATGTACTATACGCAACCTAAAAAAAATACAATGCTAACACAAAAAAAAAATGAACTACTATGCAGATAACTAACTATATGCAATACGACACTAAAATGCCCCCAAACTTAAACTAGACATTGTCCTCAATGACTAAATTAGAAAAAATTAAAGCAGATGACTTCCCTGAAAATATAACAATCTTCCTCCTTGTCCGCTAAGTTTGGAGAATAGGCTAGGGACATAGACAAATTGGACACCACACTTGAATTTGACTTGAATAACCTGTAAATCATAATAGAAACACTTTTATTAAATCCTAAATAAATGCAAATTCAAAACTACTAATACAAAACTTAATAAAAACTAAAAATAAAATTTAAACTTGGGTTGCCTCCCAATAAGCGCTTATTTTATAGTCTCAGCCTGACTTCTTCAATTCTCTATCCAATTCCCCTACGAAAATTGAGGAACCCTCCATCCATCGGAAATAATATAGCTTTTGGTAGGTTCCCATTTACGATAGCCATTGTATTAAAGTCACCTAGCATGCTTTGTTTAGATAAGATCACATTAAAGAACGTCCAACATCTAGGTATTTTTTCCATTGTGTCTGCGAATAGATTCTGGCATTGAGGCTTGTCAGACACAACAATATCTTCTTCTATCTTCTCCAACTCATTGAACCATGGCTTCGAAGTTGTACTCGCTTTTACGTCACAAGGAGTATTGCCGACGACATGACTACCTAGCGGACATGGTTTTGCAAATCTAACCGGATTCTTGAACTTTGGTGGAGAAGGTACATGGGACACTATCAAAATTGGCTCATCTTCGTTGATACTCAAAGTTAGATCTTTGCCGATCTCTTTTTGTTGGTCTCTAAGTCTTTCCTCTCTTTCAACATCTATATCATTTGGCACATCCGATTGCAGATTTGGTTCGGGCTCATCATCAGTCTCGTCATCCATGTCATAGAGCCAAGTGTATTGAGGACGGTTGTTTAACGCATGTGCTATATGCCCTAATTGATTTTCCAGATTCTTGATCGACGCCCCTTGGCTTTGCAAACTCAGCTCTATTTGATTAAATCTTTTGTCTTGTTCCTCGTTCTTTTTTTCAGAAGCTTTAATGAATTTTTCCAAGGCTTCCTCCCAATTTGAATGTTCTTCCTGTTGTAGTGGAGGTGGACACGAGAAATCCGGTGGGTATGTTGGACTTGGAGCATAAAATTGATCTTGATTGTTACTCCATGAAAAATTCGGGTGATACCCCCAATCCTGATGATAGTTGTTGGGATAGACATAACTGTTGGGGTAATCACCACTATACTGTACCGACTCGAAACTGATGGCGCATTGATGACTCATATGATTTTCAGCACAATAATCACAAGTAACCGCCACACTTTGACGACGTTGAGCTTCAAAAGATTCAAGCATCCTCGAAAGTGTCTCCATCTGTGCTGATAATGCAGAAAGTTTCTTGAGTCTGTCAATCTCCGCTCCCCGTGATTGAGTCATGTTCGTGTATGGTCATTGATACGCAAAGTCATTCATGGTACCTAAAAAGAAAGAAATATAGGAAGAGAATGAGAAATAAAAATAAAAATAAAAATGTTTAAATTAAGACTAATTTGATTGAAATTAATATTGGTAAATAATTATTAAATTAATTCCCCGGCAACGACGCCAAAAACTTGTTGATTGATTTCGCAATCAATGAATACGTGCAAGTATACACGGTCAATAAGTAATAAAGTGAAAGTAGAGTATCGTTCCCACGAGGAATTATTTAATAAAAATCACCAAGTACTAATTCTTAACCAAATCAATTTTATTTAAACAACCAATAATTGTGATTTCTAGATTTAAGAAAACTAGATTAAACAAAACAAAATAATTATTCTAAAAGAAAGCAAATAAACAACTAAGAATTGATGGAATTCAGATAAATAAGAATTAAGACTCCAATATCCCTAATTATGAATTATAAATCAATTATTCAACTATCCCAATTATTATATCTACTGAATTGTTAACAGAAATTCTCAAATGCCAAAAGCCCTCTCTCGAGTGATCAATTGCCTTCTATTTAACCCAGATTAATTTTACTATATCTCTATGCAAAACAATTGAATTAAACTCGCTACAAACCCAATTCCTCTTATGTTACATGCGACAAATAGATATTCTCATTCTATTCACAAACCTAATTATTCACTGTGCAAATAACTAAGTCACATGTCACCAAGCCCAGTTCTAACCCTAGAATTCCTTTCCCAATTCCTTCTAGAGTAACACGGTAATTATTGATCAGATAATTAATCAATAAGCTCAAAGCAAGATGAACAATTCACTTCAACACAAATAATTGGAATAAATCAAATAACTAATTTATAGCCATAAAAAGTTCAATTGAAATCTTAATAAAAGAGTTAGTTCATAATTAATTAATTAAAACCAAGAATCCACAATTGAATAAACATTAAAAGATAAAAGTATGATAAGAGAAGATAATAGAATCTGTTGTCAGCAAATTTGATGCTCCCCTCTTGCTCTTGCTCTTGATCTTCAATGATCTCCAAGTTGCTTCAATCTCCAAAACTAATAAGAACTAGGGTTAATGTCTAATCTAATGGAGTGTTTAATCTAGTCTACTCTATGTAATCTCCCTTTATTTTATGCCTCCCATCATGTATTTATAGGTTACAAGTCAAATTTTTAGGTTAGGAACAAACCCAATCCAATTTGGAGTCAAAAAGGTGTCAAAATTCACCCAAACGCGTCCAGGCCATCACCAAGCCCTTCCCTAGCACCCCAGCGCTGGGCACGACGCTGGTATTCTGCCTTATAGCGCCCCGGCGCTAGAAATTGCCTTGAAATTAGCGCCCCGGCGCTAGTGCTTTTTTTTGGAAATTTTCTACTCCGACGTCCTTTGGAAAAATGGCCATAACTTCTTCTTCCGAACTCTGATTTCGATGATTCAAGATGATCCGGAAAGAGGAGAAGTAGATCTACAACTTTCATTCTTTAAATGTTTCGAAATAAGGTCCGTAGAAATACTCAAATTGGCTCTAAAGTGACTGCTGTGTAAATGACAAGCTAAAAACGCGAATCTAGCCACCCCGAACGTCGATCCAAGTAACTTTTGTCCCAATTCCTACAAAACAATGTAAAACATGCATGAATGGACACAAACACTTAAAAAATATTCTAAAAGACTTGAGAACAATAATAAATTAAGCCCAAATGAATCCAATTTGTGTGTATAAAACTCACTCATCAAGAACGTAGCTGGGGCAAGTCGGAGAATGGAGTGATGGTTCGAATGATAGTATTAGTTAGTAGTCCTCACTATTCTATGTAATAGTGTGTTAATAAATGTAATGAGGACTCCTTTTGAGTATGAATACTCTCTAGAAGATAATATTTGTATTCAAACTCACAGTTTATGTTTTGTCGTATTGTACACGACAGTTGTATTAGTAAGTTGTATTTGTATTCTGTACTATGTATCTGACGACCCAAGATGGGTGATGTATACCTAATTTTGGGGGCGTCACAATGCATGCGGTAATCCACATAGACAGGTTATTCCAATAGAATAATAAAGAATGGAATAACAGAAGAATTCACCAGGCGTGCGTAATCCGCACAGACAAGTTATTCCCACAGAATGAAAAAGAATGGAGCCAGGTCATGCGTAACCCACATATACAAGATATTCCAACAGAATAATAAAGAATGGAACTAGGTTATGCATAATCCGCACAGACAGGATATTCCAACAGAATAATAAAGAATGGAATAACAACAAAATTCACCAGGCATGCGATAGACGGCACAGACAGGTTATTCCAACAGAATAATAAAGAATGGAATAACAGAAGAATTTTACCATGTATGCGGTACTTCGCATAGACAGGTTATTCCAACATAATAATAAAGAATGGAATTACAACCCTTACGAGTATTGAAAGAAAATAACTCTCTTCATGAATACGACAGTATAATACCCCTTGCCTTAGAAAAACTGGATACTGAAATAGTGAGATAGCAGACTTCTCTTCTCTTTCTCTCTATAATAATTTCTCTATAGCTTTTGTGAATTGGTGAGAAATAAAGGAAGAACGAGCTTCTATTTATAGGAAAATATAATTTCGATAATTGCACATTTTGGGACTCGAAATATTACAGTATAATACCTCCCTCTTTTTCTTTATTTTTAATTTAGTCCTGCAAGTATTATCAAACTTGCACCACCTCCCCTAATAGTAAATAATGTGAATTAATAGTAAATCATGTGAATCAATAGTTCTAGACATGTGAAAATACGAATTATAGTATAGTACCTCCATCCATACCTCTATTTTTAACTTAGTCATGCAAGTATTATCACTCTTGCGCCACCACCCCTAATAGTATAAGAATGTGAATCAATAGTACACGCATGTAAACAAATAGTTATAATCACGTGAATTAATAGTAATTAGTTGCTCATTTATTCGATTAATTACCCGATTAGTCAGTATAACTTCCAGACATCAATTAATATCGAAATAAATGTCGATTTTCACTAACACTAATAATTCCCACACAATGGAACTATCAATTTTATCCTTAATCAACACGAACTTATTCATCATTAATATCATAACTCACAATATTTAACAACCAGATCATTCCCAGGAAACAGGGGGCTTTTCGATAAGAATTTCTCCTTATTGGCGCGCAATTAGGTGACCAAACCTCTCCTTGACAGAACTTTCTAAACATTGTCAATATTGTAAATAATAATATGAATAACTTTGTCGTCTCAATTATTGATTTAATATTATAAAATACTATGCAGATGATACTGTGACAATAATTAAATCGATAATATGAAAGATACGATGCAACAATTACTGTAGCAATAATTGAATATAACTGAGTGACTTCTCACGTAAGCATCAATAATCAATACCATGTGATACTATGCAACCACGCGTATTACTGTACTTTTACTACCAGGTAGTTCAACAGTTTAACGATAAAATTTCCGCCGTTATTTTTATAAAATGATAATTATGTCATTTTCTAACTACGATAATACTTCCGTTGTGGGGTCCACCAATAATTGTGCCGTCGTACAAATATTCCCTGTTAAAATGAATATTCCCCGACCAATCGAATATTATATAACCACTTGCTTACTTTGCAAAATTTATAAATATTACCCACAACTATAACATTATATCAATCCACACCATAATATAAAAAAAAATATTTCGAGAAAATTATTTTTATTCATAAAAGTTGGGGTCTTACATATATGGATTGTTTTTCCACATGCCGGGGATGATTGTCGGCTCCCTGTTATTTTTATTGGGGATTGGCAACGATGTCTTTGCTGACCAGATTGGACGTGTGATCCAAATCTTTTAGGATATTGACGTTGGGGCTATCACCAAAGTCCTTATTCCTTGATACAGACTTTATTCCGAAGATGTGCCTTTCATGTTCAAGAGATCTGTGGGGATAAAGCTTTGTCTGCTTGAGGATGTGTATAACATATTCCATCATCGATCCTCTCCAATGATGCTGATCTTTTATGGTTTGTATCGCCAGGTCATACCAATGTTCTATTGGAGTTACTGCCAACAATATATGTTGTCAGGGTTGCCTGACCTTCGCTGATATGTGCATCAACGGATAAAACCCTCTGTTGGGCAGACTGTCAAGGCTGCTTGACCTTCGCTGAAGTGTGAATCAACGGATAAACACGCGTTATAACCCCCGTCGGGGACCTCTCTGATCCTCGTTGACGTGTGCATCAATGGCTGAAATCCCTGCTGAGGATAAATGCCAAGGTTGCTTGACCTTTGTTGATGTGTGTATCAACTGATGCAATCATCGGAGGGCTTCCAACACGTCGTTGGGTTTATTTGCCAACGGCTGAACTGATGTCAAGGTTGCTTGACCTTTGCTGATATGTGCATCAACAGATGAAAATGCGTGATACCCCCACCGAGGATATGTACTTCGACATATGAAAACGCGTGATGCCCCCGCCGGGGAAACTACTTGAGAATGCGCGCTGCTCCTGCCGGGGATGTGTACTGTAGAATGCATGATGCCCTCGCCGGGGAATCTATATTTTGGATAGATGACCATGCGTGATGCCCCCGTCGGGGATATGCATCAATAGATACAGATGCGTGATACCCCCGTCGGGGACGGCGCTTTGAGAATGATGACCCAAAACTGGCGGTATTGGACCTTAATACGATATTGCCGAATATGATCTGCAACTACTGAGATCATCGGTATAGAATACACTGTGTTTGGGTGAATACCAATGAATGATATGAAAGCCACAATCGGGCTCAGGAAAACCAGGATTTCAGGCTATTCTGCTCAATCGCGTAGCATTTTTATCCCTGGTGTGGACTTTTCAGCTTGTGAGAACTCCTTTGTAACTTAAACTGGACCGAGTCGGAGGGGTGGGTCCCACGTAGGGGTGCCGTAGGTACACCTACAGTTGCCGCAGGTGGACCTGCGGCCAGCCGTGAATGGCTATTAATGCTGCAGTTTGCTTTCTCAAGTCATTTTATGTTGCGCCGCGAAGGAAATCTGAGAGCTCTTCTTCAGATCTGCTGAGTTCAGACGTCTTTCTACAAATTTTGTCACCGTACAAGTGTTCTACACTGTCCTGGTAACGTATGTATGTCTTTTTTTCCAGTTTTTATCTGTTGGAAATGACTTTTTATATGAAATACGTTTAAACACATAGTAGTGAATATGCATGCTCATATGACTTGATAAAAAATATTCAACATAGTAAATGTTAGTATTAAACCATGCTGAACATAATGATGTAAAAAAATTTGACTTTTGAAATAGTCAAATTGTCACCCTTTTTTGCTATTTCTTATCCTATTTGAGGACAAATAAGCAAATGGTGAAAATGTAAAGTAATCCTGGTACTTAAGCTACCCTTATGGATTGATGACTTTGACTTTTAAATGCATATAGTATGTATATGACTGTGGTCAGGTGTGCTATTGAATGGCCACCTAGTCATGCCTATGTGCATGTTGATAATCCTATTTGTAGAGGAAACTATGACAAAAATTTTCCAAAATGTAGGCATTGAATAGTCATGCATTTTTAACTCTACTATAGATGTATGTTAAAATAATGCATGCATGCATGTAGTCATTAAATGCATTTTGAAAAGCTCCAAGTTGGAAATACCACACCCTTTCTGAGGTGATTTGGAGACTTGTTGTCCAGATATTATGGATCCGGATTAGCTGAGCAGTTTTCGCATGACCACTTCTGGTGTACAGAGGAGGGCTTTTGAAGTGCCTCGACCCCGTTCTGTCAGACAGCCTCGTCGATTGGTGGAGGCAGTAATACGTCCAGTCCAGGCTGATGTGCCGGACGTCGAGAACGAGGACGAGGAAGAGGATGTTTTGGTTACAGATTCTACTTCTGCTGCACATGTTCCCCGTAGGGACCTCCCGAGTATTCAGGTGGCAAACCCAGAGCTTCTGGGTGATTTGAGTTAACACCCTTCGATATATTTGCATGCCAACGAGGTATCGATTTAGATCTTAATCTTCCTTCTTTCTTATTAATGAGGAGTAAAGAATTTTGATGTTGATATGCATTTCATGCAATTTCCCAGCTTTACCCACCCTCGAGGGAACTGGTTCAGCATTCACTCCTTGTACCAGGCTCTACATCCTGACTATAGAGTGATTGTGCATGACTGGGGATTTGGGGTATTCTTGTCCATCCTTCCCCGCCGCTGTCCCTAAGGATACCTCAGGGCATTATCTGAGCGTTGGTTTCACCAGACTTAGTCACTCCATTTATTGGGTTGTGAGGTGATGATGACGCCGATAGATTGGCAGTTTATCACATGTATGGAGTTTGGAGGGGCGCCAGTGCCTTGCACGATGGATATTATCCCGACTACTGTCAGATCCTTGCTAGGAGTTCCGGTGGAGGCGCTCAAGGGCAGGACTGTCTATACGGGTCCTTTGAGCGTAGATGCTATGAATGGGCTATTGAGTGAGCCCATACCAGCTGCTGTCAAAGTCAGGTATTACATTCTTCAGCGATTATTCCTGATGATCATTAGGGGCTGCTTTATAGCAGATAACTCTTCTACGGTGTCGTTCGCTTTAATCAGTGCCACTCGACATGTGGAGCGTATAGGAGAGTATAATTTACACCTTTGCATATTTCCTCATGGGCATACGTATGCACTCGCAGGGCTTGACCGAGGCTTGGTTAGGATTCTACCCATTTCTGTTGGTGAGTATTTCTCTTGTCATTTCCCATGTATAGGTTAAGAGTGTTAACTGACAGCAGATGTTTTTGCATTTGTGTTAGCTGTTTTGGGCCTATGAGAGGCTTCTATGTTTACGTCATGTGAGCGTGCTAGGTTTGGATACCTATCCACGAGGACGACAATGGCATCATTCCATACTGGCAGAGGTCCCTGTAGCTGAGGGTTTTACTCATTGTCGCCTACAACTGGAGTTGTTGACAGCTGACATCATCACATGTATTTCCTATTCTGGGGAGCACTTGGCCATTGGATTTGAGGATCGGTACCCGATTGGTGTCGAATACGTAATTTCCACCCGTAGGGTTCCTCTCTTTATTGATGGAGGATGGCAGCTCTATTTAGGAGAGTGTGCTATTAGGAGCACCACAGGAGAGATTCGTATACCGATCTTACATCTTTCCAGGCATTATTAGCCTGTGTCGCAGTCACCCGTCATTGATATCCCATTGTTGGGTGTGGACGGTTTTGCACTGTTAGAGGGTCCCTGCATTTAGGAGATATTCCAGCATTGGTGGTCCCCTCGTACCATTGGAGCCCACACCCGTACCACTCAGTTCATGGGGGATATGGTTCCAGGATCCGTGATGATGACAGATTGGCTAGCCTGTGTCTGAGATCTGACTCATGTGACATAGATTGACTGCTTGACCAGGCGATTGGGCCAGACACATTTCTTTATCCGATATTTGGGCAGAGATCTGGCAGAGGCAGATTCATTTGATCCTTCCAGCGCAGGCGCTGGCCCCTCAGATGACCAATTCGGCTTTGCCAGTGCAAATCCTCCTTTGTATAGGCCTGATATCCCTGTTGATAAAGATCCAGTGACTCAGGAGGAGTTACATCAGGTGAACCGGATTGATGATATGGATATTGACACCATTGTCTTCTTCTGTTGTGTATTCTCGTTGTCTCTTTTGATAGGCCTCTGTTAGATATTGGGTGGCTGTGCCCCTTTCTCGTTATATCTTTTGATAGGCCTCTGTTAGTAGTAGGGCGTATGTGCCCCATTTCCCTGTATTTTTAGCTGTACAGAGATGATGTATATAGATAATGATATATTTAGGAATGTATGTACTATCTTCTATTCCTTGCAACATATTGCCATCTATTATCTGTATGCATGTATCATGTTATGCATATGTATGTATGTCTAGAGATATTCAACATTGACCCCTGGATGGTATTATGATACGGCCCACACAGATGTCTTCTTCGACAGTCAGTCGTATAGATCACACCCCACTAGTATTGGTGGCATCTCGTTTGAGATCGTGGTATGATAGTATGTCACCATTAGCCAGGGTAACTGTAGATCAACTGTTACAGCATACTATTGTTGTTTCAGGTTCCCGCAGGATTTGTGGAGGGCATGCTGGAGCACTGGGTACCGGAGAGCCAGGTTTTTTGACTTGGGACCCAGGAGTTGACTCCGACTCTAGAGGAGTATACACGTTTGACGATGCTGCCACTTGACAGACCTTACGTGCATATGGCTCTTGGGGACATGAGTTGATGGTTCATGACCCTTATTGGACTGAGGCGTAGGGTTATGAAGGATGAGATCACATCCGGCCACATGATATCCCAGTGTTTTCTAATTGACAGATTTGGCTATGAGGACAGCTATGCTCGGTATTCTGGGGATTTCACCATACCAGAGGATCAGTGGCATTCAGCCAGATTGGATGCATTCCTGATGTGCATAGTGGCGTTTGTATACATGCCATGATATATGGATGAGCTTGACATCGGTGTTATCATGGCGGTGAGAGCTCTCAAGGATGGTCGTACCATTATTCCGATGATTGCGGCGGAGACGCTGAGGTCAGCCACATTTTGTAGCACTTACCCTACATTGGTCTTTATAGGTAGTTCGGTTATGTTATACGTGTGGTTTATATCACACTTGAGACCGATTGGGACCTTCCGCTGACACGGGTACTGTGAGGGCCCCGAATCCAGGTCCTAAATCACCTCGGATCCGGTTCGATCATTCTATACAACTATTACTATTTGCGGAAGATATAAACATAAATTGTTTATACAGTAAACTTACATACTTTTCCCCAAGGTCGAGTAACCTTAACTTAATACACTTTACATAACTTACTTAACACATAACCTTAAAATACAACACTTATACAATTTAGCTGCATACATATCCTAACGCTGGAACTGTCTTTAACCTTTCCTTGTATTCGACGCGTTCGTCTTAATCTGCAATATTTTATCATGATATAGCAAGGGTGAGCATGAGGTTTGCCCAGCAAGTTTAAATTCAATAATATGACGATATATCATGATTTGAAAGAGTATGAACAATAAGTTAGCTATAATTCATCAATATAATTGTGAACTAGCAGGAACAAACTTTTGACTGAACAAGTATTGAACATGAACAAATATATCTTGACCAACTGGTAATGAAGGTGATCAGCATTTCATACCTGACTTATACATGCAATATGTACAGAGTACAATTATACATGACAATCAGCAATAATTAACCATAAGCTTATCCGAACAAAACACTCTTAGTAGAGTTAAATAAATACAAACTTGCCTGAACCGTTGATTACCGCAACACAATTTATAACGCTTTATCCGAAGACCTAATATTAGTAATATATAGATCTCCAATATTAGAATAATATCATCACAATATAATACTATTATATATATAGACATACATAGAATAACCTAAACACATATCACATAACCCTATCAGTCTATTCAGCACATAAAACTTAGTATTAAGCCAAACTATTTAAGTCCGAGTTGAAACCGACACAATTCTAACATCCCGACGGTCTAGTCGTACTTTTATCGAGTCTAAGTTCAATTAAACTCTGACTTAACACTTAACATTTAACTCAGATAATTTTATTAACAGTCGAAATAATTTTCTAACTCTCATAACAATTTTCACATAATTATTACCATTTATCATAAATTTTCAATCATTAAAACGTATTTAAATGAATTAAATACCGCATAATTCTTTTATCATTAATATTTATTTATTATCAAATATTAATGAAATACATGTCATAATATTATAATATATTTATAATATATCAAAGTATTTTAATACCTTAAAATCATATTTATATGATTTTTAAATAATTAAATTCATTATCCGATAATTGCTATTAATAAAAATATTAATATTTTAATGGCAAAATATCAAAAGTTATATTTTATAACTTAAAATATTTTTTTAACACTTAAATCATTTTTATATGATTTTTAAATCATTAATTCTATTTTTCCTTAATTTATTTAATATATTCATTAAATAAACTAATTGCCATTAATAATAATTTATTAATGAATTTCATCACAAAATATTAAAAGTCACTTAAAATATTTTCTAATACCATAATATAATTTTTCATGAATTAAAATTATTTTTAAATAATTTATTTAATTTTATAATTAAATAAATTAAATACCATTTATATTCCAAAAATATTAAATATTTATGAAATATACTCAAAATAATTAAAAACTATTTTTCAGAATTTAAAATAATTTTTCAGAAAATTTTAAGTATTTTTAGTAATTAAAATTTATTTATTTCAATTAATTTAATAATTTCCGGAAATTAGAAATTAAAACTGTCACTAAAGGACCCTATAGCGACAGAATCGTCGCTATAGGTGTTCTTCGTGTTCTTCAGCAAGAACCAAGAAACTCATAGGCTGTAACAAGGTACCACATTTGACCGTGCATAGATTCTTGGTCTTCTTGATTCTAGGTTATCTAAAGTGTTACATATGTAGTAGATATGTCATACTACACAAACAAACTGATTCCAGAGTCATACAACAAAATAACAGAGAGATATGATCAATCAAAAAGTCTGACAAGCCCGTTCTTCATTTCGGGGTTTTCCAGAAAATGAAGAACATTATAAGGTGCTATATTTAGGTCCTTAGATCTTGAGCTATAAGGCCGATTTAGGTGATTTATGAGTCCATACTTATAGTAATGATGTCATAGTATAATAACATATCATTAAATCTGTCTAACAACAACACAAATGAACAATTGAGACTGGTCAAACCTCGCCCCAAAAATCAGCTGATGAAGATCTGGGTTACCCAGAATCTTCATCCGGCGTGATGGTCAACGGTTGTTTGACCGGTATTATTTTTGATCATGTGATAGATCTGATGGTTCTGATGGCTTAGATGTGTAATATGAATGTCAGGCTACAATACCAAAACAACAACGTGACCTAAAACATAACAAACAAGCAAGATCAACGCCTGCAAAAATGCTGTCAGGCGTTCTGGGTTTCTGGGTTTGCCCAGATTTCCAGAAATCGTGCTCGGTCAACGCCTTTTGACCACCTATAAAACGAAATCCAGACATGTTATGACCCTGTTTTAAATTTCAGATCGTAGACCACATGGCATAGAACAGATCTAAAGCATAAAACACACAACATATCGAACACATAAAGATCTAGAGGGCCTGACATTCAACTGTCAGGTCACTTTTTGAACTATTGCCAGATTTTTCAAACTTTAGATTCGAGCATCTGGATGTTATGGATCCATGATCCAACAACCCAGATCTCTAATTGACACCTTATAACACATATTTAACCAACAACTAACATTAAACATCATAAGATCAAAGGATTTCCAAAAATTAGGATTTATACCTTCTTATGCTTTTGATCTCTGATTCTGATCATTGGATCTAATATTGGTGAACTAAGAGGCTAACATGGCTTTGTATCTCACTATCTATTACTCCCCATTCCTGAATTTTTAGAGAGAGAGGGTCATGGGTGAAATGATAATTAAAGTGACTCTTTTTCTTTCTCTCAATCTATATAAATGGATGTGTGTAATGAAATGGGCTGGTAGCTGGCTGATATGTGATATAATTGAGTCAATGGCTGATCTATAATTGCTCACCAACTCCATCTTTGGCTAGATTTGCAAGTAACATCCAATAATGCACTAAAGGGCAATAAAGTCTTTTTCCATTTAATTTTTAATGGCAATTTGGATATTGTCCCAAACTCTTAGGGTTTAGGGTTTGGGTGGATTTAGGGTTTGGAGCATTCTTAGGGTTTAGGGTTTGAAACCCTTAGGGTTTACACATTTAATTTTCTAAAATTTCGAATTTAGGTTTCCAAAAATAGAAAATTAATATTTCTAAATTATAATTAGGATTTTCTAATTATATAAAATTTTCTTAATCATAACTTAAATATTGCTAATTAGGATTAATATTTCCTAATTACAATCGCTAATTAAGAAATTAGGGTCAAAATGGTCTTTAGGGTTTATAACCCACGAATTAGGGTTTCTAATAGAAAATTAATTTTTTTAAAATAGAAATTAAATTTTTGTAATTAGATTAGGGTTTTCTAATTACTTACAACTATAAAATTAGGATTAATATTTCCTAATTAACATTAAATGTGACGCCCCCAAAATAGGTCCATTCCACCCAACCCATTCTGAGTCGCCAAATACATGGTACAGAAAATAACTACAACTTTATTACAACAATTGTCGTGCAAAATACAATAACACATATGCTGTGAGTTTGGATACAAATATATATCAACTGTGACTCATGTCCCAACCTTGGATAGCACGTTACAATGACACCTTACATAAAGGTATAGTCAAAAACTGTTTTAGAAATTAGAATCTTTGGAAAGTGCTCAAGGAAACCCTCGTACATGGGAGGCCATGCTTCTAGGTTATGATAGAAATCATATGGCCACAGAATTATCCTTGGTTGACCCAATAGACCCCAAAGAAAAATGAGAAGATTACTATCATATTCTTCCCAATGGTGAGTCTTCTCTTGACTTATCATTATCTCCAATGTCTCTAATTGAGAATTATACTTCAAACAAACACCAAGATTATATAGGTAGTGCTCGTAAATATACTCAGCAAGTGGATGAGCACATCCCTGTCTTATGATGACACGAGATTGTATATCATTAGACATCTTGCATGATAGTGACAAAACACCATTCCAACGTTGGGTTCGCCTCACCCTAGATGATTCACCAAATATAACTACTAAATGATGACCACCGTTCTATTCTCCTGTTACCCTCTCTCGACCCAGTTACACTCTTATTACCTGAAAGGAATTGTGAAGCAAAAGGGTGAGCACAACTAACTCAGTAAAGAATATCATGACTAAAGATAATTACATTATCAATAGACTTCATCAGTAATAAATCAGAGATTTAGAACATATGGTAGATGATAAAAATTTTCAACCATAGTTGCAGCGGAACGAGCAATCCATTAGAAGAGTCAAATAGACTATAAAGTCTATTATCTTCTCCACGTTAAAAGTCCACCAACAATGTTTTATCCCTGTAACATCAATCAACAGTTCCTTTCCACAATCATATGAATAATTCATAATCATAATTGTGATTCTAAATTTCGCATCCAAGACGAAGATAATTTTCATCACCTGTCTTTACCTGAAACATCAAAGATCATGGTTATACCAAATCACAGTTCCTGTTCATAATCATACTAATAAATTCATCTTTGCACCACGGGCCAAAGATATTCATCAACAGTTCATCTTTACACTACGTGCCAAAGATATTCAACAACAAGTCATCTTTGCACTACGGGCCAAAGATATTCATCAACAACTCATCTTTGCACTACAGGCCAAAAGATATTCAACAACAAGTCATCTTTGCACTACGTGCCAAAGATATTTATCAACAACTCATCTTTGCACTACAGGCCAAAGATATTCCTCAATAGTTCATATTTGCACTACAGGCCAAATATATTATTATCTCAAAGAAATATATAATCATTTCAGAATTTATATAACCAATAATTATAACCATGTTGATCATTTCACCTTTGCACTTAAGCTAAAGATATTCAATTATAAATTCAATGGTCATGATCATACCAGTCAAAAATTTAACTTTGCACTACTAGCCAAAGAGAACACATAGTCATGATCGTACCAAAAATCTACCCATCTTTACACTCAAGTCAAAGAGAAATATCATCATTAGGGTTATAAAAATGTTATATATGATAATAAAAAATAATATGATCAACATATAGTTTTAATCTCAAGAGTAATATTCATAAATCAACTATAATTTGGTTAGAAAAAGAAACCAATTTTGTCATGAATAGTAACTCGTGAATAGTAACTCGTGAATAGTAACTCGTGAATTGTAACTCATGAATAGTAGCTCATGAATAGTAACTCATGAATAATAACTTGTGAATAGTAACTCATGAATAGTAACTCGTGAATAGTAACTCATGAATAGTAACCCCGACATGAAAAGATAAGAATTTCACAAGAAAAATCTTACCAATATTCCGGTATAATGATATTGAAAGAAATAATATCATTTTTTAAAAAATAACATCCCTTATTAACCCTTACTATCCCTTACAATCCCGTACTATCCCTTACAATCCCTTACAATCCCTTACCTCAAAAGAGCAGTACTCCTGACTGGAATAACGCTGAACGAACTTGCACCGTATAAGCAACACTCAAGATATCAAAATACTTACAAGAATACACTCGATAATATAGAGAGAGAAATAGAGAGAAAACTTCAGTTTCTGGTGTGATTTTCAATTCTAACCTAAGCACCCTATTTATAGGAAATTGCTTAGAACACCAAAGCAGAAAATTTAATAAAATAATAATATAATTATAAATTTTCCTTAGCCCACCTTTGAAAATCTGGATTCAGCCATTAACATGTGCAAGTGGGGCCCACCAAAGTGTAAAAAACGTTTTTGTTAATAAAAATAAATAAAACTTCCAAAAATCAATTATTTCGGAACTTCAATAATTCATAATAAATAGTCCTTTGATCAGAAAATTCGAATCTCGCGAGTTTTTATAGGAAATTCAATTCTCTACAACTTTGCAGAAGAAAAGTTTTCCAAATTCCAAATAAAAATTGACCGAAATCCATAAACGGGAGATTTTACAGTCTATAATAAATTTTCGGTCAAGAATTGTGTCCACCAACACACAAAACATGTGTTAATCATTTAATGCCACAAAAATACTCTTCCTCCTCATTTATTCATATATCCCACATTCATTGTAAAACTATCACCATTATTATATTATTAAAATATAATAATAAATTTAAATGAATTATTTTATCAGAAAAAGGTAAAATATTAATTTTCAACAATTGTCACATTAAAAATTTTCTCCATCAATATCCACATAAAATCAATATTTTCCTCATCATATAAATCAATAATTAATTATACACAAATAATATTATAGAATCATAGTACTGGCAACCAGGCCGTTCCCAGGAAAGAGGGGGCTTTCCAATAAGAATTTCTCCTTACTGGCGCGCAATTAGATGACCAAACCTCTCCTTAGACAGAACTTTCTAGACACTGCCAATAATGTTATCTAATAATATTATTCAGATAATATGAATTATTTCTCCGATAATAGAAAATACTGTGTAGTGACAATTATTGAAACAACAGTAATATAAAATATTAACGCAGCAATTATTGAATCAATAAAATAAAATACCGAACAGTAATTACTGTAACAATTATTGAGTAATGCCTTCTTACGTAAAAATTAATAATTGGTGCAATACAGTGTGCTACTGTGCAACAACGCGTATTACTGTGTTTTAACCACCGGGTATTCCAACAGTGTTAACGGTAACAACTACGCCATTATTTATAAACAACTTACTCTTGTCGTTTTCTTCATCCAATCGCTTTCCGTTATGGGGCCCACACAAGGATACGCCGTCGTATGAATATTCCCCGATAGTAAGAATATTCCACGACCAAACGAATATTCTCCGACAACCATGAATATTTTATAACCACTTGTATATTTTTAAAAAAAATTCATATATCACCCTTAACTTTAACTTTTTATCAATTTAACCATTTACTAAATAGAAAAATTGAATACTTTTATTTCATAAAATTCGGGGTCTTACATTAAATCACTAAATTAACACTTAGTTTTTCCCGAATTATAAAATTAGGGTTTCTAACTCAGAAATTAGGGTTTTCAAAAATGTGAAATTAGGGTTTGCTAATAATTAAGCTTTTCCCTAATTAATATTATAATAAATAACACTTATGCAATATAATAATTATTTAAATTCCCAGACTAGGGTTTCATGCACCGAATTAGGGTTTTGGATTTTCGGAACTAAAATTAGGGTTTCCAGAACCTATTTATAGAGTTTCTTATAATTCATAAGAATTTTCTAACCGAACGTTGACGTTCTTAAGATAAGATTAGGGTTTGTTACAGATATCGTTTATCTGGTCAATCCTTGACCCTTAACCATATACTGTACAAATATACCCAGAACTTAAACACTTATTCCCTTAATCCTGAATAATTAACTTAAATCCATTACAGAGTTTTGAAATCCTCAAAATTTGTTCTTAAAATTATTAAACGCATACACTTATTTTCTGTCTAGGTTCTAATTTTGAACCCTAAAATTAATTTATAAAAATTTTAAAAATATTTAAAATTCTAGGGTTGTCACATTCACCCCTTCTTCTAAAAATTTCGTCCCCAAAATTTACCTTACACCTTACACTATACACCATACACCATACACCATACACCATACACCATACCTTCTTACCATTACATGCTACCCAATACACCACTCACAAGAGTAAAAATCTTCAAATTTTGCTGAGGAGTTATATAGACTATTTGTCTGTCATTTTCGCAAAGGTTTTATGGAAATTTATCCGCAAACCATCATTACTTACGAACACAAAGGGTGATTAGCCCGATATGCCCTGTACTGGCCAAGTACTGCTTTTATCTGTTTCTCGTCACTGCCAAAGGCACAAAAATTCTACCTTAGTCTTATTGGATTCCGCACCAAAATAATTTAGTTCGGGAAATTTCTTTCAATGAACACTTAGAGTTTTCATAAACTTTAGTCTAGCTGAATCGAATAGCGTAGACCCATATCAATAATTCAATTCAATCGAATTATTTAGGTGTAGCCAAACCCCGTTGGCAAATTAAACTTTAGAAAACATTTTCGAGAATGACGTCATGATGCCGTACTGTATTAACAGTCCATTTGAGGATGTCGTCATTATATGACTTTGTCATAACACATCATACAATAGTGGAACAATGATTTTCAGATCGAATTCGTACTAAGTATTCCTGTATTTATAACTCCATCACCTTTTTATCATCTCTGCACCAAGTTACATGGTACATGAGTGATAAATAAAATATATTTCGATATTTCAAATCATTTGCGTCTAGCTGAAATAAGTAGCATAGACTAGACTTTAAACCGTTTCAAAAATGATTACGAGTCTACATATATTTTTTTTAAAGGCACATAGTGCGTATTTAGCT
Source organism: Panax notoginseng (assembly GCA_016801055.1). NCBI lineage: Eukaryota > Viridiplantae > Streptophyta > Magnoliopsida > Apiales > Araliaceae > Panax > Panax notoginseng. The sequence goes on along the minus strand of CM029013.1, from coordinate 232,540,163 downwards.
TGATGTCAAAATTTTGAAGTCTAGCATAGCTAGGAGTTTTGGAAAACTTATTTCTTCACTAGTAATCATTTGCTTAACAATCTATCTGTTCCTATTATCCTCAATATTCTGTTTACACACAACTATACCCAGTTCGTCACACCACACTTATGAGTTCATTTACTTGCCACAATCATATGAGTTTAAGAACTTGTCCTAGTTTGACCTTTGGCGTCCGTTCGCTGAGGGGTTCATAAACATTTCATATAACTATGAGTCAAGAATGTCACATAAGTATGAGTTTTAAGAACTCGTACTTAACCTTATATCCTTTACGTATGACCTATCTATCTGTTATACACATGAGAAAGGAATCACCCTCTTAACATGCATATAGAAAATAACGCGACACAACATTTCAATGATTATCATTGTCAGAAACTAAGTAGTTATTACACCAAGTACAATTCAGCTCCCATACGAAGAATCATGCAACTCAGCTGCTGACACGAGTCCTCAATTGAATTCTCCACCTAACATTAACACCCTTCTCAATACGAATTTCATTTAATCCATATTCATAATCCATAACTCTTTTATGAGTTTTCATAGTACAACTGCCACACATCAAACTTTGCTATAACTTTTCAATCATTAGATTGACTCTTCTTCCTGTTATCACCTTATCAGATCACGGGGTGATCGCATCGTATATATTACGATTCATTTCTATGTCTTGATCGTTTTGTTTTACGATCTTCTATCACTGTACTTTTAGTCTTTTAGACTCTTATCTATTTCTCACTACTATTCAACTTTTATTATCAGAGTTAGGGAACTCTATATCTTATAACTCGCCGAGATTCATCTTTTAATCTTATCGACCCAACTAACTCTATGTGAGTTTGATCTTATTCTAATCACTGCGGTTATTAGTCTCAGGTATTCCTACCTAAGCTTCATAACCAACAGCTCTGATACCAACTGTGAGGGCCCCGAATCCAGGTCCTAAATTACCTCGGATTCGGTTCGATCATTCTATACAACTATTACTATTTGCGAAAGATATAAACATAAATTGTTTATACAGTAAACTTACATACTTTTCCCCAAGGTCGAGTAACCTTAACTTAATACACTTTACATAACTTACTTAACACATAACCTTAAAATACAACACTTATACAATTTAGCTGCACACATATCCTAACGCTAGAACTGTCTTTAACCTTTCCTTGTATCTGGCGCGTTCGTCTTAGTCTGCAATGTTTTATCATGATATAGCAAGGGTGAGCATAAGGTTTTCCCAGCAAGTTTAAATTAAATAATATGACGATATATCATGATTTGAAAGAGTATGAACAATTAGCTGGCTATAATTCATCAATATAATTGTGAACTAGCAGAAACAAACTTTTGACTGAACAAGTATTGAACATGAACAAATATATCTTGACCAACTGGTAATGAAGGTGATCAGCCATTCATACCTGACTTATACATGCAATATGTACATAGTACAATTATACATGGCAATCAGCAATGATTAACCATAAGCTTATCCGAACAAAACACTCTTAGTAGAGTTAAATAAATACAAACTTGCCTGAACCGTTGATTACCGCAACACAATTTATAACGCTTTATCCGAAGACATAATATTAGTAATATAGATCTCTAATATTAGAATAATATCATCATAATATAATACTATTATATATATAGACATACATAGAATAACCTAAACACATAGCACATAAAACTTAGTATCAAGTCAGACTATTTAAGCCGAGTTGAAACCAACACAATTCTAACATCCCGACGGTCTAGTCGGACTTTTATCGAGTCTAAGTTCAATTAAACTCTGACTTAACACTTAACATTTAACTCAGATAATTTTATTAACAGTCGAAATAATTTTCTAACTCTCATAACAATTTTCACATAATTATTACCATTTATCATAAATTTTCAATCATTAAAACATATTTAAATGAATTATATACCACATAATTCTTTTATCATTAATATTTATTTATTATCAAATATTAACGAAATACATGTCATAATATTATAATATATCAAAGTATTTTAATACCTTAAAATCATATTTATATGATTTTTAAATAATTAAATTCATTATTCGATAATTGCTATTAATAAAAATATTAATATTTTAATGGCAAAATATCAAAAGTTATATTTTATAACTTAAAATATTTTTCTAACACTTAAATTATTTTTATATGATTTTTAAATCATTAATTCTATTTTTCCTTAATTTATTTAATATATTCATTAAATAAACTAATTACCATTAATAATAATTTATTAATAAATTTCATCACAAAATATTAAAAGTCACTTAAAATATTTTCTAATACCATAATATAATTTTTCATGAATTAAAACCATTTTTAAATAATTTATTTAATTTTGTAATTAAATAAATTAAATACCATTTATATTCCAAAAATATTAAATATTTATGAAATATACTCAAAATAATTAAAAACTAATTTTCAAATTTTAAAATAATTTTTCAGAAATTTTTAAGTATTTTTAGTAATTAAAATCTATTTATTTCAATTAATTTAATAATTTCCAGAAATTAGAAATTAAAACTGTCACTAAAAGACCCTATAGCGACAGAACCGTCGCTATAGGTGTTCTTCGTGTTCTTCAGCAAGAACCCAGAAACTCATAGGCAGTAACAAGGTACAACATTTGACCGTGCATAGATTCTTGGTCTTCTTGATTCTAGGTTATCTAAAGTGTTACACATGTAGTAGATATGTCATACTACACAAACAAACTGATTCCAGAGTCATACAACAAAATAACAGAGAGATATGATCAATTAAAAAGTCTAACAAGCCTGTTATTCATTTCTGGGTTTTCCAGAAAATGAAGAACAATATAAGGTGCTATATTTAGGTCCTTAGATCTTGAGCTATAAGGCTGATTTAGGTGATTTATGAGTCCATACTTATAGTAATGATGTCATAGTACAATAACATATCATTAAATCTGTCTAACAAAAACACAAATGAACAATTGAGACTGGTCAAACCTCACCCCAAAAATCGGCTGATGAAGATCTGGGTTACCCAGAATCTTCATCCGGCGTGATGGTCAACGGTTGTTTGACCGGTATTACCTTTGATCCTGTGATAGATCTGATGGTTTTGATGGCTTAGATGTGTAATATGAATGTCAGGCTACAATACCAAAACAACAACGTGACCTAAAACATAACAAACAAGCAAGATCAACGCCTGCAAAAATGCTGTCAGGCATTTTGGGTTTCTGGATTTGCCCAGATTTCCAGAAATCGTGCTCGGTCAACGCCTTTTGACCACCTATAAAACGAAATCCAGACATGCTATGACCCTGTTTTAAATTTCAGATCGTAGACCACATGGCATAGAACAGATCTAAAGCATAAAGCACACAAAATATCGAACACATAAAGATCTAGAGGGCCTGACATTTAACTGTCAGGTCACTTTTTGAACAATTGCCAGATTTTTCAAAACTTTAGATTCGAGCATCTGGATGTTATGGATCCATGATCCAACAACCCAGATCTCTAATTGACACCTTATAACACATATTTAACCAACAACTAACATTAAACATCATAAGATCAAAGGATTTCCAAAAATTAGGATTTATACCTTCTTGTGCTTTTGATCTCTGATTCTGATCCTTGGATCTGATATTGGTGAACTAAGAGGCTAACATGGCTTTGTATCTCACTATCTATTACACCCCATTCCTGAATTTTTAGAGAGAGAGGGTCATGGGAGAAATGATAATTAAAGTGACTCTTTTTCTTTCTCTCAATCTATATAAATGGATGTGTGTAATGAAATGGGCTGCTAGCTGGCTGATATGTGATATAATTGAGTCAATGGCTGATCTATAATTGCTCACCAACTCCATCTTTGACTAGATTTCCAAGTAACATCCAATAATGCACTAAAGGGCAATAAAATCTTTTTTCATTTAATTTTTAATGGCAATTTGGTTATTGTCCCAAACCCTTAGGGTTTAGGGTTTGGGTGGATTTAGGGTTTGGAGCATTCTTAGGGTTTAGGGTTTGAAACCCTTAGGGTTTACACATTTAATTTTCTAAAATTTCCAATTTAGGTTTCCAAAAATAGAAAATTAATATTTCTAAATTATAATTAGGATTTTCTAATTATATAAAATTTTCTTAATCATAACTTAAATATTGCTAATTAGGATTAATATTTCCTAATTACAATCGCTAATTAAGCAATTAGGGTTAAAATGGTCATTAGGGTCTATAACCCACGAATTAGGGTTTCTAATAGAAAATTAATTTTTTTTAAATAGAAATTAAATTTTCGTAATTAGAGTAGAGTTTTCTAATTACTTACAACTATAAAATTAGGATTAATATTTCCTAATTAACATTAAATCACTAAATTAACACTTAGTTTTTTCCGAATTATAAAATTAGGGTTTTTAACCCAGAAATTAGGGTTTTCTAAATGTGAAATTAGGATTTGCTAATAATTAAGTTTTTCCCTAATTAATATTATAATAAATAACACTTATGTAATATAATAATCATTTAAATTCCCAGATTAGGGTTTCATGCACCGAATTAGGGTTTTGGATTCCCGGAACTGAAATTAGGGTTTCCAGAACCTATTTATAGAGTTTCTTATAATTCATAAGAATTTTCTAACCGAACGTTGACGTTCTTAAGATACGATTAGGGTTTGTTACAGATATCGTTTATCTGGTCAACCCTTGACCCTTAACCATATACTGTACAAATATACCCAGAACTTAAACACTTATTCCCTTAATCCTGAATAATTCACTAAAATCCATTACAGAGTTTTGAAATCCTCAAAATTCGTTCTTAAAAATATTAAACGCATACACTTATTTTCTGTCTAGGTTCTAATTTTGAACCCTAAAATTAATTTATAAAAATTTTAAAAATATTCAAAATTCTCGGGTTGTCACAGGTACTTCTTTACCCATGATATAGCCATGTCCTACTCCTTTCAGCTATCAGAGTGTATAGATGCTTTGCCTTGGTCGGTATTTTTGGCGGAGATCATAGATCTGTTTGGCATTCTACCGTGTTTAGGGCTCAGCTCACCCTGCAATTTCATTACTCATGCTCCGGGCATGGATTATCTCCCTCTGGCTGGTTTGAGGGGCATGACTACCTACCACCCACTGGCCGTGATGTCGCAGTTTGACCAGTTCCAGGATTTTCATCCTTTTGATAGGGCGCTAGGTCAGCGTTTAGCTTATCGCTATCTTTCAGCAGAGGTCCGATCCAGGGTGTATGCATGTTGGGATCAGCTTGAGATAGCTGCTTTTTCTGTTAGCCATCCGGGATATTCGCCAGAGTATTCTGCATGGATAGAGTCATAGACTTCATCGGCTGCGGCAGTATCCACATTGCCAGGTATTGATTCAAATAGTGGAGAGCCCATGAAGGACATTAATTCTCACACCGAGGAGAAGACATTTACTGGGTTTCCAGTAGCTCTTTTAGATTCTTCCAGTACTAGCACTGTTGTGATTCAACATTCAGCACAGTACTTTGAGCAGAGTCTTCATCTGATGACCTTTGAGAGGGATCAGGATAGAGCCCTGATGTTGACAGCTCTTGATGGGAGAGACGCAGTTCTGTTAGAGAGAGATGAGGATTAGCCCGTAGAGATACTGATGTTGTTGAGCGGGATGAGGCCAAATCAGCCAGAGATGCAGTGATAGTCGAGAGGGATAGCTGTAGACACTAGAAATTTTCTGTACACCTGTTACTGACATTGTAGGAGGGCAGATTCTTCTTTCAGAGATAACCTTGAAAGACAGCTCATATCCAGTTCGGATACTACCGAAAGTTCAGTCTCAACCCCGGAACACATACCAGGAATATCAGTTCCAACCTCAGAGATAACCCCAAGGCATGCAGTTCCAATACCAAAAATTCCACCGGAGAAGGCTGATTCATCCCGAAGATAACCTCGAGATATTCAGTCTCAGTCCCAACACCGGGAATATCAGCGCTAACCTTGGACATATCCCAAGGAGTGTAGTTGTAGTTCTGGAGATAACCCCAGAAATGCTTGTTTAAAAGCCATGTAAACAGCTTCAGAACACTCGGCACTCACACCGAGGCACTTGGTACAAGACCCGGAGATAACACCGGGAAGACAGGCACACCTCAGAGATGACACTGAGGACCTTCAACACTCGCAGCAGTCCAATCTCAGAGATAACCCTGAGCAACATCTGCTTTATCAGCCCAAGTCGGAGATAACCTCGGTGAGGGGAAAAGTCATCATCTTGCCACCTTGACGCCACATCACACCGTCTTAACATTTCAGACATACATTTCTACACAGCAATGTCCCACAAGAACCAAGGAAGTCCAATCCCGAGTGACTATTGCGTAGGATAACGGATAGAATTTGAAGCGTGAAGACCGGAGGGCATGGTCCCATCTTCCTGACTTTGTACAACCTCTAATCCCATGTCATTGTGTAACTCTCGACAATGGCGGTCTGAAATAGGTCTTATACACCTAAGTCAGATGCCCGGATTGAAGTTCTGAAAGTTCGAGCGGACATCACGTTGCATGTGTGCGCATACTTCGAGACAACTGGACACGCAGAGCCCGGGGCACCCCAGGCAACAGTAGGTACATCTGCGGCTAGCCGGAGGTACACCTGTGGCTCCCCCCTCTATAAATAGAGGGCTTGGGGTGGCCATTTTGTAAGAGAAAAAGGCGAGGAAGCCTTGTCCAATTTGCTCTGTACACACCCTAAACTGAGTGCTTTCTCATTTTAAACACTTGTAAGCTCATATATAGCTACTTTTTACTGGTGGGAGCCGAGTGTTCATCCACTTAAAGCTATAGAAGTCTTCTTTGGCAACCCACTGTAAGCCTTCTTACAAATTTTAAAGCCATTCTCTTCATCTTTTCACACACTATTCTTCACGTTGAGAGTCGTGTTGCACGTGTATGCCCGGAATTCGGTCCATAGTTTCATTTCAGTTTATATATATATATATATATATATATATATATATATATATATATATATATATATATATATATATATGGACTAACATTATCGAGTTATTCCTCGATTGAGCCTAGACTTATGTCTGGAGCGTTTAATTGCTTTCATATAACATTATCGAGTTATACCTCGATTGAGCCTAAACTTATGTCTGGAACGTTTAATTGCTTTCATATATATATATATATATATATATATATATACGTATATATATATATACGTATATATATATATATATATACGTATATATATACATTTCATCCCGCGTGGAGTTTACTTCGTGGCGGTTGACCGTTTTTACTGCTTTCTTTACATCTCGTCCCGCCTGGAGTTTTCTCCATGGCGGTTGATCGCTTATACAGCTTTATTTACATTTTCGATTCTCTATGGACGTGCTTCGTGGTGGTTGATCATGTCAATATATATATATATATATATATATATATATATATATATATATATATATATATATATATAGCTTTTATATATTTACATTTCCGATCCCCCATGGAGGTGCTTCGTGGTGATTGATCATGTCTGTATATATATATATTTATAACTTTTATATATATAACTGCTTACTACTTTCATAAAAACTTCGATATCATTTGAGCCTAGGAATCATGTGATCACAGATTCCGTTTACTGAATCTAGATTCAATAACTTTGATGGACATTTTCAACTGTAAGCAGCTTGTAAATTTATTCACGGTGTTTGGATTTCCTCAGATGGTTTTCATGCCCACAAGGAGTTCAGCACTACTTTGTACATGATTTTCTCGAAGATGCTTCGCATCTCGAAAATAAAAGCAATCAAACAGAACATTTAATAAAATAGAAGTGTAAAAGGTCTCAATTACTATTGAGCATCAGGGTTTAAAAAATCTCTTTTATAAAACTTCACTGATATATCTTATTTAAAACTGAATTTTTAAACAAATTCAAACCTTGCGTATATAGGTGCGAACGAGGCCTCACACCACTTCCAAATAACAGCACATTGACCCCCCCCACACACATTCATATAACAGTTTCTTAAAAAGTGGTGGCCACCATGACAGCACGGGTGTCGGGGGGGGGGGGTGCCTAACACCTTCCCTCCGCGTAAGCAAGTCCCCGGACCCTAATGAATCTCAGTTTCACAGACCCGTTTAGCAGTGTCAGATCACTGGGTCAATGTGCAAACCTTTTATCGGTTGTGTTGGTATAACCAGTTAAAAAACTAACTGGCGAATCTTATAGTCCAATCGTCGACATATACATGTCGGACCTTTTTCACTTATTTTTTCAAACAAATCTCACCTAATATGAGAACACAAAAGAACAAGAACAAAAAAGGAACAAATAAAAATCCCGACATTGACAGGTGGCGACTCTGCTGGGGACAACCAGTAAGAGGACTTAAGCCGCTATTACAAGCTTTTCAAAACTATTATATGCTTGTGTGTGGATGTTGCATTTACATTTATGATGAATGTGTACGAATGCATATATTTACTGCACTTAATGCTTTACACTATATCTGCTTATGATATTAGTGCTTCGCACATGTCATCATTTTCATAAACGGTGAGACACGTTGTATGTGAATGTATGTTGTGTGGTTCCTCCACCAGGAGGCTATCCTATCGGTATTTGATTACTGGACTCGTAGGAAGACTAATTCCAACGAGGCTCAGGAAAGGCACCACCCAAATTCGCTCCAGTTGAAAGACCGGATTAACTTCCCGTTGAGTAAAATGCGATGATTTGGGAACCTTCATGCCAAAAAGTCGCGAGAGTAACCTAAGATAGGTCAGCCTCTAATAAACCAAACACGAAGGAAAATCTCTTCATGCTTTCTCATTTTAAATTACTCGTAAAGTCAATTACTTGTAATTTCATTTCATATTCATCTCCGTGTAATGAGAAATATGAAGAAAAATGTGCATATTTAAATTAACATACTATCCTGTATTACAAATAACTAACATCCGTTTTGCAGGATAATAATCCTAAAATGGACACATCACATAGCATGTAAACATTTACACAATCCCTAAGACTAAACTATGCAAGTTTTGTCACAGGAAAGCATTCGGACCTATTACCCGTTCAAAGTCCAAAAAGTTCGCGAGCCTACAGCTAATCATGTTTTCATCTGACCAGTCTAATCCAGTTTCTCGCAAAGAATTTGACGGATTAAGTAAACAAATCACATGTTTGGCTATTCTGCTTAAAGAATTACATCAGTCTACTCAAGGTACGAAGATACCCATACATGCTGAATCCTCTGCACAAGGAGGAACCCAAGGTTCTGATAAAGTCATTACAGTACCTGAGCTCCAGTTCGATACAACCAACAAAATTCATGATACCACCCATCTCAAAGGAGATCTAGACACCGGTGACATTAGGAAAAAGGTCCTTCAAATGGAAGAAACCCTTCGTTCTATCAAAGGAATTGGAACACATGGGAGTGTCTCATATGCTGACCTTTGTATATTCCCTGGTGTTCATTATCCAGAGAAGTTCAAAACTCCTGACTTCAAAAAGTATGACGGGTTAGGAGATCCTTACACATATTTGAAAAGTATGACTTTGAGTTTTTATAAATAACGGCGTAGTTGTTACCGTTAACACTGTTGGAATACCTGGTGGTTAAAATACAGTAATACGCGTGGTTGCACAGTAGCACACGAATTGCACAGTATTTTTGAATTGTTGATTCTTACGAAGGAAGGCACTACTCAAATATTTGTTACAGTAGTTACTGTTCAATATTTTATTTTATTGATTCCATAATTGCTGCATTGATATTTTATATTATTATTATTTCAAAAATTGTCACTGCACAATATTTTCCATTATCAGATCAATAATTCATATTATTTGAATAATATTATTAGATAGCATTATTGACAATGTCTAGAAAGTTCTGTCTAAAGAGAGGTTTGGTCACCTAATTGCGCGCCAGTAAAGTGAAATCTTTATTGGAAAGCCCCCTCTTTCCTGGGAACGGCCTGGTTGTCATAAATGTGATTCTGTAATATTATTTGTGAATAATTAATTATTGATTCATATGATAAGGAAATATTTATTCTATGTGGATATAAATGTTGGATATATTTATTGTGGTTAAAAATGAAGGAGTTAATATTGAGATTTTTATCAGTATTTTTATCAGAATGGAGATATTAAAAATCAGGATTTTTGAGATATTTTGCGGGGGTTATAATTTTTAATCCGTTGGATCGTGGTAATTTTTGGATATGTTATACGTATATAAGTTGAGTATATGTACACAAATTTTGAACCGTTAAAAATGAACGTATGATTTATTATGAATTTTACGAGATGACTGGTTCAGAAATTGTTAAATTTTCGGAGTATATCATTTTGGTGGAAAATTCTAGAATTGGCGGGCCCCACTCTTGGTTGGTAAAGAAATATGCTGAGATTTTTATTCAAATGTGGTAGGCTTGAATATTAGCAAGTAAAGTCATCAGGTTGCAGGTTAAGTCTGCTTCGGCATGCTAACATTTTCCTATAAATAGAGGGCAAAGTTAGAATTGAAAATCACACCAGAAACAAGTTTTCTCTCTTTCTCTCTCTAGATTATTGAGTGTATTTTGTGAGTATTTAGATACTTTGAGAGTTTCTATTCATCAGAGCAAGTTTTCTTCAGCCTTATACCGATATTCAGACCAGAAGTACTGATATTTTGAGGTAAGGGATATTTTTCTCTTCTTAAATGATATTATTTTCTTCAATATCATTATGCTAAAATATTGATATGAATTTTTTTATCAAATTTAGAACTTTTTGTGTCAGAGTTATTATTCACGTATACGGCACTATTCACGTATACGACACTATTCACCGAAAAATAAAATTTTCTCTTTTTGTCCATGATGTCTATTATGGTTACTATCTTTGATTGTATCCATGTTTTGATCTTTATTTTTGAATTCTGCTTCACAATTGATTATTATGAAGTATTATTGATCTTGGATAAACTGTTATACGAATCCCTACTATTTGTCCTTCTGTCTCACTGGATTCATTTTCTTTAAGATATTTTTCATCATCCTCAGTCCTAAATGATGATATTACTGAATATCTTTAGCCTGTAGTGCAAAGATGTATGATTACCTAATGAATATCTTTGGCCTGTAGTGTAAAGATGAACAGGTGCTGAGATGAACATGATTGACTGGTGATACAAATGAATATCTTTGGCCTATAGTACAAAGATGAATATTTGGTTAAAGATGATTATTAATTGATGTTACAGGGATAAAATATTGATGATGGACTTTTAAATCTTAGAAGATAGTAGAATTCATTCTCTACTTGACTCTTTTAATGGTTTGCTATTTCCGCTGCAGTTGTTGATCTAGAACTTGTTGTCGATTATATTCTATCAGATTTTTCCCTATTGAATACTAATGATAATTTGTTGTATATTATCTTAGTCATAATATTCTTTACTGGGCTAGTTGAGCTCACCCTTTTCCTTTTTGTTCCATTTTTCTTTTCAGGAGGTGAGAACATAGCAGGATCTAGTCGGGGTATGGAGTGATGGTTCTAGAAAGATGTTTTAGCAGTCCTCACAATTTCTATAAAATAGTGTTTGAATAATTGTAATGAGGACTTATTTGAGTGTGGATATTGTCTAGCAGACAATATTTGTATTTAAACTTAGAGTATGTGTTGTCGTATTTTGCACGACAATTGTATTATTGAAGTTATAGTTTGCTTTTTGTACCATGTATTTGGCGACTCAGAATGGGTGTTGTATACCTATTTTGGGGGCGTCACAGTTGGTATCAAAGCTTAGGGATATGATCCCTGGCTGAGATGTGAGACAAGAACTAGGAGGGGAGAGACGGGGAATTCCTTCGCTAGTATGACCTGACTAAGTTTATTTGGTATTTATTTGGTCGGTCAGAGTATAGGGATAATATATGACATGACTATTAATCCTTGTTTTATGGTAGTATTTTAGAATGGCAGATGAGAACGTTAATAATGGAGTGAATCAGACCGTGGAGACACCTTTGATCACCACCCAGGGGAACGTGCAACAGGAAGGCAATATTCCTCCTGTAAACAACGTTACCGAGCAAACGATGAATGATGGGATGTTTAGAAGTTTTTTGCAGTTCATGCAAAACCAGACGAGGGAGACTCGTGCACAAAATACGGGTGGAAATGCTAGCAATGCGCGGCTTGTCACAGCCAAGCAGTTCAAAGAATTGGTACCACCAGAATTTAAGGAAAAGCCGGATCCGATCATGGCGGAAACGTGGGTTAAGCAAATTACCAAGATATTCGATGTCTTGGGATGCACGGAGGAACAAAAGGTTCCATTCGTCACCTTTATGTTCCACGGTGAGGCAGACTACTGGTGGGAGTCTGTGAAGCGTACCCAGCCTGACGCACTCAACATGTCCTGAGAAACATTTCAAAAACTGTTCAATGACAAGTACTTTCCTGAAAGTATTCGTCATATGAAGGAGGCAGAGTTTATCAGACTGGAACAAAACAACATGACGGTGTCCCAGTACGAGGCGAAGTTTGCAGAGTTATCCAGGTTTGGACCTCATTTGGTCGAAAATGAGAAATGAATGACAAGGATGTTTCTGAGAGGTCTAAAACCCGAGATTCGGCAATATCTTATCTCTCATAATTTTTTTTTATATTCAGATGTTGTAAATAGGGCTCAATTATTAGAGCGAGAAAATGAGTATGTGCAACCGAGGGACCACAACCAGGGTCATACCGGTGGCGGCAGTCATCGAAGCAATAAAAACCAGCAGGGAGGAAAATATTCGGACAAAAGCGGTAACCACTCTGGTGGTAATCGTGGCCTTGATAATAGAAGGAGCGAGTCGGGAGGAGATTTCAAGAAGAGAAGGTACAACAATGATAACGTGAAGACGTCAGGACAAACATCAACTGCTTTTAGGGGAGGAGAACGAGCACCGGTCGTTTGTTACAAATGCGGGAAGGAGGGACACATCAGCCCAAACTGTCCACAACAGTTCAAGGTATGTTATAACTGTGAAAAGGAAGGTCATATAGCTAAAGATTGTCTTGTTGCGAAACCAAGTTCAACGGGGATAGTGACTCCGAAGGCTGTTCCGGACAAGTCAAAGTCGGTGGTTCCTGGAAGGGCGTTTGTCGTGACTGCCCAAAATGCGAGGAACCAAAACGAGGTGATCACGGGTAAGCTAATTATAAATTCTTGCGAAGTTTATACCTTATTAGATACCGGTTCTACCCATTCTTTTATCTCTCTTGCTTGTGCTCAACGTTTAAACTTGACTCCGGAGAAATTAGACTTTGACCTATCTGTGGAGACTCCGTTAGAAGAAACTTTCATTACATCTACAGTTTATAAATCTTGCTTAATCCAAGTTGGCACAATCACATTACCTGTTGACCTTATCTCTTTAAAGATACTTGCTTTTGATGTAATTTTAGGAATTAATTGGTTAACTACTCATTGTGCCAAAATTGATTGTTTTCGTAAGGTTGTTAGTTTTCATATTCCTAACTAACATGTTATGCGAATTCAAGCAACCAAACCACTAAAATCAATCGTTGTCATATCAAGCCATAAAGCCATTCGTTTATTGAAGAACGGATGCCAAGCTTCCATAGCCCATGTTATGGACTTGAACAAAAACACGTCAGATTTGAATACTATTTCTGTTGTTAGTGAATTTCCTTACGTATTTCCTGAAGAACTTCCTGGTCTACCCCCAAAACGTGAAGTTGAATTCTTTATTGACCTTGAACCCGGTACAAAGCCCATTTCTAAAATTCCATATCGAATGGCTCCTATTGAACTTCAGGAGTTAAAAGTCCAATTACAGGAATTGTTAGATATTGGTTTCATTCGTCCTAGTACGTCTCCTTAGGGTGCTCCTATTTTATTCGTAAAGAAGAAAGACGGGAGTATGCGACTTTGTATTGACTATCGAGAATTGAACCATGTCACCATCAAGAATAGGTATCCGCTACCTCGTATTGATGACATGTTTGACCAATTGCAAGGAGCATAATTCTTTTGAAAGATCGATCTTCGTTCTGGATATCATCAGCTGAAGATTAAAACTGAGGATATTCCAAAGACTGCCTTCAGAACTCGGTACGGGCATTATGAATTCTTAGTCATGTCTTTTGGATTGACTAATGCTCCTGCTGCCTTCATAGATGTGATGAACCGTGTATTCAAAGAATATTTAGATCGGTTCGTTGTTATCTTTATTGATGACATCCTCATCTATTCCAAAAGCCGTGAAGATCATGAGCGCCATTTGAAGCTGGTACTGCAAAGGCTTCGTGAAAACAAGTTATATGCCAAATTGAAGAAATGTGAGTTCTGGCTTGAGGAAGTAGCATTCCTTGGGCACGTGGTGTCAAAACATGGAGTATCTATCGACCAGGCGAAGATTGAAGCCATACAAAGTTGGGAGCAACCGAAGTCGGTGGCCGAAGTACGTAGCTTTCTGGGCTTAGCTGGGTATTACCGGAGATTCGTGGAATGATTTTCAAGAATCGCTACTCCGTTAACTCAGCTGACTCGGAAGGATATAAAATTCGGTTGGAGCGAGGACTGTGAGAAGAGTTTTCAAGAACTCAAGAGGAGACTCATTTCGGCACCTGTTCTGATAATACCATTTGGTTCGGATGGATTTGTTATCTACAGCGATGCTTCAGGCAAAGGGTTAGGATGTGTTCACATGCAACATGGGAAAGTCATAGCCTATGCCTCGCGACAACTCAAAGAATATGAGAGAAATTATCCTACTCATGATTTGGAGTTGGCAGCAGTCGTTTTCGCGTTGAAGATTTGGAGACACTACCTGTATGGGGAGAAAGTGGAGATCTATACGGATCATAAAAGCCTCAAATATTTCTTCACCCAAAAGGAACTCAACATGCGGCAACGACGTTGGCTTGAGCTGTTGAAAGATTACGATCATACCATCAATATCATCCTGGAAAAACGAACGTAGTAGCTGACGCATTGAGTAGAAGATCATACGCGGGTACGAGTGCAATGGTGTTAACACAAAGGCCCATTTTTTATGATTTGCAAAGGATGGAGATAGAGATGAAGGCTCCAAGTACCCACATGATGATATCAAATATACGAGTAGAATCGACTTTATTTGATAAAGTTAAAGCCGCTCAAGCTAAGGACATGGAGTTGATGCATACGAAGAAAAAAGTGCAAGAAGGTGCTATTCCAGAAGCAAGAATCGATGAAGAAGGAATACTTCAAGTCAACTCCATACTTTGTGTTCCTAACGATTTTGACTTGAAGCATAGAATCATGATGGAGGCACACAACACACCGTTTGTAATCCATCCCGGGAGTACCAAAATGTATCACGATCTTCGACATACATTTTGGTGGAGCAATATGAAAAGAGAGATCGCGGAGTTTATCTCGAGGTGTTTAACTTGTCAACGTGTAAAAGCGGAGCATCAACTACCAAATGGTCCATTGCAACCACTTGAGATTCCAAAATAGAAGTGGAAACACATTACTATGGATTTTGTTACGGGTCTTCCCAAGGTTTCTCAAGGCATAGATGCGATTTGGGTCATTGTTGATAGATTAACCAAGTCTGCTCATTTCTTACCTATACGTGAGACTTATTCCCTTGAACGTCTTGCTAGTATGTACGTGAATGAGATTGTGAGATTGCATGGCATTCCAGTATCCATAGTTTCGAATCGTGACCCAAGATTCACTTCACGATTTTGGGTTAGCTTACAGAAAGCTATGGGCACGGATTTACGATTCTGTTCGGCATACCATCCTCAAACGGACGGACAATCAGAGAGGACTATTCAAACTCTTGAAGATCTATTAAGACTCTGTGTCCTAGATCTCAAAGGGAGTTGGGATAAGTACCTACCATTGGTGGAATTCTCCTACAACAACAGTTATCAGGCGAGCATAGGTGTGGCTCCATTCGAGGCGTTGTATGGAAGAAAATATCGTTCTCCAGTATGCTGGGACGAGGTGGGTGAAGCAACATTGTTGGGGCCAGAGTTGGTACGCATGACTACAGAGAAGATCCAAACGATTCGACAACGTATACAAACGGCACAGGATCGACAAAAGAGTTATGCGGATCTTCATCGGAAGGACGTGAAATTTAATATTGGGGATCATGTATTGTTACGTGTTGCACCATGGAAGGGAGTTACAAGATTTGGGAAGAGAGGAAAGCTCAATCCAAGATTTGTTGGTCCATTTGAGATTCTTGAGCGAATAGGAAATGTGGCCTATAGACTCGCATTACCTCCAAGTATGTCTTGTGTTCATAATGTTTTTTACATATCTATGCTTCATAAATATGTGAAAGACCCGAACCACATTATTGAGTTAGAACCGGACGAGATACCCAAAGATTTAACATACGAGGACGTACCTGTTAAGATATTGGATAGGAAAGAGCATGTCCTACGTACGAAGGTTATACCACAAGTTAAGGTTTTGTGGAGAAACCATGCTATTGAAGAAATGACATGGGAGTTAGAATCAGAAATGAAAGCGAGGTATCCCCACCTTTTCGAAACATCAGGTACGTACGTCAATTTCGAGGACGAAATTTCATAAGGAGGGGAGGTTGTAAGACCCCAACTTATTAATGAATAAAATCAAATTTTCTCTAATTATTATTGTGAGTAATAAGGTGTTAATTTGATATAATATTTTGGTTATGGGTGAAATGTGCAAATTTTGCAAAATAAACAAGTGGCTATAAAATATTCATTTTGCCGGGGAATATTCGTTTGGTCGTCGAATATTCTTTCTGTCGGGAAATATTCATACGACGGCGCAGCTATTTGTGGGCCCCATAACGGAAAGCGATTGGATGAAGAAAACGACAAAAATTGAGTTTTTATAAATAACGGCGTAGTTGTTACCGTTAACACTGTTGGAATACCCGGTGGTTAAAATACAGTAATACGCGTGGTTGCACAGTAGCACACGAATTGCACAGTATTTTTGAATTATTGATTCTTACGAAGGAAGACACTACTCAATAATTGTTAAAGTAGTTACTGTTCAATATTTTATTTTAGTGATTCCATAATTGCTGCATTGATATTTTATATTATTGTTGTTTCAATAATTGTCACTGCACAGTATTTCCCATTATCAGATCAATAATTCATATTATTTGAATAATATTATTAGACAACATTATTGACAATGTCTAGAAAGTTCTGTCTAAGGAGAGGTTTGGTCACCTAATTGCGCGCCAGTAAGGAGAAATCCTTATTGGAAAGCCCCGTCTTTCCTGGGAACGGCCTGGTTGTCATAAATGTGATTTTGTAATATTATTTGTGAATAATTAATTATTGATTCATATGATAAGGAAATATTTATTCTATGTGGATATAAATGTTGGATATATTTATTGTGGTTAAAAATGAAGGAGTTAATGTTGAGGTTTTTTTCAGTATTTTTGTCGGAATGGAGGTATTAAAAATCAGGATTTTTGAGATATTTTGCGGGGGTTATAATTTTTAATCTGTCCGTTGGATTGTGGTAATTTTTGGATATGTTATACATATATAAGTTGAGTATATGTACACAAAATTTGAACCGTTAAAAATGAACGTATGATTTATTATGAATTTTACGAGATGACTGGTTCAGAAATTGTTGAATTTTCGGAGTTTATCATTTTGGTGGAAAATTCTAGAATTGGTGGGCCCCACTCTTGGTTGGTGAAGAAATGTGCTGAGATTTTTATTCAAATGTGGTAGGCTTGAATAGTAGCAGGTAAAGTCATCAAGTTGCAGGTTAAGTCTGCTTCGGCGTGCTAACATTTTTCTATAAATAGAGGGCTAAGTTAGAATTGAAAATCACACCAGAAACAAGTTTTCTCTCTTTCTCTCTCTAGATTATTGAGTGTATTTTGTGAGTATTTAGATACTTTGAGAGTTTCTATTCATCAGAGCAAGTTTTCTTCAGCCTTATACCGATATTCCGACCAGAAGTACTGATATTTTGAGGTAAGTGATATTATTTTCTTCTTAAATGATATTATTTTTTTCAATATCATTATGCTAAAATATTGATATGAGTTTTTTTTATCAAATTTGGAACTTTTTGTGTCGGGGTTACTATACACGTATACGGCACTATTCACGTATACGACACTATTCACCGAAAAATAAAATTTTCCCTTTTTGTCCAAGATGTCTATTATGGTTACTATCTTTGATTGTATCCATGTTTTGATCTTTATTTTTGAATTCTGCTTCACAATTGATTATTATGAAGTATTATTGATCTTGGATAAACTGTTATACGAATCCCTACTATTTATCCTTTTGTCTCACTGGATTCTTTTTTTTTAAGATATTTTTCATCATCTTCAGTCCTAAATGATGATATTACTGAATATCTTTCTCCTGTAGTGCAAAGATGTATGATTACCTGATGAATATCTTTGGCCTGTAGTGCAAAGATGAACAGGTGTTGAGATGAACATGATTGACTGGTGATACAAATGAATATCTTTGGCCTGTAGTACAAAGATGAATATTTGGTTAAAGATGATTATTAATTGATGTTACAGGGATAAAATATTGATGATGGACTTTTAAATCTTAGAAGATAGTAGAATTCATTCTCTACTTGACTCTTCTAATGGTTTGCTGTTTCCGCTGCAGTTGTTGATCTAGAACTTGTTGTCGATTATATTCTATCAGATTTTTCCCTGTTGAATACTAATGATAATTTGTTGTATATTATCTTAGTCATAATATTCTTTACTGGGCTAGTTGAGCTCACCCTTTTCCTTTTTGTTCCATTTTTCTTTTCAGGAGGTGAGAACATAGCAGGATCTAGTCGGGGTATGGAGTGATGGTTCTAGAAAGATGTTTTAGCAGTCCTCACTATTTCTGTAAAATAGTGTTTGAATAATTGTAATGAGGACTTATTTGAGTGTGGATATTGTCTAGCAGACAATATTTGTATTTAAACTCACAGTATGTGTTGTCGTATTTTGCACGACAATTGTATTATTGAAGTTGTAGTTTGCTTTTTGTACCATGTATTTGGCGACTCAGAATGGGTGTTGTATACCTATTTTGGGGGCATCACACGTTCATGGTATACCAGATTAGACAACTCAAAGATC
This sequence comes from Panax notoginseng, assembly GCA_016801055.1. NCBI lineage: Eukaryota > Viridiplantae > Streptophyta > Magnoliopsida > Apiales > Araliaceae > Panax > Panax notoginseng. The sequence goes on along the minus strand of CM029013.1, from coordinate 232,520,923 downwards.
CATAGCTGGGAAGAGCTAGCTCATGCCTTCCTTACTCAATACAGCTTCCAGTCTCAGATGGCTCCTGACCGGTACCAGATTACCAAGGTCAAAAAATAGTCCAATGAGTCTTTCAAAGAGTATGCTCAAAGGTGGAGGCTCCTTGCTGCTCAAGTGATTCCTTCTATGACAGAGTCATAAATGGTCATGACCTTTATCGACATATAAGAAGCTCCTTTCTATGAGAGTGTTTTAGCTGGCATTGGTAAACCATTTTCTGAAATGATCAAACATGGAGAGATGGCTGAGATGGGGTTGAAGTCAGGAAAGATTCAAGATATAGCCTCTTTTAAAGCTGTTACTGAACACATCCAGTCCGGAACTTATGGAAACAACCCCCGGAGGGTCCATAAAAAGAGAGAGGAGGATGTTTCCTTGATACTACAAGGTCAAAAGGGCAATCAGAATATGCATATTCAGAGGAGGAATTACACTCCCTTTCAAGCTCAATCTTCAAACCCTCCATTGCCTAAAGGTGGAGAAGTTAAACGCCCTCGAGTGTTCACACCCCTAGGGGACTCACTCGAGAATATTCTCAATCTTCTGACCACTCAGAAGAAAATTACGCATCTTCTTCCACCAGCCAACCCTAATGGGAAAGGTTTTAATGCTGCTCGAAAATGTGCTTATCATGCCGGGGCACCTGGACATGATACTCAAGATTGTTGGGCCTTGAAACACATGATCCAAGACTTGATAGACAACGGTGAGATCGTGGTCACTAAACCAGATCAACCTCACGTACAAGATAACCCTCTTCCTCCATACAAAGAGGAAGAGGTCAACATGATTAATTGGAGCAATGGACAGAGTTCTGAGTTTAACTATGAATCATCCTAGATCATCAAAGACGCTGTTGACAAATGGGATTATGCAAAGTTCCAGTTTATGATGGAACAAAAGATAAAAGCTCTGTGTAAGCAGATTGAGCAATTGGCAGAACTGGTGACCTATCAGCATCAAGTCACACGCCAATTAGTCAGCCAGTAGCATGCTAGTCTTCTTCCCTTGGTTATGAATACTCTCTCGTCACCTTCAAGAAATGAAACATTGGAGGATAAAGTGATGAACAGAGCAACTGCCAAAGCCCGTCGAGATTTTGCCAATAGAAGGGAATTTACATACCTGGGCCAACCTATGCAGGAGATACTTCATATGCTAATCAATGAAGGAAGGATCACGTCCCTTCTACCTCCGATTAATCCCCGTTTAGGATGGTTTAATTCTAATGGAGTATGTCAGTATCACTCCCATTCTCGCGGTCACAGCACGGAAGAATGATGGGCACTCCGCCATCTTATTTAGAATCTAATTGATAGCGGTGTCCTGCAATTGGCAGGCAATGATACTGTGCTATTTGAGAGTGAAAATACTTATCCTACTAAATGGAAGGGGCTGGTAGCAGTTATATCTGCTGAGGCTGATGGGACTGTCAAACCATTCACAATAAAAGCAATTCAACTCAAAGGAATTGACAATCCTTTGAAAGTGGCTGCACCAGAGCCAATCAACTTACCATTCAGACCACAATATCCTATTATCAGCTTACAGAAAGTCCCCTAGAATTATGGAGAAGTTGAAGGATCCACCTCTCATACAACTGATGTAGTGTCGAAGGAAAATCCATTGTGTCTTCCCCAACGGGTATTGAAACCTGCCATCAAATCAAAGGAAAAAATTCCCATGGAGAAGATTGAAAAAATCCTCCGTGTTATGGGTCATAATGAAGCCAATGTAGTTTTAATCTTAAGAGAAGCTCCACATCAAATTTCAATACTGGACTTGGTTTTAACTTTTGAGGATTACAGGAAGATTCTATTGAAGGTTTTGGAAGAAGCCTACTTACCGAAATCAGTGGATGTGGAAAAATTTCAACATCTGGTTGATCACATTTTCAACAACAATGTGATATCTTTCACTGACGATGACATACCGCCCGAAGGGACCGGTCATTGCAAACCGTTACACAATACGGTTTTGTCCTCTGGATACATGATATCTAGAGTATTGGTAGATGGAGGTTCGTCTCTGAATATATGTCCTTATGCTACGTTGGTGAAGATGAACGTCAATCTTAAATGGATCCGAAGCAGCCATACGGTTATCAAAGCTTTTGATGGATCCCGCCAGAATTCAGTCGGAGAGATTGAGATGCCAATTAAGATTGGTCCCCATACATTCTATGTATCTTTTCACGTGCTCAAAATAGATACAGGATACAACCTGCTTCTGGGGAGACCTGGATTCACATGGCCGGGGCAGTCCCTTCCACTCTTCATCAATAACTAAAATACATTATCAACAATAGTCTAGACATAGTCAACGCTGAACCAGAATGTCCTCAACAGGGTGACATGCCACTCATCAGTTTCAATTCCGATGTTGAGCCGGTCAGTTTTCATGCTTTGAAAGTGAGCAACACTCAATACCATTCCATTGGGACGCCATTTCCCGTACCCAAAATTTCTGCCGAAGTAATGGCAGCTACTCAAGAAATGATGTCATTGGGACACCAGCCAGGACAAGGGCTGGGTAAAAATAATTAGGGTATTAAGCACCTAATTCAAGTGTCCAGTAAAACTGGGACAACCGAACTAGGCTATTTTTCCAGTTCCAGTTACAGAAATCCGCATAAGCATAAGCAGATTCCTTCAGTTTCAGCCGTACGACGATCATTTCCACCTATAAATCCAGAGTCCGCGCAACCTCCAGTAAAGGTGCCAGCCAATGTAATGGCTATGTTATTTCCCAAACCGATACCGGTAAAGGAGAAGGAAGTCTTTGTTCTAGATCCTAAGGTGGAAGAAGAGGAGTGAAGAATTAAACAAGACATCGTCCGAATGATGTCAGACATACGCATCATTGTCCATGATGAACACATAAAAAGATACACCCCAGACGACGATTGCCCAGACATAATGGTCATCATTCAGGAAAAGGAGGATGATAACAGCCCCTCCATCACTGCAGTCCACCAGGACTTTAGCCTTGCCAATTGGAGCAGCACTCCTTGCATTGGTCGACAAAGGTAAAATGGGCAGGACGTCTTTCTACCCTGTAGATATCATAACTGCTTACTTTTTTGTACAGTATTAGCAAATTTTTTGTCCGTACATGCTAATACTTTGTATGATTAAATAGTTTCATATATATTAAGTGAAAGCATATTTTGTTTCAGGACTCTGAACTTAGATGTGCATGTACTTGCTGATAAGATGCCTCTTCTCTACAAGGATTGTAACTTTGATGAAAAGTTGGACTCAGCCTTGATGGAAATACAATAGGACATGGTGGGTTTGTGAGACAACCCAGGAATTTGGAAAATTTTAAAATTTTAATTAATTGATTTAAGGTTCAAAATTAGAACCTAGACAGAAAATTAGTATATGCGTTTGATATTTTTAAGATGGAATTTTGAGGATTTCAAAATTATGTGAAGGATTTAGGTGAATTATTCAGGATTAAGTGAATACGTGAATATATTCTGTGGATATGGTATGATATGTGTACATGATGTGGTTAAGTGTCAAGGGTTGACCAGATAATAAATATCTGTGAAAAACCCTAATTATATATTAAGAACGTCAACGTTCGGTTAGAAAACCCTATCGTTTAACAAGAAACCCTAGAAATCGATTCTGGAAAACCTAATTTCAGTTTTGGGAATTCAAAACCCTAATTCGATGTATGGAACCCTAATCTGGGAACTTAAATAATTATTATATTGCTTAAGTGCTAATAATTATAATATTAATTAGGGTAAAGCTTAATTAATTAGCAAACCCTAATTTCACATTTTAAAGCCCTAATTTATGGATTGAAACCCTAATTTATAATTAGGAAAACCTAAGTGTTAATTTAGTAATTTTAATGTTTATTAGGAAATATTAATCCTAATTTTCAAGTTATGATTAATTAGAAAACCCTAATCTAATTAGGAAATCTAATTTCTAATTTTAGAAAATTATTTTTCTATTAGAAACCTTAATTCGTGGTTTATAAACCGTAATGACAGATTTTGACCCTAATTGCTTAATTAGCAATTTTAATTAGGAAATACTAATCCTGATTAGCAGGATTTAAGTTATGATTATGAAATTTTAATATAATTAGAAAATTCTAATTATAATTTAGAAATATTGATTTTCTATTTTGAAAACCGAAATTCGGATATCTTAGAAATTAAAATTGCAAAGTTAAGGTTTAAACCCTAAACCCTAAGGGTGCAAACCTTAAACCCTAATTGGCTCAAACCCTAAACCCTAAGGGTTGCAACAAATGACAAATCTAGAAATAAAAATAGTATGGAAATGACTATTTTGCCATTTGTCGCATTCTTTAATTGTTAGCTTGTAAATCTTGCTATGATTTTAAGTTGGTGAACCGCCCTAGCCCTAGCCCTAGCCATATGTCCAAAATCTGCCACATTTGCCAACTAGATACATTGAATCAAGTAGAGCAAAGATTTAGAGTAAAGAAAATCCTACTTTATTTCTCATTATTGCCAAGCCACTCTCTCTCATCCATTTCGAAAATCTAGAGTGAGAGAGAGAGAGAGAGAAGTGTTAAGCTATGTTAGCCTTTTATCAAGCCATGAACAGCAATCAAAAGTCAGAGATCGAAGATCAAGCCTCAAAGGTATAAGAATCTTAAAATTTCTAAATCATAAGATCTTACGTTGTTTGATGTTAGTTGTTGTTTAAAGTTGGGTATTAGGATGTCTTTGAGTGATCTGGGTTGATAGATCATGGATCTATAACATTTATATGCACGAAATCATGTTTTTTTGAAACTGACTTTGAACCTTCATGAGTCGTCTGACAGTCAAATGTCAGGTCTCCTAGATCTGTCTCTGTTAATGGTTTATATGTTTTAAGAGTTTGTACTTGTTGTTTGTTATAAGGTCTTGGATCTGGAACTTGAATCAAGTCCAGATCATGTGTAGATTGAGAGTTATTGTTGGTCAAACAGCGTTGACCGGTAACGAAATTTGGTTTCTGGGCAAACCCAGAATTTTCAGAACGACTGACAGCATTTTTGCAGGGTCTTGATCTTTCAATATGTTCATGTTTTGGCCAAGTTATTGTGTTGTTGTTGTAGCCTGACATGAAGACTTCATCCTAAAGGCTTTAGACCACCCAGATCTTGAACAGAATAGTAGATAATCATGGTCAAACCACCATTGACCAACTCCCCGGAAGGAGATTCTGGGTAACCCAGAATCTTCAAGACCGTTTCCTGACCCCTACTTTGACCAGCGTTGATCTGTTTGGTGTGATGTTTTTATGATGATATGTTGTTATAGACATGTAGTCTGACATCTCTTCTACATGATAAAACCATTAGATCACACAAACAAGTCCTAGACTGAAAGTTACTAGGATTTAAAAGTAGTCACTTGGACTGTTCTTCATTTCTGGAAAACCTAGAAATGAAGAACAACTTCTGACAATAATTTCTGGAGTCCAGATCTAGCTGTTATGTTGTAGAATGATCATGAACTTAGTATGTAGTTGTAGTATTGCACGTATACTACAACATTAACACATTTACAAGTCGAGATATCATCAGGAACTTAGATCTAATTATAGTCAAACATGGTACCCTGGTAGCTGACTTTGAAGATCTGGGCTTGGCCCATGAACACCGAGAACACCTATAGCGACGGGTCTGTCGCTATAGGGCCCTTTAGCGACGGTTTCTATTTAATTTATTTTCTGGAAATTAATTAAAAATAGAAAAAAATAGATTTTTATTATTAAAAATACAAAATAAATTCTGAAAAATTATTTTAAAGTCTGAAAAATAGTTTTTAATTATTTTGAGTATATTTCTTAAATATTTAATATTTTTGGAATATAAATGATATTTAATTTATTTAATTATTATATTAAATAAATTATTTAAAAATAGTTTTAATTCATGATAAATCATGAAAAATAACATTATGGTATAAGAAAATATTTAAAGATATTTTCAGTGACTTTTAATATTTTGTGATGAAATTCATTAATTAATTAATGTTAATGATAATTAGTTTATTTAATAAACGTATTAAATAAATTAAGGAAAAATAGAATTAATATTTTATAAATCATATAAAAATGATTTAAGTGTTAGAAAAATATTTTAAGTTATAAAATATAGCTTTTGATATTTTTTTTCATGAAAATATTAATATTTTAATATTAAAAGCAAATATCGGATAATGAATTTAATTATTTTAAAATCATATAAATATGATTTTAAGGTATTAAAAAATACTTTGTGATATTATAAATATATTATAATATTATGACATGTATTTCATTAATATTTGATAATAAATAAATATTAATGATAAAAGAATTAGGTGGTATTTAATTTATTTAAATACGTGTTTAATGATTAAAAATTTATGATAAATGGTAATAATTATTTAAAAATTATTACGAGCTTACGAAAAATATTTCGACTATTATTAAAATTATCTGAGTTAATTGTTAAGTGTTTAGGCAGAGTTTAATTGAACTTAGACTCGATAAAAGTCCGACTAGACTGTCGGGACGTTCGAATTTTGTCGGAATCAAGATAGACTGTAATAGTTTGACTTGATACCGAGTCTTATGTGTGTTATAGACTGATAGGGTTATGTGTTTTATGTTTAGGTTATTCTATGTTTATATATATAGTAGTATTATATTGTGATGATATTATTCTAATATTAGAGATCTATATTACTAATATTAGGTCTTCGGATAAAGCGTATAAATTGCGTAGCGGTAATCAACGGTTCAGGCAAGTTTATTTTTACTTAACTCTACTAAGAGTGTTTCATTCGGATAAGCTTATGGTTAATCATTGCTGGTTGCCATGAATTGTACTTTGTACATATTGTATGTATAAGTCAGGTATAAAAGGCTGATCACCTTCATTACCAGTTGGTCCAGATATGTTTGTTCATGTTTGATACTTGTTCAGTCAAAAGTTTGTTCCTGCTAGTTCACAATTATATTGTTGAATTATAGCCAGCTTATTATTCAGACTCTTTTAATCATGATATATAGTTATATTATTGAACTTAAACTTGCTGGGCAATCCTTATGTTCACCCTTGCTATATCATGATAAACATTGCAGATTAAGGCGAATGCGTCGGATACAAGGAAAGGTTAAAGACAGTTCCAGCTTTAGTATATGTGCGCGATTAGTTATGTAATGTGTATTAAATTAAGGTTACTCGACCTTGGGGAATAGTGTGTAATGTATTGTATAAACAATTTATGTTTATATCTTCTGTAAATAGTAATAGTTGTATAGAATGATCAAACCGGATCCGAGGTGATTTGGGACCTGGATTCGGGGCCCTCACAGTTGGTATCAGAGCTGTAGGTTATGAACCTTAGATAGGAATACCTGAGACTAATAACCGCAGTGATTAGGATAAGTACTAACTAACATAGAATTAGTTGGTCGGTAAGATTCAAAGACGAATCTCGGCGAGTTATAAGATACAGAGTTCCCTAACTCTGATAATAAAGTTGAACAATAGTGGTGAATAGATAAAGTCTAAAAGACTAAAAGTGCAGTGATAGGAGATCGTAAAATAAAACGATCATAGTGTAGAAATGAATCGTAATATATACGATGAGATCACCCCGTGATCTGATAAGGTGATAGCAGGGAGAAGAATCAAGCGAATGATTGAAAAGTTTACCGCAAGATTGCTGGGTGCCCGTTGTACTATGAATTTGTACAGATTCAGGAAAGGATTATGAATACGAGTTGAATGAAATTCGTATTGAGAAGGGGGTTAAGGTTAGGCGGGGATTCAATTGAAGACTCATGTCAGCAGCTGAGTTGTATGATTCCTTGTATGGGCAGGGAATTGTACTTGGTGTAAAAACTACTTAGTTCTCGCAAGGATAATCATTGAAATGTTTGTGTCGCGCTATTTGCTATATGCATGTTAAGAGGGTGATTCCTTTCTCATGTGTATAACAGATAGATAGGTCATATGTAGAGAATATCAGGTTAAGTACAAGTTCTTAAAACTCATACTTATGTGACGTTCATGATTCATAGTTATATGAAATGTTTATGAACCCCTCAGCGAATGGACGCCAAATGTCTGACTAGGACAAGTTCTTAAACTCATATGATTGTGGTAATTTATGGAATCATAAGTGTGGTTTACGAACTGGGTATAGTTGTGTGTAATTGGAGAATTGAGGATTAGAGGAACAGATAGATTGTTAAGCAAATGATTATTAGTGGAGACATAAGTTTTCCGAAACTCCTAGCTATGCTAGACTTCTAAATTTTGACATCAAGCTAAATATGCACTATGTACTTTTAAATAATATATATATATATATATATATATACTCGTAATCATTTTTGAAACGGTTTAAAGTATAGTCTATGCTACTTATTTCAGCTAGACGCAAATGATTTGAAATATCAAAATATATTTTATTTATCACTTATATACCATGCAACCTGGTGCAGAGATGATAAAAAGTTGATGGAGTTGTAAATGCAGGAATACTTAGTGTTGAATTTGATCTAAAATCGTTATTCCACTATTGTATGATATGTTATGGCAAAGTCATACAATGACGGCATCCTCAAATGGACTGTTAATACAATACGGCAACATGACATCATTCTCGAAAATGTTTTCAAAATTTTAATTTGCTAACGGGGTTTGGCTACAACTAAATAATTCTATTGAATTGAATTATTGATATGAGTCTACGCTATTCGATTCAGCTAGACTAAAGTTTATGAAAACTCTAAGTGTTCATTGAAAGAAATTTCCCGGACCAAATTATTTTGGTGCGGAATCCAATAAAACTGAGGTAGAATTTTTTTGCCTATGGCAGTGACGAGGAACAGATAAAATTAGTACTTGGCCAGTACAGGACATATCGGGCTAATCACCCTTTGTGTTCGTAAGTTATGTCGGTTTGTGGATGAATTTTCGTATAACCTTTGCGAAAATGACAGATAAATAGTCTATATGACTCCTCAGCACAATTTTGAAAATTTTTACTCTTGTGAGAGGTGTATTGGGTAGCATGTGATGATGAGAATGTATGGTGAATGGTGTATGGTGTAAAGAGTAAGGTGAATTTCGGGGACAAAATTCTTAGAAGAAGGGGTGAATGTGACAACCCGGGAATTTGAAAAATTTTAAAATTTTAATTAATTGATTTAAGGTTCAAAATTAGAACCTAGACAGAAAATTAGTGTATGCGTTTGATATTTTTAAGATGGAATTTTGAGGATTTCAAAATTCTGTGAAGGATTTAGGTAAATTATTCAGGATTATACGTGAATATATTATGTGGATATGGTATGATATGTGTACATGATGTAGTTAAGTGTCAAGGGTTGACCAGATAATAAATATCTGTGAAAAACCCTTATTATATTAAGAACGTCAACGTTCGGTTAGAAAACCCTATCCTTTAACAAGAAACCCTAGAAATCGATTCTGGAAAAACCTAATTTCAGTTCCGGGAATTCGAAACCATAATTCGATGTATGGAACCCTAATCTGGGAACTTAAATAATTATTATATTGCTTAAGTGCTAATAATTATAATATTAATTAGGGTAAAGCTTAATTAATTAGCAAACCCTAATTTCACATTTTAAAGCCTTAATTTATGGATTGAAACCCTAATTTATAATTAGGAAAAACCTAAGTGTTAATTTAGTAATTTTAATGTTAATTACGAAATATTAATCCTAATTTTCAAGTTATGATTAATTAGAAAACCCTAATCTAATTAGGAAATCTAATTTCTAATTTTAGAAAATTATTTTTCTATTAGAAACCCTAATTCGTGGTTTATAAACCCTAATGACAGATTTTGACCCTAATTGCTTAATTAGCTATTTTAATTAGGAAATACTAATCCTGATTAGCAGGATTTAAGTTATGATTATGAAATTTTAATATAATTAGAAAATTCTAATTATAATTTGGAAATATTAATTTTCTATTTTGAAAACCGAAATTCGGAGATCTTAGAAATTAAAATTGCAAAGTTAAGGTTTAATCCCTAAACCCTAAGGGTTCAAACCTTAAACCCTAATTAGCTCAGACTCTAAACCCTAAGGGTTGCAACAAATGACAAATCTAGAAATAAAAATGGTATAGAAATGACTATTTTGCCCTTTGTCACATTCTTTAATTGTTAGCTTGTAAATCTTGCTATGATTTTAAGTTGGTGAACTACCCTAGCCCTAGCCCTAGCCATGTGTCCAAAATCAGCCACATTTGCCAACTAGATACATTGAATCAAGTAGGACAAAGATTTAAAGTAAAGAAAATCCTACTTTACTTCTCATTATTGCCAAGCCACTCTCTCTCATCCATTTCGAAAATCTAGAGTGAGGAGAGAGAAAAGTTAAGCTATGTTAGCCTCTTATCAAGCCATCAACAGCAATCAAAAGTCAGAAATAGAAGATCAAGCCTCAAAGGTATAAGAATCTTAAAATTTCTAAATCATAAGATCTTACGTTGTTTGATGTTAGTTGTTGTTTAAAGTTGGGTATTAGGATGTCTTTGAGTGATCTGGGTTGATAGATCATGGATCTATAACATTTAGATGCACGAAATCATGTTTTTTTGAAACTGACTTTGAACCTTCATGAGTCGTCTGACAGTCAAATGTCAGGTCTCCTAGATCTGTCTCTGTTAATGGTTTATATGTTTTAAGAGTTTGTACTTGTTGTTTGTTATAAGGTCTTGGATCTGGAACTTGAATCAAGTCCAGATCATGTGTAAATCGAGAGTTATTGTTGGTCAAACAGCGTTGACCGGTAACGAAATTTGGTTTCTGGGCAAACCAAGAATTTTCAGAACGACTGACAGCGTTTTTGCAGGGTCTTGATCTTTCAGTATGTTCATGTTTTGGCCAAGTTATTGTGTTGTTGTTGTAGCCTGACATGAAGACTTCATGCTAAAGGCTTTAGACCACCCAGTTCTTGAACAGAATAGTAGATAATCATGGTCAAACCACCATTGACCAACTCCCCGGAAGGAGATTCTGGGTAACCCAGAATCTTCAAGACCGTTTCCTGACCCTTACTTTGACCAGCGTTGATCTGTTTGGTGTGATGTTTTTATGATGATATGTTGTTATAGACATGTAGTCTGACATCTCTTCTACACGATAAAACCATTAGATCACACAACAAGTCCTAGACTGAAAGTTACTAGGATTTAAAAGTAGTCACTTGGACTGTTCTTCATTTCTAGAAAAACCCAAAAATGAAGAACAGCTTCTGACAATAATTTCTGGAGCCCAGATCTAGCTGATCTGTTGTAGAATGATCATGAACTTAGTATGTAGTTGTAGTATTGCACGTATACTACAACATTAACACATTTACAAGCCGAGATATCATCAGGAACTTAGATCTAATTACAGTCAAACATGGTACCCTGGTAGTTGACTTTGAAGATCTGGGCTTGGCCCAAGAACACCTATAACGACGGGTTTGTCGCTATAGGGCCCTTTAGCGACGGTTTCTATTTAATTTATTTTCTGATTTTCTTGAAATTAATTAAAAATAGAAAAAAATAGATTTTTATTATTAAAAATACAAAATAAATTCCGAAAAATTATTTTAAAGTCTGAAAAATAGTTTTTAATTATTTTGAGTATATTTCTTAAATATTTAATATTTTTGGAATATAAATGATATTTGATTTATTTAATTATTATATTAAATAAATTATTTAAAAATAATTTTAATTCATGATAAATCATGAAAAATAACATTATGGTATAAGAAAATATTTAAAGATATTTTCAGTGACTTTTAATATTTTGTGATGAAATTTATTAATTAATTAATGTTAATGATAATTAGTTTATTTAATAAACGTATTAAATAAATTAAAAAAAATAGAATTAATATTTTATAAATCATATAAAAATGATTTAAGTGTTAGAAAAATATTTTAAGTTATAAAATATAACTTTTGATATTTTTTCATGAAAATATTAATATTTTAATATTAAAAGCAAATATCGAATAATGAATTTAATTGTTTAAAAAGCATATAAATATGATTTTAAGATATTAAAAAATACTTTATGATATTATAAATATATTATAATATTATGGCATGTATTTCATTAATATTTGATAATAAATAAATATTAATGATAAAAGAATTATGTGGTATTTAATTTATTTAAATACGTGTTTAATGATTAAAAATTTATGATAAATGGTAATAATTATTTAAAAATTATTACGAGCTTACGAAAAATATTTTGACTGTTATTAAAATTATCTGAATTAATTGTTAAGTATTTAGGCAGAGTTTAATTGAACTTAGACTCGATAAAAGTCCGACTAGACCGTCGGGACATTCGAAATTTGTCGGAATCAAGATAGACTGTAATAGTTTGACTTGATACCGAGTCTTATGTGTGTTATAGACTGATAGGGTTATGTGTTTTGTATTTAGGTTATTCTATGTTTATATATATAGTAGTATTATATTGTGATGATATTATTCTAATATTGGAGATCTATATTACTAATATTAGGTCTTCGGATAAAGCGTATAAATTGCGTAGTGGTAATCAACGGTTTAGGCAAGTTTGTTTTTACTTAACTCTACTAAGAGTGTTTCATTCGGATAAGCTTATGGTTAATCATTGCTGGTTGCCATGAATTGTACTCTATACATATTGCATGTATAAGTCAGGTATGAAAGGCTAATCACCTTTATTACCAGTTGGTCCAGATATGTTTGTTCATGTTTAATACTTGTTCAGTCAAAAGTTTGTTCCTGCTAGTTCACAATTATATTGTTGAATTATAGCCAGCTTATTATTCAGACTCTTTCAATCATGATATATAGTTATATTATTGAACATAAACTTGTTGGGCAATCCTTATGCTCACCCTTGCTATATCATGATAAATATTGCGGATTAAGGCGAATGCGTCGAATACAAGGAAAGGTTAAAGACAGTTCCAGCTTTAGTATATGTGCGCGATTAGTTATGTAATGTGTGTTAAATTAAGGTTACTCGACCTTGGGGAATAGTGTGTAATGTATTATATAAATAATTTATATTTATATCTTCTGCAAATAGTAATAGTTGTATAGAATAATTGAACCAGATTCGAGGTGATTTGGGACCTAGATTCGGGGCCCTCATAGTTTGTCCACTGACATTGTCCTTTATAGCCTTCCCATTAAAGAGGGATTCAAGCCAGTCAAGCAGAAGCTCAGGCGATTGAAACCTGAGTAGAGTTTAAAGGTGAAAGAAGACAATGGTGTCAATATCTACATCATCAATCCTCGTGGATAGGTATCCAACCCTAATATACTCACAGGATGTAAGCATAGGAGTCTCTCATAGCCCCAAAATTGCCAACACAAAGGCAAACATATGCTGTCAGTTAACACTCTTAACCTGGACATGGTAAATTACAAGAGAAATACTCACCAGCAGAAATGAGCAAAATCCTAACCAAGCCTTGGTCAAGCCCTGCGAGCGCATACGCATGCCCCTGAGGAAATAGGCAAAGGTGTAGGAACCCCAATCATACTCTCCAATACGGTCCACATGTCATGTGGCGTTGATCAAAGCGAACGACACCGTAGAAGAGTTATTTGCTATGAAGTAGCCTCTAATGATCATTAGGAATAATCGCCGAAGAATGCGATCCCTGACTCTGACATCAGCTGGTATGAGCTCGCTCAATAGCCCACTCATAGCATCTACGCTCAAGGACCAGTACGGACAGTCCTACCCTTGAGCGCCTCCGTCGGAACTCCTAACAAGATCTTACGGTAGTGGGGGTAATATCCACCGTGCAAGGCACTGGTGCCCCTCCAAACTCCATACTTGTGATAAACTGCCAATCCATCGGCGTTATCATCACCTCACAGTCCAACAGTAGCACACCTGCCCACAGTCATATACATATTATTTGCATTAAAAAGTCAAAGTCATCAATCTATAAGGGTAGCCTAATTACCAGGATTACTTTGCATTTTTACCTTTTGCTCATTTGTTCTCAAATAGGATAAGAAATAGCAGAAAAAGGTGCCAATTTAACTGTTTCAAAAGTTAAAAAATTTCACATCATTATGTTCAGCATGGTTTAATACTAACATTTGCTATGTTGAATATTTTTTATCAAGTCATTTGAGCATGCATATTCACTACTATGTGTTTAGATGCATTTCATATAAAAAGTCATTTTCCAACGGATAAAAATTGGAAAAGAAGACCTGCAAACATTACCAGGACAATGTAGAACACTTGTACGGTGACAGAATTTGCAAAGAGACATCCGAACTCAACAGATCTGAAGAAAAGCTCTCGGATTTCCTGTGCGACGCAACGTAAAATGACTTGCAGAAGCAAACCAGTCCATTAATAGCCATCTATGGCTGGCCGCAGGTCCACCTGTGGCTGTTGTAGGTGTACCTGCGGCACCCTTATATGGGTCCCGTCCCTCCAGCTTAGTCCAGTTTGAGTTGCAAAGGAGTTCTCACAAGCTAAAAAGGCCAAATTAGGGATAAAAATGCTACGCGATTGAGCATAATAGCTTGAAATCCTGGTTTTCCTGGACCCGACTGTGGCTTTCATATCATTCATTGGTATTCGTCCAAACACAGGGTATACTATACCGATGAGCTCAGTAGTTACAGATCACATTCGACAATACCGCACAAAGGTCCAATGTCGTCAGTTCAAGGTCATCATTCTCAGAGTATATCCCCGGTGGGGGTTAGAACGCATGGTCATCTGTCCAAAAATAGATCCCAGGCGGGGGTTACAACGCATATTTTTTGTTGATGCACACGTCAGTGAGGATCAAACAGATCCCCGGCGGGGGTTACAATGTGACGCCCCCAAAATTAGGTATACATCACCCATCTTGGGTCGTCAGATACATAGTACAAAATACAAATACAACTTACTAATACAACTGTCGTGTACAATACGACAAAACATAAACTGTGAGTTTGAATACAAATATTATCTTCTAGAGAGTATTCATACTCAAAAGGAGTCCTCATTACATTTATTAACACACCATTACATAGAATAGTGAGGACTACTAACTAATACTATCATTCGGACCATCACTCCGTTCCCCGACTTGCCCCAGCTACGTTCTCATTTCCTGAAGAGAACAGTGAAAGAAAGGGTGAGCTCAACTAGCCCAGTAAGAAATATTATGACTAAGATAATACAGAATAAATTATCATTAGCCTTCAACAATGTTAAACTGATAAAATATAATAGACATCAAGTTTAACTGCAGCGGAACAAGCAATCCATTAAAAGAGTCAAGTAGAAAATAAACTCTACTATCTTTTATGATTTAAAAGATTTTCCAACACTGTGATCGCTGAGACTCAGCTTAATAAAATAATCCACATCATCGAATCACCCCTGCACTACGGCCAAGGATATTCGTATATTCATTAATGGTCATGATCATGCCAACAACTGTCCATCAATGCACTACGGGCCAATGAGGACTTTTACCACATCATTCGTAACATTACGGTCATGATTACACCGAATAATCCCTGGTCATAATCATACCAAGTCCATCTATGCACTACAGGCCACAGATGACTTTCAACAGAATATAAACATGAGGATGATGACAATGATATAAGAATTCAATAAAACAAGTTCAAGAATTAATTTATCCAAGAATTAACAACGTCCAAATTGTCAACATGATACTGCTTTGTGGAGTAAAATTCAAGAATGATCTGGAGAATATTTTCATGAATAGATACTAGATGAACCGCAATTATCAAGGATATTCCACAAATTTCATGGAGTATAGAAGTCAAAACTTAACCAACTGAGTACAATAAAGAATGGAATAACAAAAGAAATCACCATGCATGCGATAGACCGCACAGACAGGTTATTCCAACAGAATAATAAATAATGGAACCAGGTCCGGCGTAAACGCACAGACAGGATATTCCGACAGAATAATAAATAATGGAACCAGGTCCGGTGTAAACGCATAGACAGGATATTCCGATAGAATAATAAATAATGGAACCAGGTCCGGTGTAAAACACACAGACAGGATGTTCAAACAGAATAATAACAAGACGGAACCAGGTCCGGTGTAAAACACACAGACAGGATGTTCCAACAGAATAATAATAAAAACGGAACCAGGTCCGGTGTAAAACACACAGACAGGATGTTCCAACAGAATAATAGAAGAATGTCACCGAGTATAGGGTAGACCGCGTATACAGGTTATTCCAACAGAATAATAAAAAATGGAATAACAACAGTTCTCTTCATGAATAAGAAAGAATAACACCCCTTACCGTTTTAAAGACGAGCTGAAATAAGGAAGTAGTTAAGTAGCAGAATACTCTTCTTCTCTCTCTCTCTATAGTTTCTCTCTCTAGAGTTTAGTGAATTCGTAAGAAATAATGAAGGAATGAGCTGCTATTTATAGAAAAATAGAATGCATAGTAACTAATCCATGAACGGTCCAGATTGATTACTTTAATCTGACGGTCCATATCTAAAGAAAAATCTTTTAAATAAAATATAATATATTCTATTTATAGAATAACTTTAATAAAGTATTCTGTTTTATATAAAAAGATGTTTCTGTTTTATTACGTTAATAATACGAATAAAACAAAACGTCATTATCGCTAAATAATTCATATTATTAACTGACAATAATTGAATCAAACTGAGTGACTTCTCACATAAGCATTAATAATCAATACCGTGTGCTACTATGCAACCACACATATTACTGTACTTTTACTACCGAGTAGTTCAACAGTAACAATGGTAAAATTTCCGCCGTTATTTTTAATAAAATATATTTGTCGTTTTCTCAATCCGACAATAATTCCGTTGTGGGGTCCACCAATGATTGTGTCGTTGTACGAATATTCCCTGCTAAAACGAATATTCCCCGACCAATCGAATATTATATAACAACTTGCGTACTTTGCAAAATTTATAAATATTACCCACAACTATAACATTATATCAAATTAACTCCATAATATTCAAAAATGATATTTATAGAAAATTCTTCTTTATTTATAAAAGTTGGGGTCTTACAACCTCCCCTTCTTATGAAATTTCGCCCTCGAAATTAGGGTACGTACCTGGTATGTCGAAGAGGTAAGGATACCTTGATTTCATTTCAGATTCTAACTCCCAAGTCATTTCCTCAACATCGTGGTTTCTCCACAAAACATTGACTTGAGGTATAACCTTGGAGCGTAGAATATGTTCCTTCTTATCCAAGATTTGAACAGGAACTTCTTCATACGTCAAATCTTCCGCTATTTCGTCCGGTTCTAACTCAATAATATGGTTCGGGTCTTCCACATATTTGCGTAACATGGATATGTGAAAAACGTTATGAACACGAGACATACATGGCGGTAAAGCGAGTCTATAAGCCACAGTTCCTACTCGATCGAGGATTAAAAATTGACCGATGAATCGAGGATTGAGCTTTCCTCTCTTTCCAAATCTCGTAACTCCTTTCCATGGAGCAACACATAAGAACACATGATCTCCTACATCAAATTCCACGTCCTTTCGATGAAGATCAGCATAACTCTTTTGTCGATCTTGTGAGGTTTTTATACGTTGTCGGATCGTTTGAATCTTTTCTGTAGTCATACGTACCAACTCTGGTCCCAACAACGTTGCTTCACCCACCTCATCCCAGCATACTGGAGAACGACATTTTCTTCCATACAATGCTTCGAATGGAGCCATGCCAATACTTGCTTGATAACTGTTGTTGTAGGAAAACTCCACCAATGGTAAGAACTTGTCCCAACTTCCCTTGAAGTCAAAGACACAGAGTCTTAATAGATCTTTAAGAGTTTGAATAGTCCTCTCTGATTGTCCGTCCGTCTGAGGATGATATGCTGAACTAAATCGTAACTCCGTGCCCATAGCTTTTTGTAAACTAACCCAAAATCGTGAAGTGAATCTTGGGTCTCGGTCAGAAACTATGGATACTGGCATACCATGCAGTCTTACAATCTCGTTTATGTACATACGAGCAAGACGTTCAAGTGTATAAGTTTCTCGTATCGGTAAGAAATGAGCAGACTTGGTCAATCTATCAACAATGACCCAAATCGCATCAATACCTTGAGAAACCCTTGGAAGACCGGTAACGAAATCCATGGTAATGTGCTCCCACTTCCATTCTGGAATTTCAAGTGGTTGCAATGGACCTTTTGGTACTTGATGCTCCGCTTTGACTCGTTGACAAGTTAGACACCTTGAGATAAACAACGCTATCTCTCTCTTCATATTGCTCCACCAAAATGTATGACGAAGATCATGATACATTTTGGTACTTCCAGGATGGATTGCAAACGGTGTGTTGTGCGCCTCCATCATGATTTCATACTTTAAATCAGGGTTGTTAGGAACACAAAGTCTGGAGTTGACTCGAAGTATTCCTTCTTCATCGATTCTTGCTTCCGGCATAGCACCTTCTTGCACTTTCTTCCTCATACGCATCAGCTCCAGGTCTGTAGCTTGAGCAGCTTTAACTTTATCGATTAAAGTCGGTTCTACTCGTATATTCGTCATCATCACATGGGTCCCTGGAGTCTTTAACTCTATCTCCATCCTTTGCAAATCACACAAAATGGGTCTTTGTGTTGACAATATCGCACTCGTACTTGCATATGATCTTCTACTCAATGCGTCAGCTACCACGTTCGCTTTTCCAGGATGATATTGAATGGTATGATCATAATCTTTCAACAGTTCAAGCCAACGTCGTTGTCGCATGTTGAGTTCCTTTTGAGTGAAGAAATATTTGAGGCTTTTATGATCCGTAAAGATCTCCACCTTCTCCCCATACAAGTAATGCCTCCAAATTTTAAGTGCAAAGACAACAGCTGCCAACTCTAGATCATGAGTAGGATAATTCCTCTCATATTCCTTGAGTTGTCTTGATGCATAGGCTATGACTTTTCCATGTTGCATGAGAACGCATCCCAACCCTTTGCTCGAAGCATCACTGTAGATGACAAATCCCTCCGAGCCAGATGGTATTGTTAGAACAGGTGCTGAAATGAGTCTCCTCTTGAGTTCTTGAAAACTCTGCTCACATTCTTCGCTCCAACCGAACTTTGTATCTTTCCGAGTCAGCTGAGTTAATGGAGTAGCGATTCGAGAAAATCCTTCCACGAATCTCCGATAATAACCAGCTAGACCGAGAAAGCTACGTACTTCGGTTACTGATTTAGGTTGCTCCCAGCTTTGAATAGCTTCAATCTTTGCCGGGTCAACAGATATTCCACGACTTGATACTACGTGCCCAAGGAATGCTACCTCTTCCAGCCAGAACTCGCATTTCTTCAACTTGGCATAAAGTTTGTATTCACGAAGCTTTTGGAGTACCAGCCTCAAGTGTTGCTCATGATCTTCACGGCTTTTGGAATAAACAAGGATGTCATCGATAAAGACGACCACAAAGTGATCCAAATATTCCTTAAATACCCTGTTCATCATATCCATGAAGGCAGCAGGAGCATTAGTCAATCCAAAAGACATAACTAAGAATTCATAATGCCCATACCGAGTTCTGAAGGCAGTCTTTGGAATATCCTCAGTTCTAACCTTCAGCTGATGATATCCAGAACGAAGATCGATCTTTGAAAAGAATTGTGCTCCTTGCAACTGGTCAAACAGGTCATCAATACGTGGCAATGGGTACCTATTTTTGATGGTGACATGATTCAACTCCCGATAATCAATACAAAGTCGCATACTCCCATCTTTCTTCTTCACGAACAGAACAGGAGCACCCCAAGGAGAAGTACTAGGACGAATAAAACCAATGTCTAACAATTCCTGCAGTTGGGTCTTTAACTCCTGAAGTTCAATAGGAGCCATTCGATATGGGGCTTTGGAAATGGGTTTTGTACCGGGTTCAAGGTCGATACAAAATTCAATTTCACGCTCTGGGGGTAGGCCAGGAAGTTCTTCGGGAAATACGTCAGGAAATTTATTAACAACAGAAATATCATTCAAAGCTGACGTATTTTTGTTTAGATCTGTGACATGAGCTAAGAAAGCTTGACATCCGTTTTTCAATAAACGAATAGCTTTATGGCTTGAGATGACAGCGATTGATTTTAATGGTTTGGTTGCTTGAATTCGCATAATAGGTCGATTAGGAATATGAAAGCTAACAACCTTACGAAAACAATCAATTTTTGCATGATGAGTAGTTAACCAATCAATCCCTAGAATCACGTCAAATGCAAGTATTTTTAATGAAATAAGATCGACAGGTAATGTGTGGGTACCAACTTGAACCAAACAAGACTTATAAACCGTGGATGTAATGAAGGTTTCTCCCAATGGAGTTTCAACTGCTAAGTCAAAGTCTAATTTCTCCGGAATCAAATTTAATCGATGAGCGCAAGTAGGAGAAATAAAAGAATGGGTAGAACCGGTATCAAATAAAGTATAGACTTCGTTAGAGTTTATGATAAGCTTACCCGTGATGACCTCATTCGGGTTCCTTGCTTTCTGGGAGTTCACAACAAACGCTCTCCCTTGCACAACCGGTTTTGACTTTTCTGGGACGGCCTTTGGTGCCTCCATCCTAGCTGAATTTGTCTTCGGTAAACGACAAAATCGGGCTAAATGACCTTCTCTTCCACAATTATAACATGCTTTGGACGGCATCGCGCAGTTTGGACTGATGTGCCCCTCCCCTCCGCATTTGAAACATATGATAGGTGGTCGTTCTCCTTCCTTAACGACAGGTGCTGGTGCTGACGTCTTTCCATCATTGTTGAATCTCCTCTTCTTGAAATGCCCATTCTTATTATTTTGGCCCTGATTACCACCGAAGTGGTTACCATTTCTGGCCTGTTGATTCCCTCCACGCTTGTTGTCACCGCTTCGATGACTGCTTTCACTAGTATTATCATTTTGTCGGCTGCTCTCTTTTGGTTGCGTTGTCTCGTTATCGCGCTCCACCAACTGAGCCCTATTTACAACATCTGAATACAAACACAATTTATGAGAAACAAGATGTTGACGTATCTCCGGCTTCAAACCTCTTAAAAACATCCGCGTCATTCTTTCTTCATTATCCACCAGGTGGGACGCAAACCGGGATAACTCCGCAAATTTTGCCTCGTACTGCGACACGGTCATATTATTCTGCTCCAATTTGATGAACTCCACCTCCTTCATGTGACGAATACTCTCGGGAAAGTATTTGTCGTTAAACAGCTCTTGGAACTTCTCCCAAGACATCTTCAGTGCGGCAGGTTGAGTACGCTTTATCGATTCCCACCAGTAATCTGCTTCTCCTCGCAACATAAAGGCGGCAAAGGGAACCTTTTGCTCCTCGGAGCAACCCAAGACATCAAATATCTTGGTGATCTGCTTTATCCATGTTTCAGCTACAAGTGGTTTGGGTTCTCCCTTAAACTCCGGTGGTCCCAGCTCCTTAAACTGTTTAGCGGTGACCGCCTGAGAGTTTCCAGTATTTCCACCTACGTTGTGGACAGGAGCCGCTTTCACCTGTTGTTGCATGAATTGTATAAAACCTCTAAACATTCCATCATTCATCATCTGGTCAGTGTTGTTGTTTGCATGAGGATTGTCACCTTCCTGATGAACATTATCCTGATTATTGATATATGGTGAATCAATAATCGTCTGTGCTCCATTGCTATTCTCAACATTCTCAGATGCCATTTTCAGATACTGCCACAAAATAAAAGTTAATTGATATGTCATATATTATCCTTATATTATGACCGACCAATTAAATACCATGCAAATAAACTTAGGTAGGTCATACTAGCGAAGGAATTCCCCGTCTCTCCCCTCCTAGTTCTATTCTCACATCTTAGCCAGGGATCATATCCCTAAGCTCTGATACCAACTGTGACGCCCCCAAAATTAGGTATACATCACCCATCTTGGGTCGTCAGATACATAGTACAAAATACAAATACAACTTACTAATACAACTGTCGTGTACAATACGACAAAACATAAACTGTGAGTTTGAATACAAATATTATCTTCTAGAGAGTATTCATACTCAAAAGGAGTCCTCATTACATTTATTAACACACCATTACATAGAATAGTGAGGACTACTAACTAATACTATCATTCGGACCATCACTCCGTTCCCCGACTTGCCCCAGCTACGTTCTCATTTCCTGAAGAGAACAGTGAAAGAAAGGGTGAGCTCAACTAGCCCAGTAAGAAATATTATGACTAAGATAATACAGAATAAATTATCATTAGCCTTCAACAATGTTAAACTGATAAAATATAATAGACATCAAGTTTAACTGCAGCGGAACAAGCAATCCATTAAAAGAGTCAAGTAGAAAATAAACTCTACTATCTTTTATGATTTAAAAGATTTTCCAACACTGTGATCGCTGAGACTCAGCTTAATAAAATAATCCACATCATCGAATCACCCCTGCACTACGGCCAAGGATATTCGTATATTCATTAATGGTCATGATCATGCCAACAACTGTCCATCAATGCACTACGGGCCAATGAGGACTTTTACCACATCATTCGTAACATTACGGTCATGATTACACCGAATAATCCCTGGTCATAATCATACCAAGTCCATCTATGCACTACAGGCCACAGATGACTTTCAACAGAATATAAACATGAGGATGATGATAATGATATAAGAATTCAATAAAACAAGTTCAAGAATTAATTTATCCAAGAATTAACAACGTCCAAATTGTCAACATGATACTGCTTTGTGGAGTAAAATTCAAGAATGATCAGGAGAATATTTTCATGAATAGATACTAGATGAACCGCAATTATCAAGGATATTCCACAAATTTCATGGAGTATAGAAGTCAAAACTTAACCAACTGAGTACAATAAAGAATGGAATAACAAAAGAAATCACCATGCATGCGATAGACCGCACAGACAGGTTATTCCAACAGAATAATAAATAATGGAACCAGGTCCGGCGTAAACGCACAGACAGGATATTCCGACAGAATAATAAATAATGGAACCAGGTCCGGTGTAAACGCACAGACAGGATATTCTGACAGAATAATAAATAATGGAACCAGGTCCGGTGTAAAACACACAGACAGGATGTTCCAACAGAATAATAACAAGACGGAACCAGGTCCGGTGTAAAACACACAGACAGGATGTTCCAACAGAATAATAATAAAAACGGAACCAGGTCCGGTGTAAAACACACAGACAGGATGTTCCAACAGAATAATAGAAGAATGTCACCAAGTATAGGGTAGACCGCGTATACAGGTTATTCCAACAGAATAATAAAAAATGGAATAACAACAGTTCTCTTCATGAATAAGAAAGAATAACACCCCTTACCGTTTTAAAGACGAGCCGAAATAAGGAAGTAGTTAAGTAGCAGAATACTCTTCTTCTCTCTCTCTATAGTTTCTCTCTATAGTTTCTCTCTCTAGAGTTTAGTGAATTCGTAAGAAATAATGAAGGAATGAGCTGCTATTTATAGAAAAATAGAATGCATAGTAACTAATCCATGAACGGTCCAGATTGATTACTTTAATCTGACGGTCCATATCTAAAGAAAAATCTTTTAAATAAAATATAATATATTCTATTTATAGAATAACTTTAATAAAGTATTCTGTTTTATATAAAAAGATGTTTCTGTTTTATTACGTTAATAATACGAATAAAACAAAACGTCATTATCGCTAAATAATTCATATTATTAACTGACAATAATTGAATCAAACTGAGTAACTTCTCACATAAGCATTAATAATCAATACCGTGTGCTACTATGCAACCACACATATTACTGTACTTTTACTACCGAGTAGTTCAACAGTAACAATGGTAAAATTTCCGCCGTTATTTTTAATAAAATATTTTTGTCGTTTTCTCAATCCGACAATAATTCCGTTGTGGGGTCCACCAATGATTGTGTCGTTGTACGAATATTCCCTGTTAAAACGAATATTCCCCGACCAATCGAATATTATATAACAACTTGCGTACTTTGCAAAATTTATAAATATTACCCACAACTATAACATTATATCAAATTAACTCCATAATATTCAAAAATGATATTTATAGAAAATTCTTCTTTATTTATAAAAGTTGGGGTCTTACATACAACGCATTTTCCGTTGATGCACATGTCAATGAAGGTCAAGCAACCTTGACGTTAGTTAAGCCGCTGGCAAGTAAACCTAACAACGCATCGGAAGTCATCCGATGGTTGCATTAGGTGATATACATCAACAAAGGTCAAGCAGCCTTGGCATTTATCCCCAGCAGGGATTTCATCCGTTGATGTACACGTCAACAAAGATCAAGTATATCCCCGGCAGGGGTTACAACGCGTGGTCAGCCGTTGGTTCCCACGTCAACAAAGGTCAGGCAGCCCTGACAACACATACTGTTGGTAGTAAATCCAACAGAACATTGGTATGTCTTGGCGATACAAACCAGAAAGGATCAACATCATCAGGGAGGATCGATGACGGAATATATTATACACATCCTCAAGCAGACAAAAGCTTTATCCCCACAGATCTCTTGTACACGAGAGGCACATCTTCGAAATAAAGTTTGTATCAAGAATTCAGGAATTTGGTGATAACCCCAATGTCAACAATCTTAGAGATTCCTGTTAGCTACGGATCACACATCCATAACTATTCATCAGGCTACTTATTTATTGTGATCCCTGGTAGAAGCAATAGGGAGCCGACAATCTTCCCACCATGTTGGAGAGCAATCTAACCAAAATATATGCATCATACATATGCATCATACATTTGCATCATGTTGCTACGCATAGCATCATACAATTCAAGTGTCTAGGATGCTTTATCCTATCCATGCCATTACATTGCATGAATATGATAAAGAGGGGCATCTGTAAACACTCAAAATTTTTTGCACACCTGTTACTGACATTGCAGGAGGGCAGATTCGTCTTTCAGAGATAACCCTAGAAGACAGCTCATATCTAGTTTGGATACTACTGGAAGTTTAGTCTTAACCCCGGAACACATATCGGGAATATCATTTCCAACCTCAGAGATAACCTCGAGGCATGCAGTTCCAATACCGAAAATTTCACCGGAGAAGGCCGATTCATCCCGGAGATAACTCCGAGATATTCAGTCTCAGTCCTGACACCGAGAATAGCAACGCTAACCTTGGAGATAACCCCAAGGAGTGTAGTTGCAGTTCCGGAGATAACCCTAGAAATGTTTATTTCAAAGCCATGCAAACAGCTTCAGAACACTCGGCACTCACACCAAGGCACTTGGTACAAGACCCGGAGATAACACCGAGAAGACAGACACACCTCAGAGATGACACTGAGGACCTTCAACACTCACAGCAGCCCAATCTCAGAGATAACCTTGAGCAACAACTACTTTATCAGCCAAAGTCGAAGATAACCCCGGTGAGGGGCAAAGTCGTCATCTTGCCACCTTGACGCCACATCAGACCGTCTTAACATTTTAGAAATACATTTCTACATAGCAATGTCCCTCAAGAACCAAGGAAGTCTAATCCCGAGTGACTATTACGCAGGATAACGGATAGAATTTGAAGCATGAAGATCGGAGGGTATGGTCCCATCTTCCTGACTTCGTACAACCTCTAATCTCATGTCATTGTGTAACTCTCGATAGCGGCGGTCCGAAATAGGTCTTATACACCTCAGTCGGATGCCTGGATTGAAGTTCTGAAAGTTCGAGCGGACATCACGTTGTGTGCATACACGTACTTCGAGACGGCAGGACCCGTAAAGCCCGGGGCACCCCGGGCAGCCGCAGGTAAATCTGCGGCTAGTGGTAGGTACACCTGTGGCTCCCCCCTCTATAAATAGAGGGCTTGGGGTGGCCATTTTGTAAGAGAAAAAAGCGAGAAAGCCCTGTCCAATTTGCTCTGTACACACCCAAAACTGAGTGCTTTCTCATTTTAAACACTTGTAAGCTCATATATAGCTACTTTATACCGGCGGGAGCCGAGTGTTCATCCACTTAAAGCTATAGAAGTCTTCTTTGGCGGCCTACTGTAAGCCTTCTTACATATTTTAAAGCCTTTGTCTTCATCTTTTCATACACTATTCTTCACGTTGAGAGTCGTATTGCGTGTATATGCCCGAACTTCGGTCCGTGGTTTTATTTAGGTTTATATATATATATATATATATATATATATATATATATATATATATATATGGACTAACATTATCGAGTTATGCCCCGATTGAGCCTAAACTTATGTCTGGAGCGTTTAATTGCGTTTACTGCTTTATATATATATATATATATATATATATATATATATATATATATATATATATATATATTTACATTTCGTCCCGCCTTGAGTTTACTTCGTGGCAGTTGACCGTTTTTACTGTTTTTTTACATTTCGTCTCGCCTAGAGTTTCCTCTGTGGCGGTTAATCGCTTTTACAGCTTTATTTATATTTTTGATCCCCCATGGAGGTGCTTCGTGGTGGTTGATCATGTCATATATATATATATATATATATATATATATATATATATATATATATATATATATATATAAATATATCGCTTTTATATATTTACATTTTTGATCCCCCATAGAGCTGCTTCGTGGTGGTTGATCATGTCTGTATATATATATATTTACAACTTTTATATATATAACTACTTACTGCTTTCATAAAAACTGCGGTATCATGTGAGCCTAGGAATCATGTGATCACAGATTCAATTTACTGAATCTAGATTCGGTTCCCATGATGGACATTTTCAGCTGTAAGCAGCTTGTAAATTTATTCATTGTGTTTGGATTTCCTCAGATGGTTTTCATGCCCACGAGGAGTTCGACACTGCTTTGTACATGATTTTCTCGAAAATACTTCGCATCTCGAAAATAAAAGCAATCAAGCCGAACATTTAATAAAATGGAAGTGTAAAAAGTATCAATTACTATTGAGCATCAGGGTTTGAAAAACCTCTTTTATAAAACTTCACTGTTATATCTTATTTAAAACTGAATTTTTAAACAAATTCAAACTCTGTGTATATAGGTGCGAACGAGGCCTCGCACTACTTCTAAATAATAGTACATTAACCCATACACACACACACACACACACACACACACATTCGTATAACAGTTTCTTGAAAAGTGGCGGTCACCGTGGTAACACGGATGTCAGGGGGTGCCTAACACCTTCCCTCCACATAAGCAAGTCCTCGGACCCTAATGAATCTTGGTTTCACAGACCCGTTTGGCAGTGTCACATCATTGGGTCAATGTGAAAACCTTTTATCGGTTGTGTTGGTAAAACCAGTTAAAAAACCAACTGGCGACTCTTATAGTCTAATCATCGACATATACATGTCGGACCTTTTTCACTTGTTTTTTCAAACAAATCTCACCTAATATGAGAACAAAAAAGAACAAGAACAAAAAAGGGACAAATAAAAATTCTGACATCGACAATAGCTCCATATCTGCCCTGGATACAGCCATCACAGATAGTACCACAACGAGGTCCCTTACCACTGACATGATTGCAGAGATGAGCACGTATATTGATGAGCACAGTGTCACCATGCAAATGGCTGTAGATCTGTTATCTCGTGTGGATACCCTTGTACAGGAGACCACAGTGTTACCTCCTTCTTCTGAGAGAGATGCCATGTTAGATCTGCTAGCTCGCATGCATACCTATCCGTAGGTAGCCTTGTATTTTCCTGCACAGACTAGCTTAGCCATTTTGTCATGTACAGTTTATATTGTGTATATTAAATAGTATTATATATAGCAGGAAAATATATTTTTGATCACTTCCCTTTTAGATATGCCTGAATACGTGCTTGATATTTGCCTACTTCTTCAGGGCTTTGTGATCTTGATGTATTCTGAATTCCTCCTTGATAGATGGACATTGAGTTGTCTCTAGACAGTTCAGAATGGATCGTTGATCTGTGTATATCCATACCATCTTTTTGGTGTCTTGGGACTAGTTTTTTTATGGAAATATGCAGAGGAATGTGGCTTTCCTCTCTGAGATTGACCGCACCACAGATGGTCTTCAATACTCCTATTTAGGAGGAGCCTAGTTAATTCCATCTCTTATGGATTGGTATTCCTCTTCAAGGTACAATCGCAGCTTAGATGGTAGTCGAGTCTACTATTTAGGAGGAGGTCAGGTAGTTCCATCCCTTCGGTCTGAAGTCGATGAAATGTGGTGGATTAAAGTTTGATCCCAGTACCGTTAACAAGTGTTTATGTTTAGGTAGGGGTTAGACCGAACCATAAATGGCTGCCTACGTACTCCTATTGAAGAGGAGACCAGGTTTGCGTAGTTCGAACCTGGTGTAAGAGGTTCAATGCTGTTTGTGGCAGAAAGGGTGTAGGAATTTTTTTGCTGTTTTTGTTTTTGTAATGAGAAGGGTGTACAAATGTTTTTGTTATTTTTGTTTTATTGCGACCGGGCCATATAAAATATGGTTATCTGCGTACTCCCGTGTATCAAGGAGATTAGGTCGACGTAGTTCGCCCCTCAGGACAATTTGTAGCCAATGAAAAGTTTGATCCTATGTAGAGGACAAACTGCGGGGGGAAAGAAATTTAATCCTAAGTTTAGGATAAAATGCAGGTGTGAAAAGTTTGATCCCATGTTTGGGGACAAACTGCAAGTGTGAAAGGTTCAATCCCTAGTAGGATAACCGAAGTTGAGTAAGGGTTAAAAAACCAAGTGGAGAGAAAAGGATATGGCGATCCAAAAACCAGGCTGCTGGCTTGAAAAGTGTGTTTCCTTGAGTGGCGTAGTGTAGAAAAAGAGTTGTATGTAGTGAAGGGTTAAAGAACCAGAATGACTGGTGATCTGATGATCCAACACCAGGATGTTTGCTTGATGGTAACTTCAGACATAGTACCATTTCACGGTGTCCGAGTTAATGAGCTGTGGAAATTCATTGTCGTCTATTTCTTGTAATCTGAGAGTACCTCCTGTCAATACCTCCTTGATAACAAACGGACCTTCCCAGTTAGGAGCGAATTTTCCCTTGGACTGATCTTGGTTGTTAATGATCTTCTTTAAAACCAAGTCATATTGTTTAAACTGCCGTAGTTAGACTTTTTTGTTGTAGGATCTGGCGATCTTTAGTTGATATAACTGACCATGGAAGATAGTCGCGGTTCACCTTTTGTCTATTAGAGACAATTGGTGATACTTGTTTTGTACCCATTGGTCTTCATCTAGCTGAGAATCTATTAACACTCTGAGGGATTCCATTTTCACTTCTATGGGGAGCACTGCTTTCATCCCATAGGTTAATGCATAGAGGGTTGCCCCAGTGGAAGTGCGCATTGATGTTTTGTAGGCTAACAGAGTAAGAGGCAATAGGTCAGGCCATCCTTTGTGGTTGGCGGACATCTTTTGCATGATCTTCTTGATATTTTTGTTTGTCGCTTCAACAGCACCATTCATCTTCGGACGGTAGATGACGGAGTTAAGGTGTTTGATGTGGAATTTATTGCATAACTCCTCTATCATTTTGTTGTTGACGTTCTTAGCATTGTCTGATACAATTACCTCTGGTTGTCCATATCGACAAATGACATTGTTTCTTATGAAAGTAATGATAACTTCTTTAGTGACCCTGGGGACCCACTTGGTGAAGTAGTCAATCATGGTGAAGATAAACCGATGCCCATTACTGGCTTTAGGCTCGATGGGCTCGATCAGGTCCATTCCCCACATTGAGAAGGGCCAAGGTAAACTCATATTATGGAGCTCCCTCGGAGGGGCGTGGATAGCATTCCCATGAATTTGGCATTGATAACATCTCCTGACGTGGTCATTGTAGTCAGCCTTGAGAGTAAGCCAGTAATGTCATGTTCTAAGAATCTTCTTAACCAGTAGAGGGTCGCTCATGTGTGGGCCACAGACTC
This sequence comes from Panax notoginseng, assembly GCA_016801055.1. Classification (NCBI taxonomy): domain Eukaryota; kingdom Viridiplantae; phylum Streptophyta; class Magnoliopsida; order Apiales; family Araliaceae; genus Panax; species Panax notoginseng. Next base: position 232,490,857 of record CM029013.1, on the reverse strand, counting down.
CACCATGGACCTCATCCAAGAGCCTCTGAGCTTAGTCCTGGTCCAGACATCTGAGGAGACCAAATCCTGCATCTCTTTTGTAGAGTGCATCTCCGCTTAGGTAGAATTTTATAGCCAGACGATGGATCCGCCTTTTCTCAGTCAGGCTCACCTTGGCAGGTGTAGATCCATCTCGCAAGTACTCCTTGATATGCTGATACCAAGGGTGTTGGATGGGAAGTAGCTCATTTGATACTTCTCCAACATAGTTCCCATAGACTGATGCATTTTGCAGGGCAAATGTTACGCTTGGCATGTGTTCCTTGTTAGGTATATGAATCAAGGAGGCCTCAGTTGCTAGCGCGTCTGCGAAGTCATGCCTATTACGAGGAATGTGTTAAAAGGAGATTTCTTCGAACTCTGAAGCCATCTGTAAAACTTGTCGATGGTAAGGCAACAAATGTAGCTATCTGGTTTGATAGATTCTTGTGGATTGTTTGACTACCAACTTCGAATCCCCAAAGACAGTTAACTGCCTGATGCCCATTGAACGGGAAAGTTTTAGCCCCCATGATACAGCCTTCATACTCAGCTATATTGTTGGTGCTGACAAACTGTAATTTGACGGCGACGGGATAATGCTCCCTCGCACCGGATACTAGAACTACTCCAGCTCCAGAACCTTCTATATTAACAGCTCCATCAAAATACATATTCCATGTATGGCATGTATCGTACTGATGGTGTTGCTGAACTGCCATTACCCCTTCATCGGGGAAGTATGTTTCCAAGGGTTTGAAGTCCCCTGACGGTGCAGCGGCTAGTTGATCCACAATTCCTTGACCCTTGACGGACTTTTGTGTCACGTAGATGATGTCAAATTATTATAGGATCAACTGCCATCTAGACAGCCGACAATTCAGTATGGATTTGCTAAACGCATACTTGAGAGGATCCACGCGGGATATGAGATGGGTTGTGTGACCATGGAGGTAATGCTATAACCTCATGGAAGCCCATGCTAAAGCATAACAAATCTTCTCAATCAGAGTGTACTTGTGTTCACTGCTGCTGAATCTTTTGCTGAGGTAATAGATAGCTCGTTCTTGGCCTCTATCGTCCTTCTGTCCCAGCATGCAGCCCATGACATTGTCATTAACGGAAAGGTACATGAATAGGGGAACATCATCCCTAGGTGGCACCAAAATGGGAGCTTTGACTAGCTGCTCTTTGATTATAAGGAAGGGTTTCTGGCATTCATCATTCCATTTCATGGAGGAGTTCTTCCTTAACAACCTGCAGATAGGCTCACAGGTTGCTGTGAGTTGCGAGATAAACCTGCTAATGAAGTTGACTCTTCCCAAAAATCCCTGTATTTCTTTCTCTGTCTAAGGAATGGGCATTTCCGTGATGGCCTGGATTTTGGTGGGATCCAGCTTAATCCCTTTGTGGCTGACTAGGAATCCTAGCAATTTGCCTGATTTAACACCAAAGGTGCACTTGGCTGGATTCAACTTCAAGTTGTACTTACGCAACCTGTTGAAGAGCTTTTTGAGATGGTCTAAGTGGTTATCCTCCCTTCGGGATTTGACAATGATGTCATCCACGTACATCTCTATCTCTTTGTGCATTAAGTCGTGGAGAAGAGCCATCATGGCTCGCTGATAGGTACTCTGACATTAATGAGGTCGAAAGACAACCGTCTATAGCAAAAGGTTTCCCAAGGCGTGATGAAAGCATATTTCTCATGATCCTCCTCAACAACCATGATCTGATGGTACCCCGCAAAGCAGTCAGCGAAGGAGTACATGCCGTTTTGAGCAGTATTATCAATAAGAATGTGGATAAATAGCACGGGAAAGCTACCTTTAAGGCAAGCTTTATTCAGATCCTGGTAATCCACGCAAACTTGAACCTTTCCTCCAGGCTTAGGCACGGGAACGATGTTGGATATCTATTCAGGATATGTGGACACAATGATAATACCAGCTTAAAATTATTTCTCAATTTCTTTTTTCACTTTTAAACTCCACACAGGTTTTAATTGCCTGAGCTTCTGCTTAACTGGCTTAAATCCCTCTTTAATGAGACGGCGATGAAGTACAATGTCAGTGGACAAACCCACCATGTCTTCATGAGACCATGCAAACACATCCTGGAATTGGGTTAGTAGCATAACCATGTCATTCCTTTGGTTTGGAGTAAGGTCTGAACCAATCTGGATTAACTTAGGGCTTTCTAAGGTTCTGAGATTGAAGAAGGTGGTTTGATCAAGGTTGGTTTAGGTTTGTCTTCGACCCATTCTTTGATCTCCAGAGGCACCTCAATGTCCTCTTGTATTTCCATCGAGTCGGAGTCCAACTTTTCATCAAAGCTACAATCTTTGTGGAGAAGAGGCATCTTATCAGCAAGTACAGGCACATCTAAGTTCAGGGTCCTGAAACAAAATATGTTTTCACTTAATATATATAAAATTGTTTAATCATACAAAAGTGTTAGCATGTACTTGACAAAACAACTGCTAATACTGTAAAAAAAAGTAAGCAGTTATGATATCTACAGGGCAAACAGAGGTTTTACCCGTTTTACCCTTATCGACTAATGCAAGGAGGGTTGCTCCAATTGGCAAGAGCAAAGTCCTGGTGGACTGCAGTGATGGAACTGCTGTCATCGTCCTCCTTTTCCAGAATGATAACCATTATATCTGGGCAATCATCATTTGGGGTGTATCTATTTGTATTTTCATCATGGACAATGATGCGTATGCCTGACATCATTCTGACGATGTCCTGCTTGATTCTTCACTCCTCATCTTCGACTTTGGGATCTGGAACAAAGACTTCTTTCTCCTCTACCGGTATCGACTTAGGAAATAACATAGCCATTACATTGGCTGGAACCTTTACCGGAGATTGTGCCGACTCAGGATTTGCAGGTGGAGACAATCGCCGTGTAACTAGAGCTGGAGGAATCTGCTTTATGCTTATGTGGATTCCTATTACTGGAACTGGCAGAATAGCCCAGTCCAGCTGTCCCAGTATGACTGGCCACTTGAATCGGTTGCTTAATGCCCTAATGATTTTTGCCCAGCCCTTGTCCCGGCTGATGACCCAATGACATCTTTTCTTGGGTAGCTGTCATCACTTCGGTAGAAATCTTGGGTACGGGAAATGGTGTCCCAATGGAATGGTATTGAGCGTTGCTCACTTCCAAAGCATGAAAACTGACCGGCTCAACATCCGAATTGACATTAATGAGTGGTATGTCATCATGTTGAGGACATTTCGATTCAGCGTTGACTGTGACTAGGCTATTATTGATAATGTATTTAAGTTGTTGATGAAGAGTGGAGGGGACTGCCCCGACCATGTGAATCCACGGTCTTCCCAGAAGTAGGCTGTATTATTAAGTTAATTATTTTGCCCTTAGTTATTAAGGTTAAATATAGGAGAATATATCAGATATGGAATCCAAACCCTAATTTTGGATTTTTATCAAGGAATGAGAATAATAATATAATATTATTATATTTTGATTTTTCATTGCTATAAATATGTACTGTATGCACGTATTGATGATGGTTAGTCAATTATGGTGCAGTATTTGAAAACCCTAGTTTTACTATGCTAAACTCTAATTTGAAACCCAAATTAGAGAACAAAATTGTTTTGTAATTGTGTTATGTGATTAATATTAATTTTAAGGATTTGATTAAGTAAACCCTAATTTTTGAAATTAGAAACCTTAGATAATAATTAGTAAATTGCCAAATGAAAAGCCTAAATTGAAACTCAATTATGAGTTCGAGATAGTTATATAACTGTGTTATATTATTTATGTTATGTATTATATAATGCTATGATTAATTAGGTAATCCTAATTAATAGTTAGAAATCCTAATTAGCTAATTAAGAAAACCCTAGCAATATTTTTTTATAAACCCTAGTTAGCAAGTCAATTAAGACTTTAAAACATGTTAAGCCATCGTGTTATGTTGTATATGGTATGTGGTGTAGAGCTTAATGCTAATTACGAAAAACCCTAATTAATAATTAAAAACTCTAATTTTGAAAACCCTAAATGATAGTTATAGCCCTAATTTTTAAAATTAGTAAACCTAATTACTAATTGTAAATTCTAATTGCTAAATTAGCAAGGTTAACCATAATTATTAAATAATTAAAACACTAATGTTCTTGTATAGTGTAATTAGAAAATTAATGTAAGACCCCAACTTTTATAAATAAAGATGAATTTTCTATAAATTTATAAATTTTGCAAAGTACGCAAGTTGTTATATAATATTCGATTGGTCGGGGAATATTCGTTTTAACAGGGAATATTCGTACAACGGTACAATCATTGGTGGACCCCACAACGGAATTATTGTCGAATTGAGAAAACGACAAAAATATTTTATTAAAAATAACGGCGGAAGTTTTACCATTGATACTGTTGAACTACTCGGTAGTAAAAGTACAGTAATACGTGTGATTGCATAGTAGTACACGGTATTGATTATTAATGCTTATGTGAGAAGTCACTCAGTTTGATTCAATTATTGTCAGTAAATAATATGAATTATTTAGCGATAATGACGTTTTGTTTTATTCGTATTATTAACGTAATAAAACAGAAACATCTTTTTATATAAAACAAAATACTTTATTAAATTTATTCTATAAATAAAATATATTATATTTTATTTAAAAGATTTTTCTTTAAATATGGACCGTCAGATTAAAGTAATCAATCTGGATCGTTCATGGATTAGTTACTATGCATTCTATTTTTCTATAAATAGCAGCTCATTCCTTCATTATTTCTTACGAATTCACTGAACTCTAGAGAGAGAAACTATAGAGAGAAACTATAGAGAGAGAGAGAGAAGAAGAGTATTCTACTATTTAACTACTTCCTTATTTCAGCTCTTCTTTAAAACGTTAAGGGGTGTTATTCTTTCTTATTCATGAAGAGAACTGTTGTTATTCCATTTCTTATTATTCTGTTGGATTAACCTGTATACGCGGTCTACCCTATACTTGGTGACATTCTTCTATTATTCTGTTGGAATATCATGTATGTGCGTTTACGCTGGACCTGGTTCCATTATTTATTATTCTGTTGGAATAACCTGTCTGTGCGGTCTATCGCATGCCGGGTGATTTCTTTTGTTATTCCATTCTTTATTATACTCAGTTGGTTAAGTTTTGACTTCTATACTCCATGAAATTAGTGAAATATCTTTGATAATTGCGGTTCATCCAGTATCTTTTCATGAAAATATTCTTCTAAGTATTCTTGAATTTTACTCCACAAAGCAGTATCATGTTGACAATTTGGACGTTGTTAATTCTTGGATAAATTAATTCTTGAACTTGTTTTATTGAATTCTTATATCATCGTCATCATCCTCATGTTTATAAAATGTTGAAAGTCATCTGTGGCCTGTAGTGCATAGATGGACTTGGTATGATTATGACCAGGGATTATTCGGTATAATCATGACCGTAATGTTACAAATGATGTGGTAAAAGCCCTCATTGGCCCGTAGTGCATTGATGGACAGTTGTTGGCATGATCATGACCATTAATGAATACACGAATATCATTGGCCGTAGTGCAGGGGTGATTCGATGATGTTGATTATTTTATTAAGCTGAGTCCCAGCGATCACAATGTTGAAAAATCTTTTAAATCATAAAAGATAGTAGAGTTTATTTTCTACTTGACTCTTTTAATGGATTACTTATTCCGCTGCAGTTAAACTTGATGTCTATTATATTTTATCAGTTTAACATTGTTGAAGGCTAATGATAATTTATTTTGCATTATCTTAGTCATAATATTTCTTACTGGGCTAGTTGAGCTCACCCTTTCTTTCACTGTTCTCTTCAGGAAATGAGAAGGTAGCTGGGGAAAGTCGGAGAACGGAGTGACGGCCCGAATGATAGTATTAGTTAGTAGTCCTCACTATTCTATGTAGTAGTGTGATAATAATTGTAATGAGGACTCCTTTTGAGTATGAATACTCTCTAGAAGATAATATTTGTATTCAAACTCACAGTTTATGTTTTGTCGTATTGTACACGACATTTGTATTAGTAAGTTGTATTTGTATTCTATACTATGTATCTGACGACCCAAGATGGGTGATGTATACCTAATTTTGGGGGCGTCACAATTAATCATAATTAGGAAACCCTAATTTTAAAAATTTTAGAAACTAAAATTTATTTAATTTTATTTTGCACAAACCCTAAATTGGAAATCCTACAATTGATTTATGCTAAACCTAAGGGTTAAACCCTATGGGTCAAACCCTAAGAGTTTGCAAGATTACAAAATGGCCATGAAATTTCCAAGCCAAATGACCATTATACCCCTTGCATTATTGAAGCTAACTTGTAGAAGTTAACCTATTGGAGTTGGTAAACCACCCTAGAGTAGCCATGTGACTAGTATGCCAGCAATCAACTCTAAAATCTCAGCCATTACATGCATCTAGACTTGTATAAATAGATTTGGAGAGAGAGAAATTCATTTGTTAGGCCATTTTGCTTAAACACCCAACAAATCCTCTCTCTCACTAAAACTAATGAAATTATATAGTATATCAGTCCCAAATCAAAGCCCCACGAACACCATAACCAAATCAAAAGCATAGAATCAAAGATTGATCAAAGAAGGTATAAACCCTAGCCATAATTTCTGTCCATAAATCTATTGTTAGATGTTAGATTTTTTGTGTTAAATGTGTTGTTAGTAGTGTCTAATGATGATCTGGGTTGCTAGATGTTAGATCCATAACATCTAGAGGCTCGAATTTGAAGATTTCAAAAATCTGGAAAATTTGTTCTTGGTGGTCTGACAACGAATGTCAGACCTTATATCTCTGTGATCTGTTAAGAGTTTTGTGTTTTGAAACTTTGTAGTTGTAGCCTGATATGTGCTCTTTGATCTGAGCTTGAAATCAGGCTTAGATCATATGTAGATTGCAAGTTATGGAAGGTCAAACTGCGTTGACCGACCATGACTTGCCAAGTTTCTGGGTAACCCAGGTGTTCCCAGATCGTGTCTGACAAGTTTTGATGGCTCTAGATCTGTCAGTTTATTAATGATTTGCTCATGATGTTGTAATAGGTTTATAGTTTGATACATGGGCTACATGATTATGCTCTTACATCACTTTATAAGTTAACAGATGAGATTTGGGGAATGGTAAAACCAAGTAGAAGGTCCACGGATGAGCTTTCTTGGTAATCCAGAAAGTTCATCAGCGTGGCTTCTGACAGGGTTTGACCGGACAAGATCTTGCTATTATGTTGTTGTTTTGTTGATTTCATGTAATAGAAATGTTGTCCTACATGTTGGCTACATACTGAAACTTATAGATCACTAAATCATTTCATGAAAAGCAAGTTGTGGAAGCCCAAAAGTGATCAGTCGAGCTATTCTTGTTTTCTAGGTAACCGAGAAAACGAAGAACAGGTCTGACAGATAGTTTGAGCTTCCATATCTTGCTTGTATGTTGTAATATGACCCAGAATTTGATTGATACTTGTAGTGCTACACTATTACAACACGATCTGCTCAACATCTAGCCCAGAAACACATTACACCGTGCACGATTCTTGCTCAAACAAGGCATCTCGAAACTGGCTATGAATGTTCTTGAGAGCTCAAGAACACCTAAGGCGAAGGTTTCTGTCGCCAAAGGGCTTTAGCGACAGACTTAATTAAAATTAATTAAGTTAATTTCTGAAAATTATTTAAAAATAGTATTTAATTTTTGAAAAATACAAAAATAATTTTTAAAATTATTTTAAGTTATAAAAATTAAATTTTAATAATTTGAAATATTTTTCATAAATATTAGTATTTATTTAAATATTATTGATAATTAATTTATTTATTAAATGCATTAAATAAATTAATTAAAAATGATTTTATTATATTAAAAATCATTTTAAATCATAATAAGGTATTTAAAAATATTTTAAGTTATAAAATATAACTTTCAATATTTAAAGGTAAATTTCATTAATTAATTATTATTAATGATATTAAAGTTATTTAATAATTATATTAAATAAGTTAGTTTAAAAATAATTTTAATATTAGAAAAATCATTTTAAATGAAAATAAAGTGTTTAAAAATATTTTAAGTTATAAAATATAACTTTTAATATTTAAAGAATAATTTCATTAATAATCTAATATTAATGATATTAATTTAATATTAATTGATATTAAATTTATTTAATAATTATATTAAATAAATAGTTTTAAAATGATTTTATTAATTTAAAAATTATTTAAAAGGATATAAATGAATTAAAAATATTTTAAGTAATGATTAAAGACTTTTAATATTTTGATAAATACTACATTAATATTTAAATATTAATGGTAATTATTTAAAAATAATTTTAACTATTTTAAAAATCAATTAAGGGCAATATAAATACTTTAAAAATATTCTTAGTTATTATAAATAACTTTAATATTTTGGCAATGGTTTCATTAATAGTTTAATAGTAATTAAATATTCATGATAATAGAATTGTTTGATATTTAAATCATTTAATAATGATTTCGATGTTTGAAAATTCATGATAAATTATAATAAATATTTAAAAATTATTATAAGTCATTTAAAAATAATATGACTGATAATTACAGTTATTGAGCTACAGGATAGAGTATTAGACTCGATTATTACCCGATAAATCTGTCGGTACACCGACATGTTTCAGAAATTGATCTGGACTTACATAATTTGACTAGATATGTGTTTATTTGTGATTCAATGGTTGTTAAACATATGTGACAATGTGATTAGGTTATGGGCTGACTGCGAAATACAGTACTATGTGTTATAGTATATTGTTCTAATCGAACGAATGATCTGATTAATGATAGGTCGTGAGATAAAAGATAAAACTAAGTTACAAACCGTAAGCAGCGTATCAGACAAGTATCTTACATTTGCATTTTCTTTATGCAATGGACATGAGTAAGAATGTTTCTAAATTTATATTATTACTGTACAAATTATTAACCCTATATTATATACACTCATTGATTATCAACATGTTAGTATATGGTAATTCAGATATATATTTTGTTCATTAATTTCTATAAATGGTTATACAAGTGTCCCCACTTGGATAATCATTTTATTTAATCCCATGTTGATACACCTTTGTTAATTACCCATATATATATATGTTGAATTATCGATTATTGTTGAACAAGATAAAAACTTTGATTTGGAACCCAGACAAGTATGAACATCCCTACATGGGAAAACATTTACGTGCCAAAGGAGAACAGAGTGAACGATACCCTCGTTCTTGCATGTATTATTGATCAATGCAAGGTACAGCGGGCTGATCACCCCCGTGCCCGTAAGTTATGACGGTTTGCAGATGAATTTCTGTTTAACCTTTTTGAAATTTAAAACAATGTTCATTGTATGTCACCTTAACCCTAATTATAGTAATTACGTAGTTTCAAAAATTTGAAAGAGGGTTGTTATGTTATTATTGTCGGTTCAGATTACTTCACAACTATTAAACTGTTGTAGAAGGATAGTATAAAGAAAATCTTTAAATTCTTTCAGCTTATATATATATATATATATATATATATATATATATATATATATATATATATATATATAATTGCTATTACTTGCTGGGCACTCAAATGCGCACTCTTGCTTAATTTAAATATTTTCAGCTAAGTGTGAACAACCAGAGAGCTCTGGTAAGAACAAGGGAAAGGTTGCTGAATGAACGAAATGATATGTTATGTAATAGTTAACTTGATTAAGACAAGTATGATATATATTATCTATCATGGGTTGTAATGAATGTTTAAAGGTTACATACTTGGGATTCACACTCTGATGAATATGTAAATTAAGTTGATATTTATATTATTGTTATTATTATTAGTATTATTCCGCTCATAGAAATGGTATCGTGAAGTACCGAGTTCGGGTTTCAAGTACCCGAATTTGGGGGGCTTTACAATATCTCTATGCAAATTACAATTAAAGAAGGTTGAAGTTCAAGTCCTTTATCTGATTACATGCGATGTCAAGCATATCTCTACCCTAACATTCATCAAGATTCTGTTCATTCACATAAATCAAGAACACATGCTATATCAACTAAGTCTCGACTGCATTTCATCTCTCGAGTCTATACAAGTACACAAAGATTCGTTGATCGGGCAATTCATAAATTCACGCTCAAATTAATATAGATAAATCGGGTAATAGCTTATTAAACTGAAATCAAAGATTACATAACCAACGTTCCACTTAAAGATCCGTCTTAAGCCTAAAAAGTAATTAGTTCATAATGAATGAAATAAAAACTGAATAAATCAAAGACATCATCTTCTCAATTACAGAAATAAACTAAAGTAGAAGAAATAACGCAGAACGCCCTTCACACTAGTCTCAATCTGTAAATGATACGATCGTTCTTCAAAATATCCACTCCGTTGCTCGCTATCAAATTCTATAATTAATAGCTGTTAATTGGTTTTCATCGTCCCCTCATTTTGTTGCTTTTTTTCACGATATATATCCAGCATATCAGTCTTAGTCGAAATCCCATTCTAAACAGAGTCCATATGTTATCCAAGTGCTAATTTCCATGTCCCAGCAGAGTTCAAGATAAGATAGGAGAGTCCAGCTTCGGCACCCCCCCCCCCCGCCCCGGCGGGGGTATAACCATATAAAACGCCCGCCCCGACAGGCATGGCTACTGCAAACCAAATATGAAGACCCCCCGCCCCGGCGGGGGTGTTAGGCTTATTTAGGCCTGCCCCGGCGGGCATGGGTTCTGCTCCCTAGCTTGGCTTGAACTTCAAACTTGCTCCAAAATAGCTTCAAATGCTTTCCTTTTTCAATCATGCACCACACCAACCACCCTACACACGAAATAACAAGAAACAAATAAGAATGATCATGAACGCAAAGAATTAACAACAATTATGCTTAAAATGGGAATCGATTTGTGGATATAAAATCCACTTATCAAAATCCCCCAAACTTAAATCGTGCTAGTCCTCGAGCACAAAATAAACTACATGCAATGTAATGCATTAATATGTAACGTATCTAACTATATGATTACTAATCTAACATTATCACAGAATCAAATTTATTCCTCTGGCCTCAAAACAATCAAGCAAACACTATAACACTTCATAATAAAACCCATCAATAACTTCGTACCAATCCTCGAATCTTATACCGTCATCACTGATAGTGTGTGTGTGTGATTAACATCTATGCTAACTGATATTAATTTAAATTCAACACATAACCAATCTCTTATTAGGAATTATATAGAATAAATTCAAAAATTTCAAAAACAAACAAGTTCCAACTAAGATCAAACAATTACCAAGATTAGGGGTCCGTATAGGGTATTCATGCTTTCTTTTTCTACTTACGGGGGCTCTTTGCCTTTATTTCCCGTCTTCTCTTTATTTTTATTTTTCTCTTTTTTTTGTAGATGACTGTGCAATGCCTCATTCCATTAGGCTAACAGTGCTACCCCTTAGCGAGCTTTCAACCAACAACCCCCAGACCATAAAAGACCTTAGGGCACTAGATGTTAAGACACCCCTACGAGCGTACTTACTCAAGTAATAAAGACCCCGAAACAAGACTAGTCACGATAAATACTGTTTTCTTTTCCTTTTTTTTCCTTTTTTTTCTGAAGCTTATATACCCTACTCTTTCCCCCAACTTAGGTTCTTGCCTAATTTGTCGTCTTCACTACCTGTTCTTGTCATTCTCTTATCTATACTAGCATTATCCTTTAGAAACTATTTATGTATTGATTTAAGTTAATCAGTCAACATATACGTTATTACGTGCTACCCTTTTTATACCAGTTTCAAACAAGCACGGGATCCGATCATGATTCAAAACTACATCACAGTTCTAAAAATTAGTGTTGTATTTGTCTACTTTAATCTCAGTCTCATCATTGACCAAAATCAAATAAGCTACAACACTGCTGGACATATACAAAATGAACATAATAGTTAACTAAATTTTTTTTTCTATATATAGGGCAAACATGACACGAATGCAAACATACACCAACTTAAATAAAAAAAAACTAACTCTGCACCTAAGCTACTATGCAACTATATGATTACATAAATGCTAAAACTAATATGCAAATCCAAAATGCAATACTAAATGCAAACCTAACTAATGACATAATGCATGCAAACATAAAATGCAAAAATAATCTACTCCCCCAAACTTAAAAATTACAATGCCCTCATTGGATAGATATAGAAGTAAAAATCAGAGGACTTCCCTGTAATCACTTTAGGCCTGGGGTGGTGGTGTGTTGTGTCTGTCTTCTCCCTTCGAATCACTTGGTGGAAAGTGTGGCATTGGACTCGGTTACTGATATTGAAAATGGGGCATTAGGATTGAGGCTTTGTAGCGTCGTGTTCAATGATTCGAACGACATGCTTATTGCATCAAACATATGGTCTTGTCTTGCGGCGAGCATCCTCATCTCCCTGCGTGCTTCCTTGTTGTACTCCTCCATTTGTTGTTGAAATGCAAGAAATTGAGGGTTAGATATGGTGTCAAAAGGTGGTTCTACCTCAGTTCCTTGCTCTCCCATAGTCGCATCCTCATCATCCAAGGTGTCTTCAGCGTCAGCTTCGTCTTTTGAAGCTGATGGAAATACAAAACCTAAAACTCGAGGATGTGATTCACCAGCGATATTTGGGTGGATTCATCATCAGACCAACGCACACCTACTTGGTGACCCAACCCACAAATGAGTGATGGGTGTGGCAGGCCGCCAGAAAAATTACCCCGTAGGCATCGGCGAATAGAAAAATTGATTATTGCTCCGACGTCGATGATGAAGTCTTACACAATTACAAATAGAAGTAGTGCCTTCTCCTTGGTGACATCTGAGGTATGCGTGGATGGAAACAGTTTCGCGCATAATAAGGCATACCAAATCTTCCCATACCGGTTAAGATCTTTGCTATGAAAAATTGTGCCTCCTTTTTGACCCTTTATCCATGTTGTTCCTGGCTTAGTCATTTCTTTGAGGACCTCCTCAAAGTCATGGTCAAAATCCCTTAAGTGAGCATATTGACACTGTCTAGGCACCCACAACTAATAATACGTGTTGATTGCATCGGCACTAAATGGGACCAAACGACCCCGCACAAAAGCGTTGAAAGGTGCCTTGTCCTCGGCGTTAACATAGAACTCTTTGACCACGTTGACAGTGGCGACCTCGGGCTCCTCAGTGAACTTGGTCCACCCTTTCTAATAAATATGTTGCATCATTTCACCGTCGTGAGTATCCGGTGCCAACCCCTGCTCCGGTGTAAGGGCCTTTGTAACCATGCAGTTGTACCGGTCGGTGACGGCGGCACTTTTGAATTTACGTCGGTCAAAGGTTCGTGATGGTGGAGTTGGCCTTGAACTTTCTCCCCGTTGTTGTTTGGATGTTGGTTGAAATGCCATTGATTCTCGGATGCCTTAATAGAAATATCTCCCCCCCCAAACTTGGTTCACACAAACCGTTGAACACTTGGTGTGCACAGTAATTTAACCTCCATAAAACTTAAAACTTTGATCTATTATGGTACTTAGAGGTGAGGAATTGGAACACAAAGTCCTTAGTTGTAGTTATTTTACACTTACTGCACTGAAAGCCCTAATTTGTAGCCTTGTGAGATATAGTTGAAGGGATGAGTATATATATATATATATAGAGATGGTGTTGTGATGTAAGGTGGTGGGGTGAAGTAATGGTGTAATGGATTGGAGTGGTGGGGCGATGGAATTGAAGTTGCTAGAACGTGGGAGAGAATTGATGGGAGTTGGTAGTTTATGCGAAGAGCAATTGGGGAAGTATCCGTGTGTACTGAAGAAGTGGGGAAATGGGTTGCGAAGGAGTAGATGATTTGAATCTGTCTGTTGAACTCTAGGACCCCCGCCCCGGCGGAGGGTAATAAGCTTAGGAAGCCTGCCCCTGCGAGCATGCTCATTGCTATTAGACTTGGGGAACCCCCGCCCCGGCGGGGGTGTTGGTGCTTTAGGGGCCCTCCCCGGCGGGCATACACTCTACAAACTAACCCATTTTCTCTTCTTTTTTTCATGTTATGCCACTTAATGTACATTTTCCCATCCTGCAAGCCATGAAACATGAAAGTTATTAGATTGTTGATCAATTTGAGCATGGTTGAGAGATTAACAAGACTCATACAATATAATAACTACTTAATGAACTTATTATAAATTACTAATTATGCTAAACAATTATCTAACAATTATGATTGAAAATAAGAAAAATAAAAGTATGATTGGATTGCCTCCCAATTAGCGCTTAATTTTAAGTCGTTCAGCCTGACTACTTCCTGTTCATGGTACGCCGGATAATGTGATGGGGATGACATCTGTATCAGGCTTGCCACCCCAATAGTGCTTTAAACATTGACTGTTAACTTTGAAAGTTTCTAATGGATTCCGACTATAGAGTTCAACGGTGACATGAGAGTAAACTCTTTTGATGGTGAATGGTCCCGACCATCTTGACTTAAGCTTGCCTGGGAACAATCTCAACCGTGAGTTGAACAATAGGACTGATTACCCCGGCTCAAACGTTCTTTGCATGATTTTCTGATCGTGCCATCTCTTGACCTTTTCCTTTTATAGCTTAAAGTTCTCGTAGGCTTGAAGTCAAAATTCATCGAGCTCATTTAATTGCAGTAGTCGCTTTTCCCCCACAGCTGGTTGATCAAAATTTAATTTTTGAATAGCCCAGTAGGCCTTGTGCTGTAACTCCATAGGCAAGTGACATACTTTCTCGTATAGTAATTGGTATGGTGACATACTAATCGGTGTTTTATACGCAGTTTGGTAAGCCCATAGTGCATCAACCAACCTGAGAGCCCAATCCTTTTGATTCGGATTCACTACCTTTTCCAAGATTTTCTTCACCTCCCTATTCAAAACCTCCGCTTGCCCACTTGTTTGGGGATGATATGCTGTAGCCACCTTATGATTGACCCCATACTTTGCCAAGAGAGCTGTAAATGCTTTGTTGCAGAAGTGACTACCTTCATCACTTATAATGGCTCTTGGCGTGCCAAACCTCGTAAAAATATTTTTTTGCAAGAATTTGAGAACCACTTTGGCATCGCTAGTCGGGAGTGCAACTGCTTCAACCCTCTTTGAAACGTAGTCTACCGCAAGCAATATGTATTGATTAGTAAATGAGGAAAGGAATGGCCCCATGAAATCTATGCTCCATACATCAAAAATCTCAACTTCTCAAATTGTTTGTAGTGACATCTCATTATGTTTCGATATGTTGCCCACTCGTTTACATCTATCACAAGTTTTAACAAATTGGTGGGCGTCTTTAAATAATGTCGGCCAATAAAACTCGACTTGATGCACTTTTGCCGCTCTTCTCTCGCTACCATAGTGTCCCCCATATGTCGATGAGTGGCATTCCTGCAGTATGTTATGCACTTCACTGTAAGGGATACACCTTCTAAGCATCTTGTCAGCGCACTGTTTGAATAAGTAAGGCTCATCCCACATATACCACTTGACGTCATGAAGAAACTTCTTTTTCTGTTGTCGTGTAAGGTCGGGGGGAAGTATGCTGCTCACTAAATAATTCGCGAAGTCTGCATACCATAGAAATTCTACATTTAACCGAAATAGTTGCTCATCCGGGAATGACTCGTTGATTACACACTTGTCTTCTTCCTGTTTACCCTGATTTTCTAGCCTAGACAAATGATCGGCGACTTGGTTCTCCGTCCCCTTTCTATCCTTTATTTCTAAGTCAAACTCTTCTAAAAGGAGAATCCATCGAATAAGACATGGTTTAGCATCTTTTTCCAAAATTAAGTACCGAATGGCCGAGTGATCTGTATAAACTACTACCTTTGTCCCGATCAAGTATGCCCATAATTTATCGAATGTATATACTACTGCAGGCAATTCCTTTTTCGTGGTTGTATAGTTCATTTGTGTCTCCGTGAGTGTCTTACTTGCATAATATATGGCATGAAATACCTTCTCTCGGCGTTGACCCAAAACAGCCCCAACCGCATAGTCGCTTGCATCACACATTAACTCGAAGAGCATTGTCTAATCCAGCACAACGATAACGGGAGTTGTGGTTAATTTCTTCTTCAACAACTTGAATGTTAGTTTACACTCCTTATCAAACTTAAAAACCGAGTCCTTCTCTAAAAGACTGCACAAAGGTTTTGTAATTTTAGAGAAGTCCTTTATGGATCTCCTGTAGAACCCAGCATGTCCCAGAAAACTTCGAATTCCCTTAACTGAACTTGGTGGAGGAAGTTTCTCAATTGTTTCCAGCTTCGCTTTATCAACCTCTAAACCTTGAGCTGAAACCTTGTGCCCAAAAATTATGCCTTCTTCTACCATGAAGTAACATTATTCCCAGTTAAGTATTAAATTCGTGTCTATACATCTTTGTAAGACCATTACAATACTTCAAAAAAATGGGGCTTCAACAACAACCGATTTTCGTTGCTAAAGGTGCCAAATTTCGTTGCTAAAGGGTTTTGGCAACGACTTTACTGTCGTTGCGTCTTTCGTTGCGCAATGAGCGTTACTAATTATTCCGCAACGAACGTATTTTTTTCGTTGCCAAAAGTAATACATTTTGCAACAAAATTTGGCTTTCGTACATAGACATCGATCCTTTAGCAACAAAATGTATTGTTGCAGAATAATTAAAATGTCATTGCTAGAAACCCCCATTTTGTTGCAAAAGCCTGCTAATTGGCAACGAAATGAACTCTTTTTTTTTTGCAACGACCATGCATTTTCGTTGCAATTGACACCATTTTGCAACGACATTTTTCGTTGCAGTAAATTATAAAAATTGTTGCCGAAGCTTACTTTCGTTGCGGAATGTAAACTTTTTAGCAACGATTTTTGTTTCTGATTATATTATATGGCAACGACATTATGCTGAATCAGCTACGAAAATGTTTGTTGCTGGTTATTTTTCAATAGCAACAAAAGTCGTCGATTAGCAACGACATTATATGTTGTCGTTTGTTTATATGTGCAACAAAAGTTGATATGATTTGCAACGATAAAAAATGTTGTCTTTTATTTTAGTATTAGCAACAATATCCTCTCCGTTGTTATTAGGTTAATTTTTCGTTGCCAAATATAAAGTTTTTAATGCCATTAGCAACGAAAATTTGTTGCTAAATGTATAAAAAATTGTTGCTATATTAAAACTTGTTCAATGCTTTGGTAACGAATTATATTGTTGCCAAATTAAAATTTGACATTCTTTTTGTATATCTGGCTGGCTCAATGTCCCCATAGCAAATAATGGCAAAAATACAAAAAACTAAAATATTATTAACTTAATAAAATCATCCACTACATAATCATTCATTATCTTTACAATTAAACATCTAAAGCTACCACAGTTCTTCAATCAAAGTATATATCTACATATATAGAGAGAGTACACTTCATAATTTCGTCCATTGTCTTCCGTAAACGTAGCACGAAAATTTAATACCCAATATTATAAGGCAGGTCGTAGAAGTATTCTTCCTGCACATATTTAAAAATAATAGCAAGTCAGAAAAATGAAGCAAATAGGTCACCAGAGGCACTTAGTGCCAAAATTAATACACAAAAACAATAGAGTTATTACGTTGTACTAATGTACACCGTATTGCTCATAAAAAAAGAAGATAAATAGGCAATCACAATATCATTTGCTACAAATCCAAATAGAAAAAGAACCTTCAGTGCGACTATATGATTGCTCTGTTACAAGAAAAAATTAGAATCTTAATCGGTCATTTCATGAATTAATTTCAGTAAGCATAGTGGTAAACATATTTTTTGTTACAAGACTTGTAGATTAGTATTATATGTTGACCTCAAGTCAGAATTCAGTCACATTCAACAACCATAAGCATCACACAATCTTAAATACCATCACACAATCTTAAATAACAATATTTAGATTTCTATATAGAAAGGACAACAATTATGAAAAAGTTGAGGCAATTAGTCAATGTGGAAAAACTTTTCTTGAGACGACAAATTTTCATACAGTATATGCCCCAAAGATGCTAGCTATAATCATAGACATCATAGATTTATTTACCAAGAATTCAACATGTTGCAGCAGATATTGGAAAGACACATTTATTAATAACTTGGGAATTTTTAAGTGGTAAGGGCAGAACATACCCAAGTCAGCGAGATAT
Source organism: Panax notoginseng (assembly GCA_016801055.1). Lineage (NCBI taxonomy): Eukaryota > Viridiplantae > Streptophyta > Magnoliopsida > Apiales > Araliaceae > Panax > Panax notoginseng. The sequence continues at coordinate 232,472,554 of CM029013.1, read as the reverse complement.
GTTCCTCCCCTTCATAATTAGGTCCTACAAGAATAGTCCCTAATGAAGAATAGTCCCTAAGGGTTGGTATGGTCACATCTTAAATGTCGACCATCTCTCATTTTGATCATGAAACCATCAGAACTGCTCTTCACCTCAACTATATTGAAAAAAAGATGAAACACATAAATAGATTATATGTTATTTTGCATATACTTCATATGTTAAATCACAAAAAAATTAAAAATCACCAAAATTATAGTATATTGCTTGCAACATCCAGCTATGATATTTTAAGCAAAATATTAACAAATATATGAGGAACTTTAACTATTGCAAAATGGAAATGAAACTGACTTCACAAAGATGAGACATCTATTTCGATGCCAAAAATTAGTCTGAAAATTTGTTTCTATTAACCAATCTTATAGTATTTTAAGAACTAGCTTGCATAAAGAGGAAATCAAAAGAATAAAATTTTCATGTTTTGTTTCCAGCTTTTTCCCACAAAAGTAAATCAACAATAAAACTATGCTCTCAAACTGCTACAAATATTTTAATTAACCTCATCATCATTCGTGCTCTCTGTAATTCTCTGAACTACAGAGAGAGAATGCTTGCACTTCTCCAACATGCTCACTATCAAATCTTTCTGCAATTACACATGAATTCGTATTGATTGCTATTATATTATTAATAAGTACTCCTTACTTTCCACGAAGCTAGTAAAACACAATGTACCATTCACTGAAGCATAATGTATTAATAGCATGCATTGATTAATGGATGGAAGGGGGACCACATGAAGAGTAGAGGACTGAAGTCTGAAACTTTTCTACCTTTCCTGAAGACCACCAATTTCTTGTTTAATTTAAGTGACTAAACAATAAATATAGTTGGCACATCAATGCATAATCACTCTCCAACCTGGTTATAGCACAAGTTAGAACAAGTACTCAGAGTCGAACATTTCCAAAGAACATTTCCAAAGAAAACCTTTTCCAAAGAAAGTCTGGGGAGGAGGAGGCTGCGAGAGTCTGACCCAAATTTGCACTGAGAACATTTCCAAAGAAAACCTTTTATACTAATGTTGGATCAACATTTGCCTTTTTAAGAGCGCCTAAAATTGAAATAAGAGAGTTTTAACACTCGAAGTAAAATTATGATCTGAAGTAACCGAGCTTGTGCAATTGTTTAAACAAAGGGCAAATCTTTTAACGTACTTTTAATTGCTATGGACCCAAGGTTGGTAGCTGATAATGATGAAAGTGTTCCAAGAAAGCCACCCATTGGTGTACATGAAGCACCAACAATACAAACATCTATGCATTTAAAACTAGAATGTTTAATTAACAAGTACTGGCCCAAACTTTTTAAATATTGTTCTTCTAGATGAAAATCTAACTACACATACATCTAGCAGCAATTAGTGCCCTTACTGCAAATCCTTGAGTAACATCTATTGTCTTGATATCTTTCTTTTGCTTACTTTTTTTTTCCTTTCTTGTGGTGAAAATTAGCATTAACACAACAAATATAACAACAACAACAACAACAACAACAACGGGGAATTCCCCTAGATACGTTGAATCAAGCTCTTTACAGACTGTCTACCTTAAACTTTACAAAATCAATTGGCTTGACATCTTTTCTAATAATAATCAAATAATTTTATTGTCAAGATTTGAGACCAAACAAATCATAGAGGATAATAAATCTAAATGTTTGACAAGCTTCAAGAAAAATAACTAGAATCACATAACAAAGAATCATATAGTAAAAAATAAAGAGAAACAAGTGCTTCAATAAATACGTTGAACATTTGATAGAAAAAAATAATAATTAATCAGTTCATTTTTCTATTAATTTAACATATGGAAGTCCTTAATCTAAAGTGAATTAACATCTTATCAGCCTTATTATATTCAATAAGAAAAGATATGCATCAGAGCTTGTATTTTGTTAGATACAAGAAGCTAAACAAGCATTTATTCAAAGATATAAAATTTGATGCCATCCATGAAGTAAGTTTATATCAGAGATCAAAAAAATATGAACGCCATTTTCAATGAGCAAAAACAAAACCATAGTGCAAAGAATGATTAAATTGAGAACTTACATAAATGACAAGTACAGGACAGTTAACCAATGGGATTTTGTCAATGTTCTGCAAGACAATTGGGGGAAATGATTACATTTCAACAAAAAACATATTAGGAAGGATATATTGTGTAGGAAAGGCAAATTTTATACCTTTTAAATGTTAAACCAGTATGTGCGCATCACATGATACATGACTCTTATGCCTGGGGAGTATAGGACTATACAGAACGACGACTCTTAACCGAGGCAAACGAGTTGCAAGGTCTAACGTTGGGCCACTACCAACATATTGGCCATAAAGGATGATATCTTTCTGCTTAGTACCGTAGTTCTCCTCAAGACACTTATATGCAGCTTCAATATCTGCATATGTATTATGCTCACTTGGATGCACCATGGCGCTTTCACTAGCTCAAGTCACCATATAACTTATAATATGTCTACACTGAAAATTTTAAATTGTCACACCTTCCTAGAGAACTGCATGTATCCAGAATAGTCATATCTGCACAAAAGTACATGCGCGCATAAAAAACTGCCATTCCCCTGCTTAACTGCATACTGCATATGTCCTATGCAAATATAAATATACTAGTTTGGTGATGCAAATTTAAGAAAAGCGTTCAGTACGTGCATCAATATCAATGGATCTTGATTGACCAATTGAAAGTTCTACTCCAATAGTTGTCTATTATGTTACAAAAGACAGGACTAGAGATAATTCTACTCAATGTCCTAATTCATGACGGATATATCCATTAGTTTCCTACCACTAAGGTTCAGCCTTCCAACATTTTAGAGGAGTGGCTGTATATTTGAAGCATATTCCTAAAACTCTTATAGTTTATTGATAGAGCTTAAATATATTTGCAGACAAGAAGCAAATGGGGAACTATAATAGGATGAATTGAAAGGTTTTACAGTTAATATTGAAATTTGTGTTAGTGCTGTTGCCCAAATCTAATAAAGAAATTATGAGACTTACACAATCCTTATATAGCACCTCCACAAGAAAGTTATCAATCCCTAGTTAGGGATTAAGAATAAGAATTTGCTGAAGCATAAGATCCAATCTAAATCAAAATATAATTCTGATAATAAACTGAAACTACACATAAAGATTTGTTATGTTTTGAAGGAAGGTTCTCAAAGAATTCATGTCAAGCAAGGAATTTCTTGAAACTAGTGTTGGGAATATTGAGAAAATCAAAGACCCACTAAATAGTGATATTAGCAAATGAAAATCTTATTAAAAGCAAAGGAAATCTAAAATCAGTACCTTCAGGTCAAACTAAATTAAAATTATATCTTCCTCTTTTGCTCCACTTTTTGCTTCTTTTTTCTAATTAATTCAGAAGAATGGCGTGTAGAATGTAGTCATGATAATTGAATTAAATTAGCTTTATATGGAAGAGGGCACAAATATTTTAAGGGCCGAGTTCACAGTTGTGCAGATTATATAACAAATTCTCGAAATACAGGGAACAATTATATTATATGAAATTCAAACATAAATAAATCTAAATACCGAATTGAAGCCCAAATGTACCCACCAACTTAGCCTGCAATTGAGATAAAAACATATATTCCATAGGAATTGCTAGCGAACTTGGCAATTGGGGGAAGGGTCTTCACAAATTAAGGGCCATCGGCCTGAGAGCTGCGTCAATAATTGAAGAGAAGGCATGAATTGATGAAGAAAATGTCACTAGAGAGCGAAGATATATACATGTATGAAACAACACAAACCCTAACTTAAGCTATTCGTGGTAGGAGGTATCGTGATGGCGGGCGGGCAAGTGATAAATTTTAGGGCTTGGTGAGATTTAGCAGACTTGAGAGTGAGTTTTTGGGAGCGTGAAAATAATGGAGAGATATTTTGGCAGATAATTTCTATTTGGCTTGCTCAAACCCTAGCTTTAATTCGTGGAATGAAGATCAAAAAATCAAAACAATTGACGAAAGAATGGAGGTGGAGACGCGGAGAGTGATGCGATTTGGTGCTCTGTGCTGTTTTAACTTTTAAACATTTGTACCTGTTAATTAAATTAGGGACTCTGTTTTAAAAAAAAAAAGAGTTTGATTTTAACTTATAAAAACAACTAATATTGTAAATTTTTTGAAAAATAATATTGTAAATAAAATTATCATTTCAAAAACTTAAATAGATTTAAATTTGAATTTTAAGATGTCATAAATTAGTTAATAACAAACTAAAATATAACTCTTTGGCGGAACAGAAAAATAAATTTATCACATTTGTGATTTGTTCCACAAAAAGAGTCTTAATTATTATAATTTTTTATTATCAATTTATAATATTTTAAATTTTGAATTATTGTAAATTAATATCTTAATTAATAAAACATTTAATATTATAAATAATTTAAAAATTATTATTAAGAATAAAAAAAATTGGCTAAAAATCAGAAAGACAACCAACGCCACTTTAAAATTTTTTTAAAAAAACAAATTTTAAAAAAAAATTCTTACTTTTTTTTAAAACGATTTTATTTTTTTAAAGAAATTTGAAAAAAAATAAAAATGTGATCCAATGCCAAACTAACAGGCATTGTAACTTTTTTTAAAAAAAATTTATAAAGCAAATTTATAAAAAAGAAGAGTAAGATGTAACATCACTTTAACTGACGTTGGAATCTCTTTTTTTTTCTTTGATCTCTTGTACTTGTTTACAAACATCAATTTTTTTTATGTTTATTCTCTGTCATCGGCGTTGGAAATGAAGGAGTATATAAGACTTCAGCTATAAAAAAATAAAAATAAAAATTCTAACGCCAATTAAAGTGACGTTGCATCTTACTCTTCTTTTTAACAAATTAGTTTTTTTAAAAAAAAAAATTTAAATAAAAGAGAGATAAAATTGATATTACATTAATATTGGTCAAACTAACTTATTAGGAATGACTTATAAGTCATTTTTAAATAATTTTAATTATGTTTTAGTTCATAAAATATAATAAATTTTTCTTCATCTTTTATGTTTTCTCTTAGAACTGATAGTATTACTCATTTGCCCTTTATTTGCTCATGTGTTACACCGTCTACCGCTAAAAGTTATGGCAGTAGTTTAGACTTAGTTAACTAATAAATTAGAAAAGCTCAGTAGATAAATTCTTTTACCATATATATATATATATATATATATATATATATATATATATATATATATGTGTGTGTGTGTGTGTGTGTGTGTGTGTGTGTGTGTGTGTGTGTGTCTGTGTGTGTGTTTGTGTGTGTGTGTGTGTAAGACCCCAACTTATTAATGAATAAAATCAAATTTTCTCTAAATATTATTGTGAATAATAAGGGGCTAATTTGATATAATACTTTGGTTATGGGTGAAATGTGTAAATTTTGCAAAATAAGCAAGTGGTTATAAAATATTCATTTTGTCAGGGAATATTCGTTTGGTCGTGGAATATTCTTGCTGCCGGGGAATATTCGTACGACGGCGCAGCCTTGTGTGGGCCCCATAACGGAAAGCGATTGGATGAAGAAAACGACAAGTATAAATAACGGCGTAGTTGTTACCGTTAATACTGTTAGAATACCCGGTGGTTAAAATACAGTAGCACGCGGAATTGCACCAATTATTGATTCTTACGTAAGAAGGCACTACTCAATAATTGTTACAGTAGTTATTGTTCAATATTTTATTTTATTGATTCAATAATTGTTGCATTGATATTTTATATTATTGTTGTTTCAATAATTGTTGCTGCACAGTATTTTTCATTATCAGATCAATAATTCATATTATTTGAATAATATTATTAGATAACATTATTGGCAATGTCTAGAAAGTTCTGTCTAAGGAGAGGTTTGGTCATCTAATTGCGCGCCAGTAAGGAGAAATCCTTATTGGAAAGCCCCCTCTTTCCTGGGAACGGCCTGGTTGTCATAAATGTGATTCTGTAATATTATTTGTGAATAATTAATTATTGATTCATATGATAAGGAAATATTTATTTTATGTGGATATAAATGAGGGATATATTTTTGTGGTTAAAAATGAAGGAGTTAATGTTGAGGTGTTTTATCAGTATTTTTATCGGAATGGAGGTATTAAAAATCAAATCAGGGTTTTTGAGAAATATTGCGGGTGTTATAATTTTTAATCCGACCGTTGGATCGTGGTAATTTTTGGATATGTTATACATATATAAGTTGAGTATATGTCCACAAATTTTGAACCGTTAAAAATGAACGTATGATTTATTATGAATTTTACGAGATGACTGGTTCAGAAATTGTTGAATTTTCGGAGTTTATCATTTTGGTGGAAAATTCTAGAATTGGTGGGCCCCACTTGTGGTTGGTGAAGAAATGTGCTGAATTATATTTCAAATGTGGTGGGTGGGAATAGTAGCAGGTAAAGCCATCAGGTTGCAGGTCAAACCTACTAAAATTTTCCTATAAATAGAGGGCTAAGTTAGAATTGAAAATCACACCAGAAACAAGTTTTCTCTCTTTCTCTCTCTAGATTATTGAGTGTATTTTGTGAGTATTTAGATACTTTGAGAGTTTCTATTCATCAGAGCAAGTTTCTTTCAGCCTTATACCGGTATTCCGACCAGAAGTACTGATATCTTGAGGTAAGGGATATTATTTTCTTCTTAAATGATATTATTTTCTTCAATATCATTATGCTGAAATATTGATATGAGTTTTTATCAAATTTGGAACTTTTTGTGTCGGGGTTACTATTCATGTATACGGCACTATTCACGTATACGGCACTATTCACGAATACGGCACTATTCACCGAAAAATAAAATTTTTCCTTTTTGTCCAAGATGTCTATTATGGTTACTATCTTTGATTGTATCCATGTTTTGATCTTTATTTTTGAATTCTGCTTCACAATTGATTATTATGAAGTATTATTGATCTTGGATAAACTGTTATACGAATCCCTACTATTTGTCCTTCTGTCTCATTGGATTCGTTTTCTTTAAGATATTTTTCATCATCCTCAGTCCTAAATGATGATATTACTGAATATCTTTGGCCTGTAGTGCAAAGATGTATGATTACTTGATGAATATCTTTGGCCTGTAGTGCAAAGATGAACAGGTGTTGAGATGAACATGACTGACAGGTGATACAAATGAATATCTTTGGCCTGTAGTGCAAAGATGAATATTTGGATAAAGATGATTATTAATTGATGTTACAGGGATAAAATATTGATGATGGACTTTTAAATCTTAGAAGATAGTAGAATTCTTTCTCTACTTGACTCTTCTAATGGTTTGTTGTTTCCGCTGCAGTTGTTGATCTAAAACTTGTTGTCGATTATATTCTATCAGATTTTTCCCTGTTGAAGACTAACGATAATTTGTTTGTATATTATCTTAGTCATAATATTCTTTACTGGGCTAGTTGAGCTCACCCTTTTCCTTTTTGTTCCATTTTTCTTCTCAGGAGGTGAGAACATAGCAGGATCTAGTCGGGGTATGGAGTGATGGTTCTAGAAAGATGTTTTAGCAGTCCTCACTATTTCTGTAAAATAGTGTTTGAATAATTGTAATGAGGATTTATTTGAGTGTGGATATTGTCTAGAAGACAATATTTGTATTTAAACTCACAGTATGTGTTGTCGTATTTTGCACGACAATTGTATTATTGAAGTTGTAGTTTGCTTTCTGTACCATGTATTTGGCGACTCAGAATGGGTGTTGTATACCTATTTTGGGGGCGTCACAGTTGGTATCAGAGCTTAGGGATATGATCCCTGGCTGAGATGTGAGACAAGAACTAGGAGGGGAGAGACGGGGAATTCCTTCACTAGTATGACTTGACTAAGTTTATTTGGTGTTTATTTGGTCGGTCAGAGTATAGGGATAATATATGACATGACTATTAACCCTTGTTTTATGGCAGTATTTAAGAATGGCAGCTGAGAACGTTAATAATGGAGTAAATCAGACCGTGGAGACACCTTTGATCACCACCCAGGGGAACGTGCAACAAGAAGGCAATATTCCTCCTGTAAACAACGTTACCGAGCAAACGATGAATGATGGAATGTTTAGGAGCTTTTTGCAGTTCATGCAAAATCAGACGAGGGAGACTCGTGTGCAGAATACGGGTGGAAATGATAACGCGCGGTTTGTCACAGCTAAGCAGTTCAAAGAATTGGGACCACCAGAATTTAAGGGAAAGCCGGATCCGATCATGGCGGAAACGTGGGTCAAGCAAATTACCAAGATATTCGATGTCTTGGGATGCACGGAGGAACAAAGGTTCCATTCGCCACCTTTATGTTCCGCGGTGAGGCAGACTACTGGTGGGAGTCTGTGAAGCGTACCCAGCCTGACGCACTCAACATGTCCTGGAAAACATTTCAAAAACTGTTCAATGACAAGTACTTTCCTGAAAGTATTCGTCATATGAAGGAGGTAGAGTTTATCCGACTGGAACAAAACAACATGACGGTGTCCCAGTACGAGGCGAAGTTTGCAGAGTTATCCAGGTTTGCACCTCATTTGGTCGAAAATGAGGAACGAATGACAAGGATGTTTCTGAGAGGTCTAAAACCCGAGATTCGACAATATCTTATCTCTCATAAATTTTCTTTATATTCAGATGTTGTAAACAGGGCTCAATTATTAGAGCGAGATAATGAGTATGTGCAACCGAGGGACCACAACCAGGGTCATACCGGTGGCGGCAGTCATCGAAGCAATGAAAACCAGCAGGGAGGAAAACATTCGGACAAAAGCGGTAACCACTCTGGTGGTAATCGTGGTCGTGATAATAGAAGGAGCGAGTCGGGAGGAGATTTCAAGAAGAGAAGGTACAACAATGATAATGTGAAGACGTCAGCACAAACATCAACTGTTTCTAGGGGAGGAGAACGACCACCGGTCGTATGTTACAAATGTGGGAAAGAGGGACATATCAGCCCAAACTGCCCACAACAATCCAAGGTATGTTATAACTGTGGAAAGGAGGGTCATATAGCTCGAGAGTGTTCTGTAGCAAAACCAAGTTCAGCGGGGATGGTGACTCCAAAAGCTGTCCCGGATAAGTCGAAATCAGCGGTTCCTGGAAGGGCGTTTGTCGTTACTGGCCAAAACGCGAGAAACCCGAACGAGGTGATCACGGGTAAGCTAATCTTGAATTCTTGCGAAGTTTATACTTTACTAGATACCGGTTCTACCCATTCTTTTATCTCTCCTGCTTGTGCTCAACGTTTAAACTTGACTCCGGAGAAATTGGACTTTAACTTATCTGTTGAAACTCCGTTGGGTGAAACCTTCGTTACATCTACAGTTTATAAATCTTGCATGATCCAAGTTGGCACTATCACATTACCTGTTGATCTTATCTCTTTAAAGATACTTGCTTTTGATGTGATTTTAGGAATTGATTGGTTAACCACTCATCATGCTAAAATTGATTGTTTTCGTAAGGTTGTTAGTTTTCATATTCCTAACCAACCTGTCATACGAATTCAAACTACTAAACCACTAAAATCAGTCACTGTCATATCAAGCCACAAAGCTATTCGTTTATTGAAAAACGGATGTCAAGCTTTCTTAGCCCATGTAATGGATTTGAACAAAGACAAGTCAGATTTGAATAATATTTCTATTGTTAGAGAATTTCCCGATGTATTTCCTGAAGAACTTCCTGGTCTACCCCCAGAACGTGAAGTTGAATTCTTTATTGACCTTGAACCCGGTACAAAGCCCATTTCTAAAACTCCATATCGAATGGCTCCTATTGAACTTCAGGAGTTAAAAGTCCAACTACAGGAGTTGTTGGACATCGGTTTTATTCGTCCTAGTACGTCTCCTTGGGGTGCTCCTGTTTTATTCGTAAAGAAGAAAGACGGGAGTATGCGACTTTGTATCGACTATCGAGAATTGAATCATGTCACTATCAAGAATAGGTATCCGCTACCTCGCATTGATGACCTGTTCGACCAGTTACAAGGAACACAATTCTTTTCAAAGATCGACCTTCGTTCTGGATATCATCAGCTGAAGATTAAAACTGAGGATATTCCAAAGACTGCCTTCAGAACTCGGTACGGGCATTATGAATTCTTAGTCATGTCTTTTGGATTGACTAATGCTCCTGCTGCCTTCATGGATATGATGAACCGTGTATTCAAAGAATATTTGGATCAGTTCGTTGTTGTCTTTATTGATGACATCCTCATCTATTCCAAAAGCCGTGAAGATCATGAGCGCCATTTGAAGCTGGTACTGCAAAGGCTTCGTGAAAATAAGCTATATGCCAAATTGAAGAAATGCGAGTTCTGGCTTGAGGAAGTAGCATTCCTTGGGCACGTGGTGTCAAAACATGGAGTATCTGTCGACCCGGCGAAGATTGAAGCCATACAAAGTTGGGAGCAACCGAAGTCGGTAACCGAAGTACGTAGCTTTCTAGGCTTAGCTGGTTATTATCGGAGATTTGTGGAAGGATTTTCTCGAATCGCTACTCCGTTAACTCAGCTGACTCGGAAAGATACAAAATTCGTATGGAGTGAGGAATGCGAGAAGAGTTTCCAAGAACTCAAGAGGAGACTCATTTCGGCACCTGTTCTGACAATACCATCTGGTTCGGATGGATTTGTTATCTACAGCGATGCTTCAGGCAAAGGGTTAGGATGTGTTCTCATGCAACATGGGAAAGTCATAGCCTATGCCTCACGACAACTCAAAGAATATGAGAGGAATTATCCTACTCATGATTTGGAGTTGGCAGCAGTCGTTTTTGCGTTGAAGATCTGGAGACACTACCTGTTTGGGGAGAAAGTGGAGATCTATACAGATCATAAAAGCCTCAAATATTTCTTCACCCAAAAGGAACTCAACATGCGGCAGCGATGTTGGCTCGAGCTGTTGAAAGATTACGATCATACCATCCAATATCATCCTGGAAAAGCAAACGTAGTAGCTGACGCATTAAGTAGAAGATCATACGCGGGTACGAGTGCAATGTTATTAACGCAAAGGCCTATTTTGTATGACTTTCAAAGGATGGAGATAGAGATGAAGGCTCCAAGTACCCACATGATGATATCAAATATACGAGTAGAACGACTTTAATCGATAAAGTTAAAGCTGCTCAAGCTACGGACATAGAGCTGATGCGTATGAAGAAGAAAGTGCAAGAAGGTGCTATTCCAGAAGCAAGAATCGATGAAGAAGGAATACTTCGAGTCAACTCCAGACTTTGTGTTCCTAACGATTTTGACTTGAAGCATAGAATAATGATGGAGGCACACAACACACCGTTTGCAATCCATCCTGGGAGTACCAAAATGTATCACGATCTTCGACATACATTTTGGTGGAGCAATATGAAAAGAGAGATCGCGGAGTTTATCTCGAGATGTTTAACTTGTCAACGTGTAAAAGCGGAGCATCAAGTACCAAAGGGTCCATTGCAACCACTTGAGATTCCGAAATGGAAGTGGGAACACATTACTATGGATTTTGTTACGGGTCTTCCCAAGGTTTCTCAAGGCATAGATGCGATTTGGGTTATTGTTGATAGATTAACCAAGTCCGCTCATTTCTTGCCGATACGTGAGACTTATTCCCTTGAACGTCTTGCTAGTATGTACGTGAACGAGATTGTGAGATTGCATGGCATGCCAGTATCCATAGTTTCGGATCGTGACCCAAGATTCACTTCACGATTTTGGGTTAGCTTGCAGAAAGCTATGGGCACGGATTTACGATTCAGTTCGGCATACCATCCTCAAACGGACGGACAATCAGAGAGGACTATTCAAACTCTTGAAGATCTATTAAGACTTTGTGTCCTAGATCTCAAAGGGAGTTGGGATAAGTACCTACCATTGGTGGAATTCTCCTACAACAACAGTTATCAGGCGAGCATAGGTGTGGCTCCATTCGAGGCGTTGTATGGAAGAAAATGTCGTTCTCCAGTATGCTGGGACGAGGTGGGTGAAGCAACATTGTTGGGACCAGAGTTGGTACGCATTACTACAGAGAAGATCCAAACGATTCGACAACGTATACAAACGGCACAGGATCGACAAAAGAGTTATGCGGATCTTCATCGGAAGGACGTGGAATTTAATATTGGGGATCATGTATTATTACGTGTTGCACCATGGAAGGGAGTTACAAGATTTGGGAAGAGAGGAAAGCTCAATCCAAGATTTGTTGGTCCATTTGAGATTCTTGAGCGAATAGGAAATGTGGCATATAGACTCGCATTACCTCCAAGCATGTCTCGTGTTCATAATGTTTTTCACATATCTATGCTTCGTAAATATGTTAAAGACCCGAACCACATTATTGAGTTAGAACCAGACGAGATAGCTGAAGATTTAACGTACGAGGAGGTACCTGTTAAGATCTTGGATAGGAAAGAGCATGTCCTACGCACGAAGGTTATACCACAAGTTAAGGTTTTGTGGAGAAACCATGCTATTGAAGAAATGACCTGGGAGTTGGAATCAGAAATGAAAGCGAGGTATCCTCACCTTTTTGAAACATCAGGTACGTACGTCAATTTCGAGGACGAAATTTCATAAGGAGGGGAGGTTGTAAGACCCCAACTTATTAATGAATAAAATCAAATTTTCTCTAAATATTATTGTGAATAATAAGGGGTTAATTTGATATAATACTTTGGTTATGGGTGAAATGTGCAAATTTTGCAAAATAAGCAAGTGGTTATAAAATATTCATTTTGTCGGGGAATATTCGTTTGGTCGTGGAATATTCTTGCTGTCGGGGAATATTCGTACGACGGCGCAGCCTTGTGTGGGCCCCATAACGGAAAGCGATTGGATGAAGAAAACGACAAGTATAAATAACGGCGTAGTTGTTACCGTTAATACTGTTGGAATACCCGGTGGTTAAAATACAGTAGCACACGGTATTGCACCAATTATTGATTCTTACGTAAGAAGGCACTACTCAATAATTGTTACAGTAGTTATTGTTCAATATTTTATTTTATTGATTCAATAATTGTTGCATTGATATTTTATATTATTGTTGTTTCAATAATTGTTGCTGCACAGTATTTTTCATTATCAGATCAATAATTCATATTATTTGAATAATATTATTAGATAACATTATTGGCAATGTCTAGAAAGTTCTGTCTAAGGAGAGGTTTGGTCATCTAATTGCGCGCCAGTAAGGAGAAATCCTTATTGGAAAGCCCCCTCTTTCCTGGGAACGGCCTGGTTGTCATAAATGTGATTCTGTAATATTATTTGTGAATAATTAATTATTGATTCATATGATAAGGAAATATTTATTTTATGTGGATATAAATGAGGGATATATTTTTGTGGTTAAAAATGAAGGAGTTAATGTTGAGGTGTTTTATCAGTATTTTTATCGGAATGGAGGTATTAAAAATCAAATCAGGGTTTTTGAGAAATATTGCGGGTGTTATAATTTTTAATCCGACCGTTGGATCGTGGTAATTTTTGGATATGTTATACATATATAAGTTGAGTATATGTCCACAAATTTTGAACCGTTAAAAATGAACGTATGATTTATTATGAATTTTACGAGATGACTGGTTCAGAAATTGTTGAATTTTCGGAGTTTATCATTTTGGTGGAAAATTCTAGAATTGGTGGGCCCCACTTGTGGTTGGTGAAGAAATGTGCTGAATTATATTTCAAATGTGGTGGGTGGGAATAGTAGCAGGTAAAGCCATCAGGTTGCAGGTCAAACCTACTAAAATTTTCCTATAAATAGAGGGCTAAGTTAGAATTGAAAATCACACCAGAAACAAGTTTTCTCTCTTTCTCTCTCTAGATTATTGAGTGTATTTTGTGAGTATTTAGATACTTTGAGAGTTTCTATTCATCAGAGCAAGTTTCTTTCAGCCTTATACCGGTATTCCGACCAGAAGTACTGATATCTTGAGGTAAGGGATATTATTTTCTTCTTAAATGATATTATTTTCTTCAATATCATTATGCTGAAATATTGATATGAGTTTTTATCAAATTTGGAACTTTTTGTGTCGGGGTTACTATTCATGTATACGGCACTATTCACGTATACGGCACTATTCACGAATACGGCACTATTCACCGAAAAATAAAATTTTTCCTTTTTGTCCAAGATGTCTATTATGGTTACTATCTTTGATTGTATCCATGTTTTGATCTTTATTTTTGAATTCTGCTTCACAATTGATTATTATGAAGTATTATTGATCTTGGATAAACTGTTATACGAATCCCTACTATTTGTCCTTCTGTCTCATTGGATTCGTTTTCTTTAAGATATTTTTCATCATCCTCAGTCCTAAATGATGATATTACTGAATATCTTTGGCCTGTAGTGCAAAGATGTATGATTACTTGATGAATATCTTTGGCCTGTAGTGCAAAGATGAACAGGTGTTGAGATGAACATGACTGACAGGTGATACAAATGAATATCTTTGGCCTGTAGTGCAAAGATGAATATTTGGATAAAGATGATTATTAATTGATGTTACAGGGATAAAATATTGATGATGGACTTTTAAATCTTAGAAGATAGTAGAATTCTTTCTCTACTTGACTCTTCTAATGGTTTGCTGTTTTCGCTGCAGTTGTTGATCTAAAACTTGTTGTCGATTATATTCTATCAGATTTTTCCCTGTTGAAGACTAACGATAATTTGTTTGTATATTATCTTAGTCATAATATTCTTTACTGGGCTAGTTTAGCTCACCCTTTTCCTTTTTGTTCCATTTTTCTTCTCAGGAGGTGAGAACATAGCAGGATCTAGTCGGGGTATGGAGTGATGGTTCTAGAAAGATGTTTTAGCAATCCTCACTATTTCTGTAAAATAGTGTTTGAATAATTGTAATGAGGATTTATTTGAGTGTGGATATTGTCTAGAAGACAATATTTGTATTTAAACTCACAGTATGTGTTGTCGTATTTTGCACGACAATTGTATTATTGAAGTTGTAGTTTGCTTTCTGTACCATGTATTTGGCGACTCAGAATGGGTGTTGTATACCTATTTTGGGGGCGTCACAGTGTGTGTGTGTGTGTGTGTGTGTGTGTGTGTGTGTGTGTGTGTGTGTGTGTCTTAAATCTCCACATTAAACTAAATATATATAAAGTAACTATGAATATTTATATAACGTAACTATGAATATTTTAATTTATATATATATATATATATATATATATATATATATATATATATATATATATATATATATATATAGAGATAGAGAGCAAGGATCTTAAGCTCACCCTTATTGAGCTCACCCCGAGCTCACCCTGCTTTTTTTTTTTAATAAAAAAAACATAACTAATAAAAAATGTATAATAATTTTTGGAATTGAAAGTTTTTTAAAAAAAAAGTGTTTTGGGTGTGATTTGGGTACATATAACAAAATAGTGTTATACAGTCTGTACAACACTGTTTTGTTATATGTACCCAAAGCACACCCAAAACACTTTTTTTTAAAAAACTTTCAATTCCAAAAATTATTATACATTTTCTATTAGTTATATTTTTTTATATAAAAAAAAAAAGACAAGCTGAGCTCGGGGTGAGCTCAATAAGGGTGAGCTTAAGAAATGGACTGTATATATATATATATATATATATATATATATATATATATATATATATATATATATATATATATATATATAAATTTATATATAATATTCATATAAAATATATTTATAAACAAATATTCATATAAATTTATCTTTAAAATTTATAAACAAATATTTATTTATAAATTTATAAATATTTCATCTAAAATTTATAAAATTTAGATATGAATATTTTTTATAAATATTTATATGAATATTCATATAAATTTATCTTTAAAACTTATAAACAAATATTTATTTATAAATTTATAAATATTTATAAATTTATAAATATTTCATCTAAAATTTATAAAATTTAGATATGAATATTTTTTCAAAAATTTATCTCTCCATAGGTTTGAACTTGCAACCTTAAGCATGAAACTTCAGTCATCTAACTACTACACCACCGAAGGTTACCTATTAATATTTTGCAAGGACTAATCTTTATATCAAAACATTTCATTTCTCCCAAAAAAAATTAAAATACTACACGGTTACTACAATTTTGCTAGCTTTTATATGGGTAATAGTAATTATAATATTAGTAATAATAATAATAATAATTAATAATAATAATAATAATAGTAATAGTAATAATAATTATTAAAATTATAATATTATTATAAATATAATAGTAATATTAATAATAAAAATATAATAATAATAATAATAATAATAATTATATTAATAATTATGATATTAGTAATAATAATAGTAATAATAATAACAACAATAATAACAAAAATAAGAATAATAATAATTATTATAATAATTATAATAATAATAATAATAATAATAATAATAATAATAATAATAATAATAATAATAATAATAATAATAAATAAGCTTGTGACTTAACAAGCTTCAAATCAAAACAGTTGCAACCGCCTATAAATAAGAAAATATATCAAACTGAAAGGAGTAGATATGAAGATGTAATGAATGTTTCGTAAAAAAATGGCTTTTTAAATTGCAACAACTTTTTAAAACAAAGACATAATATTAAAAAAAAACTTCCGAAGAAAATGTTGTTCAAATTGCACTTTATGAAGCATGGTCCATAAAGCGACCTCATATGAAACAAGTAGAATATATAATGTATATAGTACTCACAAGTCAGAATTAGAATAATCAGTTTGTTAAACATAAATCTCGGTATAACATTTCTAACATTCTTTCATATCAGTGGATTATTAGTGCTATTTTGAGATATGTACCACAAGATGGATAAAAACATTATTATGCAATGATAAAAACATGGATCCATCTTATGCAATAGGTTCTAGTTTTAAATCTCCCTCCCCGATTTTAATTTGCAAGAACTTTTGGTTCAAATGATATTATTATTATTATTATTATTATTATTATTATTATTATTATTATTATTATTATTATTATTATTATTATTATTATTATTATTATTATTATTATTATTATTATTGTAATTATTATTATTATTGTTATTTTTTGTTATTGTTGTTATTATTATTATTATTATTATTATTATTATTATTATTATTATTATTATTATTATTATTATTATTATTATTATTATTATTATTATTATTATTATTATTATTATTATTATTATTATTGTAATTATTATTATTATTGTTATTTTTGTTATTGTTGTTATTATTAGTACTATTATTATTATTATTATTATTATTATTATTATTATTATTATTATTATTATTATTATTATTATTATCAGTACTGCTATTATTATTATTACTGTTATTGTTATTATTATTATTATTATTATTATTATTATTATTATTATTATTATGATTATTATTATTATTATTATTATTATTATTATTATTACTATTATAGTTATTGTGACGCCCCCAAAATAGGTATACATCACCCATTCTGAGTCGCTAAATACATGGTACAGAAACAAATACAATTTTATTAAAACACTTGTCGCGCAAAATACGACAACACAATACTATGAGTTTAAATATAAATATTGTCTTCTAGACAATATCCACACTCAGATAAGTCCTCATTACAATTATTGAAACACTATTTAATAAAATAGTGAGGACTGCTAACACCACTGACTAGAAACATCACTCCACACCCCGACTAATTCCCGTTATATTCTCGCCTCCTGAGAAAAATGGAACAAAAAAGAAAAGGGTGAGATCAACTAGTCCAGTAAAGAATATTATGACTAAGATAATATACAACAACTTATCATTAGTCTTCAACAGGAAAAAATCTGATAAAATATAATGGACAACAAGTTTTAGATCAACAACTGCAGCGGAAACAACAAACTATTAGAAGAATCAAGTAGAGAATGAGTTCTACTATCTTCTAAGATTTAAAAGTCCATCATCAATATTTTATCCCTGTAACAACAATCAATAATTATCTTTAATCAAATATTCATCTTTGCACTACAGGCCAAAGATATTCATTTGTATCACCAGTCGGTCATGTTCATCTCAACACATGTTCAACTTTACACTACGGGCCAAAGATATTCATCAGTTAATCATTTATCTTTACACTACAGGCCAAAGATATTCAGTAATATCATCATTTAGGACTGAGGATGATGAAAAATATTTTAAAGGAAACGAATACAGTGAGACAGAAGGACAAATATTAGGGATTCGTATTACAGTTTATCCAAGTGCAATAATATTCCATAACAACCAATTTTGAAGTAGAATTCAAAAATAAAGATCAAAATATGGATACAATCAAGAATAGTAACCATAATAGACATCTTGGACAAAAAGGAAAATTTTCATTTTTTGGTGAATAGTGTCGTATTCGTGAATAGTGCCGAATACGCGAATAGTGCCGTATACGCGAATAGTAACCCCGACACAAAAAGTTCTAAATTTGATAAAAGTTCAAACCAATATTTCGGCATAATGATATTGAAGAAAATAATATCATTTAAGAAGAAAATAACATCTCTAACCTCAAGATAACAGTACTTCTGTTCGGAATATCGATATAAGGCTGAAGAAAACTTGCACTAATAAATAAAAACTCACAAAGTATCTAAATACTCACAAAATACGCTCGATAATATAGAGAGAGAAAAAGAGAAAACTTATGAATTCTGGTGTGATTTTCAATTCTAACTTAGCCTTCTATTTATAGAAAAATATTAGCACGCCGAAGCAGACTTGACCTGCAACCTGATGGCTTTACTTGCTATTATTCCCACCCACCACATTTAAATAAAAATTTTAGCACATTTCCCACCAACTAAAAGTGGGGCCCACTCAATTCTAGAATTTTCTACCAAAATTATTTATTAACCTAATTTCTGAATCATTCACCTCTTAAAATTCATAACAAATTATACGTTCATTTTTAACGGTTCAAAATTTGTGGACATATACTCAACTTATATATGTATAACATATCCAAAAATCACAACGATCCAACGGTCAGATTAAAAATTATAACTCATGCAATATATCTCAAGAACAGTGATTTAATTTTTAATACCTCCATTCCGACAAAAACACCTCAACATTAATTCCTTCACATAAAATAAATATATCCATCAATTATATCCACATAAAATAAATATTTTCTTATCATATAAATCAATAATTAATTATTCACAAATAATATTACAGAATCACAATTATGACAACCAGGCCGTTCCCAGGAAAGAAGGGGATTTCCAATAAGGATTTCTCCTTACTGGCGCGCAACTAGATGACCAAACCTCTCCTTAGACAGAACTTTCTAGACATTGCCAATAATGTTATCTAATAATATTATTCAAATAATATGAATTATTGATCTGATAATGAAAAATACTGTGCAGCAACAATTATTGAAACAACAATAATATAAAATATCAACGCAGCAATTATTGAATCAATAAAATAAAATATTGAATAGTAACTACTGTAACAATTATTGAGTAGTGCCTTCTTATGTAAGAATTAATAATTGGTACAATACCGTGTGCTACTGTATTTTAACCACCGGGTATTCCAACAGTATTAACGGTAACAACTACGCCGTTATTTATAAACAACTTATACTTGTCGTTTTCTTCATCCAATTGCTTTCCATTATGGGGCCCACACAAGGCTGCGCCGTCGTACGAATATTCCCCGACAGAAAGAATATTCAACGATCAAACGAATATTCCCCGACAACAAATGAATATTTTATAACCACTTTCTTATTTTGCAAAATTTGCACATTTCACCCATAACTAAAGCATTATATCAAATTAACACCTTATTATTCACAATAATATTTAGAGAAAATTTGATTATATTCATTAATAAGTTGGGGTCTTACAGCTATTATTATTATTATTATTATTATTATTATTATTATTATTATTATTATTATTATTATTATTATTATTATTATTATTATTATTATTATTATTATTATTATCATCTTAATTTAAGGCAACATTTTAATAGTCGTTGCAAAAAGTTATATAAAATATGCAATAAAAATAAAAATTATTGCCAATGAATGTGGTCCATATTAGGTAACGAAATATAGTAACAAAAAAACTTTCGTCGCCCACGAGGAGGAGAAATCAAGTAGTTAGAAATTTTGCAACGAATTTTGTTTCCAAATTTTGCAACGACTTATGAATTTCATTGCAAAAAGTGAAAGCCTGACACAATCTGCAACGAAGGACAAGTTTTGTTTCTAAACATACACTTTTAGCAACGACTTATAAAGTCGTTGCCTAAAAAATCGTTGCTAAAGCCCTAATTTAAGCAACAAAAAAACTTTCGTTGCCCACGATGACGGGAAATCAAGTGGTCGAAAATTTTGCAACGAATTTCTAACGAAATGTTTTCCCGCCAATGAATTAGTAATGAAATTTTGCAACGACTTATGAATTTCGTTGCAAAAAGTGAAAGCCTAACACAATCTGCAACGAAGGACAAATTTTGTTACTAAACATATACTTTTAGCAACGACTTATAAAGTCGTTGCCCGAAAAATCGTTGCTAAAGGCCCATTTTTTTGTAGTGCCAAATTCTACAGACATGCATCAAAATCATCCCCATAGATAGAGAAGTCGTCCATGAAGACTTCCATATTTTTCTCCACCATATCTGAGAGGATGGCCATCATGCACCTCTGGAAGGTAGCGGGTGCATTACACAAGTCAAACGACATTCTCCTGAATGCGAATATGCCGTATGGGCATGTGAACGTAGTCTTTTCTTGATCTTCAGGAGCAATGACGATCTGATTATAACCCGAATAGCCATCCAATAAACAATAATACTCATGTCCTGCTAATCTGTCCAACATTTGATAGATAAAGGGCAACGGAAAGTGATCTTTGCGGATTGCCTTATTCAACTTCCTGTAGTCCATGCAAACCCTCCACCCAGTCACTGTCCTTGTTGGAATTAGCTCGTTGTCATCATTCTGAACCACTGTCATTCCTCCCTTTTTTGGCACACATTGCACCGGACTAACCCACTTACTGTCGAAAATTGGGTAGCTGATACCGGCATCCAATAATTTCAGAATTTCTTTCTTTATAACTTCCTTCATAATTGGGTTGAGTCATCATTGTTGCTCCACCATCGATTTTGCATCGTCTTCCATCAAAATTTTGTGCATACAAAAGGTTGGGCTAATTCCTTTGATATCGGTAATTGTCCATCTTATCGCCGATTTGTGGTCCTTAAGCACTCTCAGCAACTTTTCTTCCTACAAATCATTAAGTGCAGCAGAAATAATAGCAGGTAAAGAATTTGAATTGCCTAAATACGCATACCTGAGGTGTTTAAGGAGTGGCTTAAGTTTAAGAGTCGGTGGCTCTTCTAATGACGGTTTCAATTTGATTGTTCATTTTTCCTCCGTGTGTAATGGTTCAAATGGTGCTCTGAATCTGCTAACTCGTGGTAATGAGTCTAACATCTACAAGTAATCCACAAATTCTAGATCATCGAACTCTTTATCACCCAATAATGTTGTTTCTAATGGATTGGTAACCAAACTCTTGCCCATATCTTCACTGATTATAAGCTCAATAATATCCATCCTGAAACATTCTTCTTCATCCGTAGGAATTTCATGGCCTTGAACACGTTAAATTTAATTTCTTGATCTTGGACTCTCATAGTAAATTCGCCTTTTTGTACGTCGATGAGTGTCCTACCCGTAGCCAAGAAAGGCCTCCCTAGGATAATTGGGATGTTCTTGTCTTC
This sequence comes from Panax notoginseng, assembly GCA_016801055.1. NCBI lineage: Eukaryota > Viridiplantae > Streptophyta > Magnoliopsida > Apiales > Araliaceae > Panax > Panax notoginseng. The sequence goes on along the minus strand of CM029013.1, from coordinate 232,450,666 downwards.
CTCAAAATCTAGAATGATGAATCTGCGGGGAATATAAATTTGTCAACCTTGACCAATATATCCTCTACAATGCCTCTTGGATACGTGACTGATCTATCCGCCAACTGTAATGAGATATTTGTAGGCTTTGGAGCTGGAAAAACCCAATTCTGTATAAACTGATAACAGCATAAGGTTCACACTTGCCCCCAAATCAGACAAGCACTTGTTGAATGACATATTCCCAATCGTATATGGAATGGTGAAACTCCCCAGATCTTTTAACTTTGGTGGCAACTTTCGCTGTTAAACTGCACTACACTCCTCTGTTAATGCCACTGTCTCGAAATCTTCCAATTTCTTTTTCCTGGACAAAATCCCTTTCATAAATTTCGCATAAATTGGCATCTGCTCTAGGGCTTCTGCGAATGGGAAATTAATCTGAAGTTTCTTAAAAACTTCCAAAAATTTCGCAAACTGTTTATCTAATTTCTTCTTTTGAACTCTTTCCTGAAAAGGTGTGGGAGGATAGACAATCGGTGCATGAACTGGTGTACTCTTTTCTACTTGCTTTTCTTCCCCTTGTTTGTCCTCAACCACGTTATTCTCACTGTCTGTCTCAACTTCTTTTGCACCTGAATTTTCTGTTTTTTGACCCTCAAGCTGTTTTCCACTTCGCAACATTATTGCCAGACATTGCTCATGATTACCTTTCGGATTTTTTTCTGTATCACTTGGTAATGTTCCTTGAGGTCGGTTATTCAATGCCAATGCTATCTGTGCCATCTGATTTTCTAAATTCTTGATGGCTATTGCTTGGTTTTTCATGGCTACTTCATTGCTTGTTATATACTTTGATAGCAACTCCTCTAAATCTGATTTCCTCTCTTGACGTTGAACTGGTTGTTGATGATTCTAAAAACCTGGGGGATATGATGGTCGTGGAGTTGATTTTGATTATTATTCCACGTTAAATTCCTATTCCCCTGATTATATGCATTCGGGTACGTATTCTGAGGAATTCTGTTGTAGCTACTCAAAAATTATTTTGACTCTGGGTTGATTGCACATTGATCCGTAGTATGTTCACCCGCGCACAATTCACAAATAACTGCAACTTGTTGTGTCTGTCCCCCTGACCAAGTGTCAAACTTCTTAGAGAGTGCTGAAATCTGTGTTGTTATTGCTGTCACTCCATCTAATTCTAACACTCTAGCGACTGTAGGTTGTGTCATTCTTGTTGTGGGTCACTGGTAGTTGTTAGCAGTCATTGTCTTTATCAACTGATATGCCTCGTCATAATTCTTTGCCATAAAAGCTCCCCCCGACGCTGCCTCAATACTGGTCCTGAGATTCCCATATAGTCCGTTGTAAAATGTATTCATCTACAACCACTTAGGAAATCCGTGATGTGGGCATTTTCGGAGCAATTCTTTGTATCTTTCCCATGCCTCGTACAATGACTCCCCATGTTGCTGATCAAACATGGTAATCTCGTTCCTCATCTTTGCAGTTTTCGCTGGCGAGAAAAATTTTGCTAGAAATTTCTGAGCTAGGTCATCCCATGTCGTTATCGAACCCGCTGGTAGAGTGTAACCAACTCTTCGCCTTGTCCCGCAGAGTGAATGAGAACAAGCGAAGTCTAACTGCTTCATCCGACACCCCATTGTACTTGAAAGTGTCGCATATTTCCAGAAAGCTGATCAAATGCTCGTTCGGATCGTCATTTGCAAGTCCCCCAAACTGAACCGAGTTCTGTATCATCTGAATAGTCCCAGGCTTAATTTCGAATGTATTCGCAGCTATAGCAGGCTTGGTGATACTCGACTGCAGCTCAGTCACCTTGGGTGTAACAAAATCACGCTTTCTGGTCTTCGGCAGTCATTGCTTCTTCAAAATCAGAATTTTTGAAGTCGTCCCTTGTTTCCTTGATCCACTTGCTTAACCTCTGAAGCCTTCTTTCAATGTCGTCCTCAAAAGGAAGCAAGTCTGGATTTTTGGATCGAGTTTGCATAAACCGACTTCAAAAACCTGAAATAAGACAAACAAAATAAAAACAAAAAGTGTTTAAGTAAAACTGGACTAATTAAACTGATATTGCAAAATAATAAAATCTATACTAAAGTCCCCGACAACGGCTCCAAAAACTTGTTGGGTAAAATCTAATTACGCACAGCACGCAAGTATACGTGGTCAACAAGTAATATAATAGTAAGTAGAGTATCATTCCCTCAGAGACTAAGCAAGAATTTAACTTCACAATTACTAATTTCCTATTAATCCTGATTTTATTAAACTAATCAATTTCTAATTTGTAACTAACAGTACTAAACTTTTAAAATCACCACACAATCTATAAACGCTAAAAACTAAATTTTCAAACAAATAATGGAGAATTAGGCTTTCGACTTCACTTTAAGCATCACTCAGATTATTACACCTTTATTCCAGTTTAACTCACTATCCCAGTTTATTAATCAAGAGCACGTCTGTAGAACTAGCCACCTCTCGATGAAATAATACCGTATTAACTTCAAATCCGCAATTAAGATAGAATTAAGTTAAACACCTTCATTAACTAACTCACAATATCTCTATACAAATTACAATTAAAGAAGGTTGAAGTTCAAGTCCTTTATCTGATTACATGCGATGTCAAGCATATCTCTACCCTAACATTCATCAAGATTCTGTTCATTCACATAAATCAAGAACACATGCTATATCAACTAAGTCTAGACTGTATTTCATCTCTCGAGTCTATACAAGTCCACAAAGAATCGTTGATCAGGCAATTCATAAATTCACGCTCAAATTAATAAAGATAAACCGGGTAATAGCTTATTAAACTGAAATCAAAGATTACATAACCATCGTTCCACTTAAAGATCCGTCTTAAGCCTAAAAAGTAATTAGTTCATAATGAATGAAATAAAAACTGAATAAATCAAAGACATCATCTTCTCAATTACAGAAATAAACTAAAGTAGAAGAAATAACGCAGAACGCCCTTCACTCTAGTCTCAATCTGCAAAAGATACGATCGTTCTTCAAAATATCCACTCCGTTGCTCGTTATCAAATTCTGTAATTAATAGCTGTTAATTGCTTTTCATCGTCCCCTCATTTTGTTGTTTTTTTTTCATGATATATATCCAGTATACTAGTCTTAGTCGAAATTCCATGCTAAACAGAGTCGATATGCTATACAAGTGCTAATTTTCATGTCCCAACAGAGTTCAAGGCAAGATAGGAGAGTCTAGCTTCGGCACCCCCCCACCCCAACGGGGGTATAAGCATATAAAATGCCCGCCCCGACGGGCATGGCTACTGCAAACCAAATATGAAGACCCCCCGCCCCGGCGGGGGTGTTAGGCTTATTTAGGCCCGCCCCGGCGGGCATGAGTTCTGCTCACTGGCTTGGGTTGAACTTCAAACTTGCTCCAAAATAGCTTCAAATGCTTTTCTTTTTCAATCATGCACCACACCAACCACCCTACACACGAAATAACAAGAAACAATTAAGAATGAACTTGAACGCAAAGAATTAACAATGATTATGCTTAAATGGGAATCGATTCGTGGATATAAAATCCACTTATCAGGCTGTTTCGGATCCGTTTGAGATTGAAGTTCATCTTCAGCAATGTATCGTAAGGACAGATGTTTAGAGACGAATCTCCATCTATCAAGACTCCAGCTAGCATGTATCTGGAGGACAACACCGCAATGTGCAACGGCTTACAATCACCGGTCCCTTCAGGCGGTATGTCATCATCAGTGAAAGATATCACATTGTTGTTAAAAATATGATCAACCAAATGTTGAAATTTTTCTACATCCACTGATTTCGATAAGTAGACTTCTTCCAAAACCTTCAGTAAGATCTTCCTGTAATCCTCGGAAGAGAAAACCAATTCCAGTATTGAAATTTGATGTGGAGCTTCTCTTAAGCTTAAAACTACCTTGGCTTCAGTATGACCCATAGTACGGAGGAATTTTTTAATTTTCTCCATGGGGATTTTCCCCTTTGATTTGATGGTAGGCTTCATCACCCGTTGGGAAAGATACAGTGGATTTTCCTATGGAGTAGATCCTTCAGCTTATCCATAATTCCATGGGACCTTTTATAAGCTGATAACAGGATATTGTGATCTGAACGGTAAGTTGATTGGCTTTGGAGCAGCCACTTTCAAAGGATTGTCAACTCCTTTAAGATGAATTTCTTGTATTGTGAATGGTTTAACAGTCCCATCATCCTCAGAAGATATAACTTCTACCAATCCCTTCCATTTGGTAGGACAGGTATTCTTACTCTCAAATAGCAAAGCATCATCGTCTCCCAAGTGTAGGACACTGCTATCAATTAGATTCTGAATAAGGTGGTGGAGTGCCCAGTATTCTTTCATGTTGTGACCGCGAGAATGGGAGTGATACTGACATACTCCATTAGGATTGAACCGTCCTGAACAGGGATTAATTGGAGGTAGAAGGGATGTGATTCTTCCTTTATTGATTAGCATCTGAAGTATCTCCTCCATAGGTTGGCCCAGGTATGTAAATTCCCTTCTATTGGTGAAATCCCGACGGGCTTTGGCATTGGCTCTTTTCGTCACTTTGTCTTCTAGTGTTTCATTTTCTGAAGGCGACAAGGGAGTATTCATAACAAAAGGGAGGAGACTAGCATGCTCCTGGCTAATTAATTGGCGTGTGACTTGATGTTGATAGGTCATCAGTTCTGCCAATTGCTCAATCTATTTACACAGAGCTTTAATCTTTTGTTCCATCACAAATTTGAACTTTTCATAATCCCATTTGTCAACACCTTCTTTGATGATCTGGGATGATTCACAGTTAAACTTTGAACTCTATCCATTGCTCCAATTAATCATGTTGACCTCTTCCTCTTTGTGTGGAGGAAGATGGTTGTTTTGTACGTGAGGTTGATCTGGTTTAGTGACCACGATCTCATCCTTATCTATCAAATCTTGGATCTTGTGTTTCAAGGCCCAACAATCTTGAGTATCATGTTCAGGTGTCCCGACATGAGAAGCACATTTCTGAGCAGCATTGAAACCCCTCCCATTAGGGTTGGTTGGTGGAAGAAGATGCGTAATTTTCTTTTGAGTGGTCAAAAGATTGAGAATGTTCTCGAGGGAATCCCCTAGGGGTGTGAACACTCGAGGGTATTTGACTTCTCCACCTTTAGTCACTGGAGGGTTTGAAGATTATGCTTGAAAAGGAGTGTATTTCTCCTCTAGATAGGCAGATTTTGATTGCCTTTTTGACCTTGTAGTACCAAGAAAACATCCTCTTCTTTCTTTTTATGGACCCTCTGGGGGTTGTTTCCATAAGTTTTGAACTGGATGTGTTCATCAACTGCTTTAAGAGCGGCTAGGTCTTGAATCTTTCCTGACTTTAACCCCATTTTAGCCATCTCTCCATGTTTGATCATTTCAGAAAATGGTTTACCAATGACAGCTAAAACTCTCTCATAAAAAGGAGCTTCTTGTATGTCTATAAAGGTCATAATCATTTCTGTCTCTGTCATAGAAGGAATAACTTGAGCAGAAAGGCGCCTCCACCTTTGAGCATACTCTCTGAAAGACTCATTGGACTGTTTCTTGGCCTTAGTGATCTAGTAGTGGTCAGGAGCCATCTGAGACTGGAAGCTGTATTTTGTAAGGAAAGCATGAGCTAGCTCTTTCCAGCTATAGATCTTTGAGTTGTCTAATTTGGTATACCATGAACGGGCTTCTCCAATTAGACTCTTTTGGAACAGCTGCATTCTGATCTTCTCGTCCTCTACATAAGATCCAAGTTCTCTAATGAAGACCTTCAAATGTGTGTAAAGATCTCTTAACCCATCGTATTTTTCAAAATCAGAAGTTTTGAATTTCTCTGGATAATGAACACCAGGGAATATACAAAGGTCAGCATATGAGACACTCCCGTGTGCTCCAATTCCTTTAATAGCACGGAGGGTTTCTTCCATTTGAAGGACTTTCTTCTTGATGTCACCGGTGTCTGGATCTTCTTTGAGATGGGTGGCATCATGTATTTTGTTGGTCGTATCCAACTGGAATTCAGGTACCGTAATGGCTTTATCAGTACCTTGGGTTCCTCCTTGTGTAAAGGATTCAGCATGTACGGGTATCCTCGTACCCTGAGTGGACTGGTGTAGTTATTTAAGTAGAACAACCAAATCTGTGATTTATTTACTTAATCCGTCAAATTCTTTACGAGAAACAGGATTAAGGTCAGTCTGGTCTGATGACGACATAATTGGCTGTAGGCTCTTGGCCTTTTTGGACTTTGACCAGGTAATTGGTCTGATTATTTTTGTGACGCCCCAAAATTGGTATACATCACCCATCTTGAGTCGCCAAATACATGATATAAAATTCAAATACAACTTAATTATACAACAGTCGTATAAAATACGACAAAACATAATCTAAGAGTTTTAATAAGAATATTGTCATCTAGACAATATTCACACTCAATAGAGTGCTCATTATATTTATTGTCACACTATTTAACAGAATAGTGAGGACTACTAATGCTATCATCTGGGTCGTCACTCCGTTCCCCGACTAGTCCCGGCTACGTTCTCATTTTCTGAAGAGAACAGTGAAAGAAAGGATGAGCTCAACTAGCCCAGTAAGAAATATTATGACTAAGATAATGCAGAATAAATTATCATTAGCCTTCAACAATGTTAAACTGATAGAATATAATAGACAACAAGTTTAACTGCAGCGGAATAAGCAATCCATTAGAAGAGTCAAGTAGAGCATAATATCCACTATCTTCTTTGATTTAAAATATTTTCATCAATTTTTATCGCTGAGACTCAGCTTAATAAATAAACCACATCATCGAATCATCCCTGCACTACGGGCCAAGGATATTCATTAAATCATCAATGGTCATGACTATACCGAATAATCTCTGGTCATAATCATACCAAAAACTGTCCATCAATGCACTACAGGCCACTGAGGTCTTTTACCACATCATTTATAACATTATAGGTCATGATTATACCAAATGATCCCTGGTCATAATCATACCAAGTCCATCTATGCACGTAAGCCAAATATGGCTTTCTTCACAATATAAGTATGAGGATAATGACAATGACATAATAATTCAATAAAACAAGTTCAAGAATAAATTTTAAAGATTTATAAGTTAATTTATCCTGAAATCAATAACGTCCAAATTGTCAACATGTGTGAAACCCCATATTTTATGAATAAAGATTTAATTTTTTCGAAATATTTTTTAAATATTATGGTGTGAACTTGAGATAATGTTATAGTTGTGGGTAGTATTTATAAATTTTGTAAAGTATGCAAGTTGTTGTATTATATTCGATTGGTCGGGGAATATTATTTTTGTCGGGGAATATTCGTACGAAGGCACAATTATTGGTGAACCCCACAACGGAATTATTGTCAAATTGAGAAAATGACAAAAATATTTAATTAAAAATAACGGCGAAAGTTTAACCGTTGATACTGTTGAACTACTGGGTAGTAAAAGTACAGTAATACGTGTGGTTGCATAGTAACACACGGTATTGATTATTAATACTTATGTGAGAAGTCACTCAGTTTGATTCAATTATTGTCAATTAATAATATGAATTATTTAGCGATAATGAAGTTTTGTTTTATTCGTATTATTAACGTAATAAAACAGAAACAACTTTTTATATAAAACAGAATACTTTATTAAAGTAATTCTATAAATAGAATATATTATATTTTATTTAAAAGATTTTTCTTTAAATATGGACCGTCAGATTAAAGTAAATCAATCTAGACAGTTCATGAATTAGTTACTATGAATTCTATTTTTATATAAATAGAAGCTCATTCCTTCATTATTTTCTTACGAATTCACTAAACTCTAGAGAGAGAAACTATAAAGAGAAAGAAGAAAAGTATTCTGCTACTTAACTACTTCTTTATTTCAGTTTTTCTTTAAAACGGTAAGGGATATTATTTGTTGTACTCGTAAGGGGTATTATTTCTTTTGTATTAATGAAGAGAACTTCTGTTATTCTATTATTTATTATTCTGTTGGAATAACATGTATACACGGTCTACCCTATACTTGGTGGCATTCTTCTATTATTCTGTTGGAACATCCTGTCTGTGTGTTTTACACCGGACCTGGTTCTGTCTTTATTATTATTCTGTTGGAACATCCTGTCTGTGTGTTTTACACCGGACCTGGTTCCGTCTTTATTATTATTCTGTTGGAATATCTTGTCTGTGCATTTTACGCCGGACCTGGTTCCATTATTTATTATTCTGTTGGAATAACCTGTCTGTGCGGTCTATCGCATGCATGGTGATTTCTTTTGTTATTCTATTCTTTATTATACTCAGTTGGTTAAAACTTTGACTTCTATACTCCATGAAATTAGTAGAATATCTTTGATATTTGCGTTTCATCCAGTATCTTTTCATGGAAATATTCTTCTGAGCATTCTTGAATTTTACTCTACAAAGCAGTATCATGTTGACAATTTGGACGTTATCAGTTCCTAGATAAATTAATTCTTGAACTTGTTTTATTGAATTCTTATATCATTATCATCATCCTTATGCTTATATTATGTTGAAAGTCATCTGTGGCCTGTAGTGCATAGATGGACTTGGTATGATTATGACCAGGGATTATTCGGTATAATCATAACCGTAATGTTACAAATGATGTGAAAAAAGTCCTCATTGGCCCGTAGTGCATTGATGGACAGTTTTTGGTATGATTATGGCTATGAATTCTCTTTGGCCGTAGTGCAAAGATGAATTATTTTATGGCATGATCAGGACCGTTGATAAAAACATGATTATCTTTAGCCGTAGTGCATGGATAATTCGTGTTCGTGATATTAAAGAATATCCTTGGCCGTAGTGCAGGGGTGATTCGATGATGTAGATTATTTTTTTAAGCTGAGTCTCAGCAATAAAAGTCATGAAAAACCTTTTAAATCATAAAAGATAATAGATTGTATTCTCTACTTGACTATTTTAATGGATTGTTGGTTCCGTTGTAGTTAAACTTGATGTCTAATGTATTTTATCAGTTTAACATTGTTGAAGACTAATGATAATTTATTCTGTATTATCTTAGTCATAATATTTTTTACTGGGCTAGTTGAGCTCACCCCTTTCTTTCACTGTTCTCTTCAGGAAATGAGAATATAGTTGGGACGAGTCGGGAAACGGAGTGATGGACCAGATGATAGCATTAGTAGTCCTCACTATTCTATGTAATAGTGTGATAATAATTGTAATGAGGACTCCTTTTGAGTATGGATACTCTCTAGAAGACAATATTTGTATTCAAACTCATAGTTTATGTTCTGTCGTATTGTACACGATAGTTGTATTATTAAGTTGTATTTGAATTCTGTACCATGTATCTGGCAACTCAAGATGGGTGATGTATACCTAATTTTGGGGGCGTCACAACATGATACTGCTTTGTGGAGTAAAATTCAAGAATGCTCAGAAGAATATTTCCATGAAAAGATACTGGATGAAGCGCAAATATCAAGGATATTCCACTACTTTTATGGAGTATAGAAGCCAAAACTTTAACCAACTGAGTATAATAGAATATATGAAACCGCAAATGGATTTTTGCCTACCATGCGGTAATCCACGTAGACAGTTCATTTTCACAATTTAATAAGGAATGAATACGAAGGATCATTCACCATGCATGCGGTAATCCACATAGATAGGTTATTCCAACTGAATAATAAATAATGGAATAATAGAATAATTCACCAGGCGTGCATAATCCGCATAGATAGGTTATTCCCACAGAATGATAAAGAATGGAACTAGGTCATGCGTAACCAGCACAAACAGGATATTCCAACAGAATAATAAAGAATGGAACCAGGTCATGCGTAATCCGCACAGACAGGATATTCTAACAGAATAATAAAGAATGGAATAACAACAGAATTCACCAGGCATTCGATAGACCGCACAGACAGGTTATTCCAACAGAATAATAAAGAATGGAATAACAGAAGAATTTCACCATGTATGCGGTACTTCGCATAGACAGGTTATTCCAACATAATAATAAAGAATGGAATAACAACCCTTACGAGTATTGAAAGAAAATAACTCTCTTCATGAATACGAAAGAATAATACCCCTTACCTTACAAAAACTAAATACTGAAATAGTGAGGTAGCAGACTTTTCTTCTTCTTTTTCTCTATAATAATTGCTCTATAACTTTTGTGAATTGGTGAGAAATGAAGGAAGAATGAGCTTCTATTTAAAGAAAAATATAGTTTCGATAATTAAACGTTTTGGGACTCAAAATATTACAGTATAATACCTCCCTCTATTTCTTCATTTTTAATTTAGTCATGCAAGTATTACCAAACTTGCACCACCTCCCCTAATAGTACAAGAATGTGAATCAATAGTACACACATGTGAACAAATAGTTATAATCATGTGAATTAATAGCAATTAATTGCTCATTTATCCGATTAATTACCCGATTGGTCAATATAATTTCCAGACATCAATTAATATCGAAATAAATGTCGATTTCCACTAACACTAATAATTCTCACACAATAGAACTATCAATTTTATCTTTCATTAACACGAACTTATTCATCATTAATATCATAACTCACAATATTTAACAACCAGATCACTCTCAGGAAAGAGGGGGCTTTTCGATAAGAATTTCTCCTTATTGGCGCGCAATTAAGTGACCAAACCTCTCCTTGACAGAACTTTTTAGACATTGTCAATATTATAAATAATAATATGAATAACTTTGTCGTCTCAATTATTGATTTAATAATAAAAAAAATTTATGCAGATGATACTGTGATAATAATTGAATCAATAATATGAGAGATATGACTCAATAATTATTGTAGCAATAATTGAATATAACTGAGTGACTTCTCACGTAAGCATCAATAATCAATACTGTGTGCTACTGTGCAACCACGCGTATTACTGTACTTTTACTACCGGGTAGTTCAACAGTTTAACGGTAAAACTTTCAATGTTATTTTTATAAAAAGATAAGTATGTCGTTTTCTAACTACGACAATACTTCCGTTGTGGGGTTCACCAATGATTGTGTCGTCGTACGAATATTCCCTGTTAAAACGAATATTCCCCGACCAATCGAATATTATATAACCACTTGCTTACTTTGCAAAATTTATAAATATTACCCACAACTATAACATTATATCAATCTACACCATAATATAAAAAAAATATTTAAAAAAAATTATTCTTTATTCATAAAAGTTGGGGTCTTACAACCTCCCCTTATTATGAAATTTCATCTTCGAAATTAGGGTACGTACCTGGTATATCGAAGAGGTGAGGATATCTTGACTTCATCTCAGATTCTAACTCCCGGGTCATTTCTTCCACATCGTGGTTTCTCCACAAAACTTTGACTTGAGGTATAACCTTGGAGCGTAGAATATGATCCTTCTTATCCAAGATTTTAACAGGTAACTCTTCATACGTTAAATCTTCCTCTATCTCATCTGGTTCTAATTCAATAATGCGGTTCGAGTCTTTTACATATTTACGTAACATAGATATGTGAAAAACGTTATGAACACGAGACATACTTGGCGGTAAGGCGAGTCTATAGGCCACAGTTCTTACTCGATCGAGGATTAAAAATGAGCCAATGAATCGAGGATTGAGCTTTCCTCTCTTTCCAAATCTCGTAACTCCTTTCCATGGAGAAACACGTAATAACATATGATCTCCAATATTGAATTCCACGTCCTTTCGATGAAGATCAGCATAACTCATTTGTCGATCTTGTGAGGTTTTTATACGTTGTCGGATCATTTGAATCTTTTTCATAGTCATACGTACCAAATCCGGTTCTAACAACGTTGCTTCACCCACCTCATCCCAGTATACTAGAGAACGGCACTTTCTTCCATACAACGCCTCAAATGGAGCCATGCCAATACTTGCTTGATAACTGTTGTTGTAGGAAAACTCCACTAATGGTAAGAACTTGTCCCAACTTCCTTTAAAGTCAAGGACACAGAGTCTTAATAAATCCTCAAGAGTTTGAATAGTCCTCTCTGATTGTCCATCCGTTTGAGGATGATATGCCGAACTAAATTGTAAATCCGTACCCATAGCTTTTTGTAAACTAACCCAAAATCTTGAAGTGAATCTTGGGTCTCAATCAGAAACTATGGATACTGGCATACCATGTAGTCTTACAATCTCATTTATGTACATACTAACAAGACATTCAAGTGTAAAAGTTTCTCGTATCGGTAAGAAATGAGCAGACTTGGTCAATCTATCAACAATGACCCAAATCGTATCTATGCCTTGAGAAACCTTGGGAAGACCAGTAACAAAATCCATGGTAATGTGGTCCCACTTCCATTCTGAAATTTCAAGTGGTTGCAATAGACCTTTTGGCACTTGATGCTCCGCCTTGACTCGTTGACAAGTTAGACACCTTGAGATAAACTCCGCTATCTCTCTCTTCATATTGCTCCACCAAAATGTATGTCGAAGATCACGATACATCTTGGTACTCCCAGGATGGATTACAAACGGTGTGTTGTGCGCCTCTATCATAATTTTATACATCAAGTCAGAATCGTTAGGAACACAAATTCTGGAGTTGACTCGAAGTATTCCTTCTTCATCGATTCTTGTTTCCAGAATAACACCTTCTTGCACTTTCTTCTTCATATGTATCAGCTCTAGGTCTGTAGTTTGAGCAGCTTTAACTTTATCGATTAAAGTCGGTTCTACTCGTATATTCGCCATCATCACATGGGTTCCTGGAGTCTTTAACTCTATCTCCATCTTTTGTAAGTCATACAAAATGGGCCTTTGCGTTGACAATATCGCACTCGTACCCGCATATGATCTTCTACTCAATGCGTCAGCTACTACGTTCGCTTTTCCAGAATGGTATTGAATGGTATGATCATAATCTTTCAACAGCTCAAGCCAACGTCATTGCCGCATGTTGAGTTCCTTTTGAGTGAAGAAATATTTGAGGCTTTTATGATCCGTATAGATCTCCACCTTTTTTCCATACAGGTAATGCCTCTAAATCTTAAGCGCAAAAACGACTGCTGCCAACTCTAGATCATGAGTAGGATAATTCCTCTCATATTCTTTGAGTTGTCGTGAGGCATAGGCTATGACTTTTTCATGTTGCATGAGAACACATCCTAACCCTTTGCCTGAAGCATCATGTAGATGACAAATCCCTCCGAACCAGATGGTATTGTCAGAACAGGTGCTAAAATGAGTCTCTTCTTGAGTTCTTGAAAACTCTTCTCACATTCCTCACTCCAACCGAACTTTGTATCTTTTCGAGTCAGCTGAGTTAATGGAATAGCGATTCGAGAAAATCCTTCCACGAATCTCCGATGATAACCAGCTAAGCCGAGAAAGCTACGTACTTCGGTCACTGACTTTGGTTGCTCCCAGCTTTGAATTGCTTCAATCTTCGCTAGGTCAATAGATATTCCATGATTTGATATCATGTGCCCAAGGAATGCAACTTCCTTAAGCCAGAACTCGCATTTCTTCAACTTGGCATATAGCTTATTTTTACGAAGCTTTTGGAGTATCTGCCTCACAAGTTGCTCATGGTCTTCACGGGTTTTGGAGTATATGAGGATGTCATCAATATAGATAACCACAAAGTGATCCAAATATTCCTTGAATACTCGGTTCATCATGTCCATAAAGGCAGCAGGAGCATTAGTCAATCTAAAAGACATGACTAGGAATTCATAATGCCCGTACCGAGTTCTAAAAGCAGTCTTTGGAATGTCATCAGTTTTAATCTTCAACTGATGATATCGGGAACGAAGATCAATCTTTGAAAAGAATTTGGCTCCTTGTAACTGGTCAAACAAGTCATCAATGCGAGGCAACGGGTACCTATTTTTTTGGTGACATGATTCAACTCCCGATAATCAATACAAAGTCGCATACTTCCATCTTTCTTCTTCACGAATAGAACAGGAGCACCCCAAGGAAACGTATTAGGACGAATGAAACTGATGTCTAACAATTCTTGTAGTTGGATTTTTAACTCCTGAAGTTCAGTAGGAGCCATTCGATATGGGGCTTTGGAAATGGGTTTTGTACCGGATTCAAGGTCGATACAAAATTCAATTTCTCGCTCTGGGGGTAGGCCAGGAAGTTCTTCAAGGAATACGTCAGGAAATTTATTAACAATAGAAATATCATTCAAATTTGACGTATTTTTATTTAAATCCGTGACATGGGCTAAGAAAGCTTGACATCCGTTTTTTAATAAACAAATAGCTTTATGGCTTGATATGACAGTGATTGATTTTAGTGGTTTTGTTGCTTGAATTCGAATAATTGGTTGGTCAAGAATATGAAAAGCTAACAACCTTACGAAAATAATCGATCTTAGCATGATGAGTAGTCAACCAATCAATTCCTAAAATCACATCAAATGTAAGTATTTTCAAAGAAATAAGATCGACAGGTAACGTGTGTTTATCGATTTGAATCAAACAAGACTTATAAACAGTGGATGTAATGAAGGTTTCTCCCAACGGAGTTTCAACCGATAAGTTAAAGTCTAATTTCTCTGGAGTCAAATTTAAACGTTGAGCGCAAGTAGGAGAAAGAAAAGAATGGGTAGAACCGGTATCAAATAAAGTATAAACTTCGCTAGAGTTTATGATTAGCTTACCCGTGATCACCTCGTTCGGATTCCTTGCTTTTTGGGAGGTTACGACAAACGCTCTCCCTTGAACTACCAGTTTTGTCTAGTCTAGGACACCTTTTGATTCCTCCATCCCAGCTGGACTTGACTTTGGTGCTTGACAAAATCGGGCTAGGTGACCTTCTTTTCCATAATTGTAACACACTTTGGACTGCATCATGCAATTTGGACTGATATGTCCTTCCCCTCCGCATTTGTAACATACGACCGACGGTCATTCTTCTTCCTTAACAACAGGTGCTGGTGTTGACGTCTTTCCATAATTATTGAATCTTCTCCTCTTGAAATGTCCACTCTTATTGTCATGGGCATGATTATCACCGAAGTGATTACCATTTTTGGCATGTTGATTCCCTCCACGCTTGTTGTCACCACTTCGATGACTGCTACCATTGGTATTATCATTTTGTCGGCTGCTTTCTCTTCGTTGGGTCGACTCGTTATCGTGCTCCAATAATTGAGCCCTATTTACAACATCTGAATACAAACACAGTTTATGAGAAATTAAGTATTGGCGTATCTAAGGTTTCAAACCTCTTAGAAATATCCATGTCATTCTCTCCTTGTTATCAACTAAGTGAGACGCAAATCGGGACAACTCGGCAAACTTGGCTTCGTATTGCAACACGGTCATATTATTTTGCTCTAGTTTAATGAACTCTACCTCTTTCATGTGACGAATACTTTCGAGAAAGTACTTGTTGTTGAACAGTTCTTGGAAGTTCTCCCAAGTCATCTTCAGTGCGGCAGGTTGAGTACGCTTTACAGATTCCCATCAGTAATCTGCCTTTGCTCGCAACATAAAGGTGACAAAGGGAACCTTTTGCTCCTCGGAGCATCCCAAGACATCAAATATCTTGGTGATCTGCTTTATCCACATCTCCGCCTTAAGTGGTTTTGGCTCTCCAAAAAACTCCGGTGGTCCCAGCTCCTTGAACTGCTTAGCAGTGACCGTTCGAGAGTTGCCAGTATTTCCACCTGCATTTTGGACAGGAGTCTCTCTTGCCTGATGTTGTACGAATTGTAGAAAGCTCTGAAACATTCCGTCGTTCGCCATTTGGTCGGTGTTGTTATTTACCTGAGGATTATTGTCTTCCTGGTGCACATTATCCTGGGTATTGATATATGGTGGCTCAACGATCTCATGTGCTTCATTACTTATCTCAATATTTTCGGATGCCATTTTTAAATACTGCCACAAAACAAGGATTAATTAACATATCACATATTATCCCTATACTCTGACCAACCAATTAAATAACAAATAAACTTAGGTAGGTCATACTAGCGCAGGGAATTGCGGAGGAATTCCCTGTCTCTCCCCTCCTAGTTCTTGTCTCACATTTTAGCTAGGGATCATATCCCTAAGCTTTGATACCAACTGTGAAGCCCCCAAAATAAGTATACATCACCCATCTTGAGTCGCCAAATACATGGTACAAAATTCAAATATAACTTAATTATACAACAGTCATGTAAAATACGACAAAACATAATCTCAGAGTTTTAATAAGAACATTGTCATCTAGACAATATCCACACTCAATGGAGTCCGCATTACAATTATTATCACACTATTTAACAGAATAGTGAGGACTACTAATGCTATCATCTGGACTGTCACTCCGTTCCCCGACTAGTCCTGGCTACGTTCTCATTTTCTGAAGAGAACAGTTAAAGAAAGGGTGAGCTCAACTAGCCCAGTAAGAAATATTATGACTAATATAATGCAGAATAAATTATCATTAGCCTTCAATAATGTTAAACTGATAGAATATAATAGACAACAAGTTTAACTGCAGCGGAATAAGCAATCCATTAGAAGAGTCAAGTAGAGCATGATATCCACTATCTTCTTTGATTTAAAATATTTTCATCAATTTTTATCGCTGAGACTCAGCTTAATAAATAAACCACATCATCAAATCATCCCTGCACAATGGGCCAAAGATATTCATTAAATCATCAATGGTCCTGACTATACCGAATAATCCCTGGTCATAATCATACCAAAAACTGTCCATCAATGCACTACAGGCCACTGAGGTCTTTTACCACATCATTTATAATATTATAGGTCATGATTATACCGAATGATCCCTGGTCATAATCATACCAAGTCCATCTATGCACGTAAGCCAAAGATGACTTTCTTCACAATATAAGCATGTGGATGATGACAATGACATAATAATTCAATAAAACAAGTTCAAGAATAAATTTTAAAGATTTATAAGTTAATTTATCCTGAAATCAATAACGTCCAAATTGTCAACATGATACTGCTTTGTGGAGTAAAATTCAAGAATGCTCAGAAGAATATTTCCATGAAAAGATACCGGATGAAGTGCAAATATCAAGTATATTCCACTAATTTCATGGAGTATAGAAGCCAAAACTTTAACCAACTAAGTATAATAGAATATATGAAACCGCAAATGGATTTTTGCCAGCCATGCGATAATCCACGTAGACAGATCATTTTCACAATTTAATAAGGAATGAATACGAAGGATCGTTCACCATGCATGCGGTAATCCACATAGACAGATTATTCCAACAGAATAATAAATAATGGAATAATAAAAGAATTCACCAGGCGTGCGTAATCTGTACAGACAGGTTATTCTCACAGAATGATAAAGAATGGAACCAGGTCATGCACAACCCGCACAGACAGGATATTCCAATAGAATAATAAAGAATGGAACCAGGTCATGCGTAATTCGCACAGACATGATATTCCAACAGAATAATAAAGAATGGAATAACAACAGAATTATCCAGGCATGCGATAGACCGCACAGACAGGTTATTCCAACAGAATAATAAAGAATGGAATAACAGAAGAATTTCACCATGTATGCGGTACTCGCATAGACAGGTTATTCCAACATAATAATAAAGAATGGAATAACAACCCTTACGAGTATTGAAAGAAAATAACTCTCTTCATGAATACGAAAGAATAATATCCCTTACCTTAGAAAAACTAGATACTGAAATAGTGAGGTAGCAGACTTCTCTTCTTCTTTCTCTCTATAATAATTGCTCTATAGCTTTTGTGAATTGGTGAGAAATGAAGGAAGAATGAGCTTCTATTTATAGGAAAATATAGTTTCGATAATTGCACATTTTGGGACTCAAAATATTACAGTATAATACCTCCCTCTTTTTCTTCATTTTTAATTTAGTCCTGCAAGTATTATCAAACTTGCACCACCTCCCCTAATAGTACAAGAATGTGAATCAATAGTGCACACATGTGAACAAATAGTTATAATCGTGTGAATTAATAGCAATTAATTGCTCATTTATCCGATTAATTATCCGATTGGTCAGTATAACTTTTAGACATCAATTAATATCGAAATAAATGTCGATTTTCGCTAACACTAATAATTCTTACACAATGGAACTATCAATTTCATCTTTAATCAACACGAACTTATTCATCATTAATATCACAACTCACAATATTTAACAACCAGATCATTCCCAGGAAAGAGGGGACTTTCCGATAAGGATTTCTCCTTATTAGCGCGCAATTAGGTGACCAAACCTTTGCTTGACAGAACTTTCTAGAAATTGTCAATATTATAAATAATAATATGAATAACTTTATCGTCTCAATTATTGATTTAATAATATAAAATATTATGCAGATGATACTGTGACAATAATTGAATCAATAATATGAGAGATATGATGCAGCAAGTACTGTAGTAATAATTGAATATAACTGAGTGACTTCTCACGTAAGCATCAATAATCAATATCGTGTGCTACTATGCAACCACGCGTATTACTGTACTTTTACTACTTGGTAGTTCAACAATTTAATGGTAAAACTTCTACCATTATTTTTATAAAAAGATAATTATATCGTTTTCTAACTACGACAATACTTCCGTTGTGGGGTCCACCAATAATTGTGCCGTCGTATGAATATTCTCTGTTAAAATGAATATTCTCCGACCAATCGAATATTATATAACCACTTGCTTACTTTGCAAAATTTGTAAATATTACCCACACCTATAACATTATATCAATTCACACCATAATATAAAAAAAATATTTTGAGAAAATTATTCTTTATTCATTAAAGTTGGGTTCTTACATTTTCCCTGCGAAAGACTTGCATAGTTTAGTCTTAGGGAATGTGTAAATGCTTACATGCTATGTGATGTATTTGTTTTAGGAATATTATCCTGTAAAACGAATGTTAGGTGTTTGTAATACAGGATATCATGTCAATTTAAATATGCATATGCACATATTTTTTCATATTTCTCATTACATGGAGATGAATATGGAATAAAATTACAAGTAATTGAATTTACAAGTAATTTGAAATGAGAAAGCATGAAGAGACTTTTCTCTGCTTTTGGTTTATCAGAGGCTGACCTATCTTAGGTTACTCTCGCGGCTTTTTGGCATGAAGGTTCCCAAATCATCGTAATTTACTCAACGGGAAGTTAATCCGGTCTTTCAACTGGAGCGAATTTTGGTGGTGCCTTTCCTGAGCCTCGTTGGAATTAGTCTTCCTACGAGTCTAGTAATCAAACACCGACAGGATAACCTCTTGATGGAGGGACTACACAACATACATTCATATACAACGTGTTTCACCGTTTATGAAAATAATGACATATGTGAAGCACTAATATCACAGATAGATATATTGCAGTGCAGTAACAAAATGCATTTGCACACATCCATCAAATGTAAATGCAATATTCACACACAAGCATATAATAATTTTGAAAAGCTTGTAATAGCGACTTAAGTCCTCTTACTGGTGTCCCCAGCAGAGTCGCCACATGTCGACGTCGGGTTTTTTATTTGTCCCTTTCTATTTCTTGTTCTTTTGTGTTCTCATACTAGGTAAGATTTATTTGAAAAAACAAGTAAAAAAGGTCCGACATGTATCATGTCGACGATGAACTGTTAAGAGTCACCAGTTAGTTTGTTATATGGTTGTACCAACACAATCGAGAAAAGGTTTGCACATTGACCTAGTGATGTGACACTGTTATTTTCATACACTCCATTCTTGTAGAACTCCTTCACCAGTTGAGGATAGATGAGCGTATCAGTGCTGAGCGCCTCTTCGAAACCAGCCTTCTTCAGTAAGGCTAAGATCTTGTGGAACTTGGGAGGAGCAATTTTGAACTCGTCAAAACAGAGTCTGTAGCCCAAAATCACATTGGAAGCAGCCATTGATTCTGTAGTTGAGAAGAGAGATGGAACTGAGCTTTCTTCTGAGTTAGGGTTTTGCTTTTGAGAGAGAGAGAATGAGAGATAAGCTTTTGAACTTCAGTATTTCAAAATCACGATTCCAACTGTACTTATAGCTTCCCTCTCCCTTTTTAACTTAGTGAGATAGGTGTCTCCTTTTGCTTGGCTCTACGATCTTGTCTGCGTAGGAAAATACTGATTTGTCCTTTGAGTCTTCAGAGCTGAGTTGTCCTTAGTATGACTATGATCGTAGAGTTAGTCTTCTGGTGGTTGAGTCTGATCAGCATTCGTAGAGTCTGTCCTGCGATCGTCGAGTCTGTCCTACTATCGTCTAGTCTGTCTAGATCCTAGTGATGAGTTTTGACTAAGCATTCTTTTTAAGGTAACTCAGGAAGGGCCAACCTCTTGGTGTGATTCAAGGGTTAGGTTTGTCCCTGAGACACCTCTTGAAGAGATTGCTTTGTTATAAAGCTTGTCATCACAGGATTTACTTTGCTTGTTGAAAGGACTTTTGGTCATCGTCGAGTCTGCACCATGATAGTTAAGTCTTTGCTACGATCATTGAGGTAGATTTTTGTTCAGCTCTACGATCATGGTCCTTTCTTGATCTGTCATTGTTAGCACAGTTTAGAGCATATATCTCATGGTGATAGATTTAGCATGCCTAGCTCACTTATTAACTTGTTAAATCTGGATTCATCTAATGGTTTAGTAAAGACATCAGCAAGTTGATTTTCAGTAGGGATATATTGTAAAGAAATAGTTCCATTTTGCGCATGATCCCTAATGAAGTGATATCTTATTTCTATATGCTTTGTTCTAGAATGCATAACAGGATTATGAGTTATTGCTATGGCACTTATGTTATCACAGTGTATAGGTATAGACTTGAAATCAAACCCATAGTTAGCTAGCTGATTTCTCATCCAAAGGATCTGAGCACAGCAGCTGCCAGCAGCAATGTATTAGCTTCTGTTGTTGAAGTGGACACTGAATTTTGCTTTTTGCTAAACCAAGATACAAGTCTGTTCCCCAGTAGTTGGCAAGTGCCACTTGTACTCTTTCTGTCTATTTTGCATCCTACATAGTCAGCATCTGTGTATCCTATTAGTTCAAAAGAGGATTCCTTGGGATACCACAGCCCCAAGTAGGGTGTACCCTTAAGATACCTGAAGATTCTCTTTACAGCAGACAAATGTGACTCTTTAGGGTCAGCCTGAAATCTAGCACATATGCATATTGCAAACATTATAGCTGGTCTACTGGCAGTTAGGTATAAAAGAGAACCTATCATACCTCTGTATTGAGTTATATCAATACATTTACCATTCTCATCCTTGTCAAGTTTGGTTGCAGGAGCAATTGGTGTTTTCATGGGAAAGGCTGATTCCATGCCATACTTCTTTAATAAGTCTTTGATGTATTTGGCTTGGTTGATGAATATTCCTTCATCAGTTTGCTTCACTTGCAGTCCAAGGAAGAAATTCAGCTCCCCCATCATACTCATTTCAAACTTGCTCTGCATTAGCTTAGAGAATCTCTTACATAACTTTTCATCAGTAGAACCAAAAATGATATCATCAACATATATTTGAACTAATAAGACTTTATCCTTATGCTTTCTAAGAAATAAAGTGGTATCTACTCTACCTCTAGTGAACCCATTTTCTATTAAGAAATTAGTCAGTGTTTCATACCATGCTCTAGGTGCTTGTTTGAGACCATATAACGCTTTATCTAATCTATAGACATAATTGGAAAGAGATGGATTGATGAAACCTGGAGGTTGTTCTACATAGATTTCTCCTTGAAGCTCTCCATTTAGAAATGCACTTTTGACATCCATCTGAAAGACTTTGAACTTCATGTGAGCAGCAAAGGCAAGAAAGATTCTGATAGCTTTTAGTCTGGCAACAGGTGCAAATGTCTCATCATAGTCAATGCCTTCTTCTTGAGAATAGCCCTTTGCCACTAATCTTGTCTTGTTTCTTGTAATGAGCCCATCTTCATCCATTTTGTTCCTGAAGACCCACTTGGTTCCTATAACAGGATGACTCTTTGGTCTGGGTACCAATTTCCACACTTTGCTTCGTTCAAATTGGTTGAGTTCTTCCTGCATGACTTCTATCCAACTGGAGTCTTCCATAGCATCCTCTATCTTCTTTGGCTCTATCTGTGACAGGAAGCTTAGATAGAAGCACTCATTCTGAGTAGCAGCTCTTGTCCTGACTCTTGCACTTGGGTCTCCAATGATTAGATCCTGAGTATGATCTCTTGCCCATCTGCTCCCGGTAGGAACATCTGTCCTGATTCCCTCATGTCTTAGATCTTCAAGGTCTATCTCTTCTTCTGGGAGTAGAGGCTCGCTGTCTTGGATGGGCCTCTCTACGATCTCATTATCACGCTCTACGATTTCACTATCTGGCACTACTATCGTAGTGTTGATCTCTACGATTTTATTCGTGGTGCCTGTACTGCCGGTCATAGAGTCTTGAGGCACTGATTTGTCTGAGTCAGTTTCATCAAAGATGATGTGTATTGAGACTTCGACACTCAGTGTCTTCTTGTTGAACACCCTGTAAGCTTTGTTGTTTGTGGCATATCCAAGAAAGATTCCTTCATCTGACTTGGACTGGAATTTTGTCAGATACTGCTTTCCATTGTTAAGAATATAGCATGCACAGCCAAAGACATGGAAGTAGCTGACACTTGGCTTTCTTCCTTTCCACAGTTCGTAGGGTGTCTTTTTGATCGTAGAGTGTATGAGTGATCTGTTCTGAGTGTAGCATGCAGTGTTGACAGCTTCTGCCCAGAAGTATTCATGCAGATGAGCTGCTGCTAGTAGAGTCCTTCCAGCTTCTATCAGGGTTCTGTTCTTTCGTTCAGCAACTCCATTTTGTTGAGGAGTTCGTGGCGCTGAGAAGTTATGACTGATGCCATTGTCTGAGCAGAACTGATCCATTTCTGAGAAATCGAATTCTCTGCCATGATCACTCCTTATGGCCTTGATTTTCTCCCCTTTTTCATTCATCACCAGTCTGAACATTTTTATTAACTCAGAGCTCGTTTCATCCTTAGAAGTTAGGAAGAATACCTATGTGAATCTAGTGTAGTCGTCGACTACAATTAGAGAGTATCTTTTTCCTCCAAGACTGGTTGTTGGGATTATCCCAAAGAGATCCATGTGAAGCAACTGCAGGGGTTTGTCAATAGAGTTGGCAGTCTTGCTTTTAAATGAGCTTCTGGTTTGCTTTCCAAGCTGGCAGGCGTTGCATGGCCTTTCTTTCACAAAGTTGAACTTGGGTAGACCAGCTACAAGATCTTTTGATGCCAATTTGGACATGTTCTTGAAGTTTAAGTGGGACAGCCTTCTATGCCATAGCTAGCTTAATTCTTTGGATGCTTTTGCCAGAAAACATATTGTTTCATCTGAGCTTAGTTGACCAAGATCTATAGTGTAAACATTTCCTTCTCTTGTTCCGGTTAGCTTTATGGGAGATGTCTTCAGATCTCTGACTTGACATCGATTGTTGGGAAATGTTACTTGATGACCCTTGTCGCAGAGTTGGCTGATGCTTAGAAGGTTGTGTTGAAGACCTTCCATATAGGCTACTTTGCTGAAAGATATTGCACCATTGCCAGCAGAACCATATCCTCTTGTCTTGCTCGAGCCGTTGTCTCCAAAGATGACTGAAGGACCATCCTTTTCTACATAGTTGGATAGAAGAGATTTGTTCCCTGTCATATGCCTTGAGCATCCACTGTCAAGATACCATGTTGAGATCGTGGAGCTCTTTTCCTGTCAAAATATTTGATACTTCATTTTGGTACCCATATGTGCATGGGTCCTTCTTTGTTAGTTCCTTTGGGGACCCAAACTTGTCTAGTCTTGGGTCTCACATGCATGGAGTTATAATAACATTTTGTAGCTCTATGACCATATTTATCACATATAGAACATCTATTATGATGCACGCTCGTGTGTATGTGGTGATTCATCTTCCAGTTAGACTTGAGTGGTCTCTTAGCTAGCCTTCTGTTAAACTGATTCTCTACCTTCCACGTGTACTTAGGTTTCATAAATGGTGATGAGTGTACCTTACTTCTACTGTACCTTCCCAGTTGATTCGTAGAGTTGATTTTTCTTGACTCTACGATTCTTCGAGGTTGGTAAGTAGAGGTTGGGTTACTCTTCTCCTTTATAAAGCCTAGACCAGCATGTGATCCTTTACTTCTCAGAGTATAGCTAGAATCAGTAGAACAAGGTTGAACTTGATCTTCCACCTGTGAGGATTTAACAAAAGCAATGCCTCTACTAAAGCCTGAGACATTACTAGAGCTAGTTTCCATTATCTTTTCCACACTTGGCACTAAGATGGATTCCCCAAAGCCTAAGCCTGTTCTGTCGAATGTGCTTCTTTGACTGGATAACAGACAGTCCATGGATGATGAGGATTTGTTCCATGCAGAGATAGTCTTTTCTAGATCCTCAATTTTAGAGGTTAGCTCAGACTCTCTTTGTGTGTGATGTGTGTTTATCTGCTTTAAAGTTTCATTCTCAGCTTCAAGATTGGAGAGAATATTAGAACTTAGAAGGGCTGTTTCAAGCTCTTCTTGAACTTTCTTCTTCTCCTCTTGAAGAAGTGAATGGTCCTTAGATAACACTCTGAACCACTTCATATATTGATGTAGATCATTGGTTATGCCACGCAGTGCAGTTCTTAAGTCATTCATATCTACATCAGGTGAGTTGAAATCAAATACCTCATCAAGATCTACATTGTGAATGTTGAGGCTTTGTTTGTCCTTTGCATGTTTGGCCATCAAGCACAGATTGGCCATTTGTGGTTCTTCTTCATCTCCAGAGTCAGCATTTGAGTCATTGTCTGAATCACTCTATGACCCTCCAGCTACTAGGCCTTTGTCTCTTTTCTGAGGCCTCTTGCTTCCTTTGTATTCTTTCTTTCCATGCTGTTTCTTCTTTAATTCTTCTCTTAGAGGTTTGTTGCAGTCGACAATAAAGTGACCAGGCTTCTTGCAGTTGTAGCATAGATCATTTGCTTGTTCCTGGCTGGTTTAGTTGCTGACCTTCTTTTGCTTGCCAGCTTTGCCTCGACGCATGAACCTTCTTAGTTTTCTTACCATCATGGCAAGATCGTCATCATCGTCTTCATCATCGTCAGATTCATTATCAGTAATGACTTTAGAAACATTTTCAGTTGCTTTGAGAGCAACACCCTTTTCCTTTCTTCTTCCTTCTGAAAGGGTTTCAGCACGTTGAGTCAGCTCCAGCTCATATGTCAGGAGATTTCCATACAGCTGTTGAACTGTCATCTCGTTAAGTTCTTTGACTCTCTTATTGCAGTGGTCTTGGCATCCCACTTGCTTGGCAGGGCTCTCATGAACTTTATGGTCAGATCTTTGTTAGGGTAGATCTTTCCATAAGCTCGTAGAGAGTTGAGCAGTATGTTGAATCTTTCATAAATGGCAGTTACGTTCTCTCCTTGCATATGAGCAAACATCTCGTACTGCTATGTTAGAAGAGACTGTTTGTTCTCTCTAACTTTTTCAGTTCCATCGTGCATGATAAGCAGAGCTTCCCAAACTTCCTTGGCTGTTTTGCAGTTTACAACATTGTCAAACAGATCGTCCTCCAAGGATTGGAATAGGATGTTCTTGGCCTTTTTGTCAAGTTGGCCAGCTTTCTTCTCTGAGTCTGTCCATTCTTCTTTAACTTTGATTTGAACTCTGTTTGGATCATCAGTGGTTGGTGCAAGCTTTGTTGGTATGTAAGGCCCGTTCTGAACAGTCTCAAATAGATCTTCGTCTATTGAGTCCATGTAAGCTTGCATCCTGACTTTCCAGTTGGCAAATTTATCCTTGTTGCACATTAGTGGTTTGCTGCCTCCACCGGTCCTGGATTCGCTTGGTACTAGTGCCATTTGGATCTACTAAAGCGTGTAAGCTCTAAAAATAGAACCTGCTTTGATACCAATTGTTAGTTCTTAGTAGGCACAAGTTATCTAGAAAGGGGGTTGAATAGATATTTGAAAATCTTTTCTAATTTAAACTTGTTCTTAGATAGTGATTAAAACTTAGCGGAATTAGTGTTTGTTTTAATCTTCTTAACCAAGCAATGAAGTTATGGACGAGTAAGGTAGTTATAGCAGATATAGCAGTTATGGCAGGAATGTAAATGACACAACTATTTTTAAGTGGTTCAGAGCACACAAGGCTCCTAGTCCACTCTTCTACTCAACGAGTAGGATATCCACTAAGGATGTCTCTTACAAACTTCTGAATCACACTGGATTCCTTCTAGACCAGCAGCCTAGGAACTTCTCTAGTTCACTCTTGAACTCTTCAAGTCCAGCAGACTTGGCTATCTTACAGTTCACTACGAACTCTTCAAGTCCAGCAGACTTGGTACTCTTCTTCAGTTGATTGATGATTGTTGTCTCGTTCTAAAGGTTGCTACTCAGTTGCTGTGTAAGCACTGGTTCGTCTAAGAACTGAGTAGCTAAGCAAGCTTTGTAATATCTCAGATTGTAGAGTTGAGCCTTAGAGAATTATTCACGTTGAATGTTTTAATGCTTGCTTTTTTTTCCCTCGCATCTGTCTGATCTGTATATATGTGATACAGAAAACTATCCGTTTGAATCCATCCGTTGAGGCATTAAATGCGTCTGAACTTTATGTGCTGTGATGGTGACATTTCTGCACATATTCTAAATTCTGCATCCTGGACCA
Source organism: Panax notoginseng (assembly GCA_016801055.1). NCBI lineage: Eukaryota > Viridiplantae > Streptophyta > Magnoliopsida > Apiales > Araliaceae > Panax > Panax notoginseng. Next base: position 232,423,887 of record CM029013.1, on the reverse strand, counting down.
CTGATACTGCAGACTGCTTTCTCACCTACCACCTGAAAAGGTGTTTTGTCCCTCTTTTCCATAGTACTATCATTGGCTTCTTCAATACGCTTCTTTGTTGCGTCCTAAGGATATTTCATATAATCTGGGACTGATGGGCACTGCAGCTTCTCAGATTCATTCCTCGTATCTTGAATTAACAACTCATGAGGCTTGACGTTTTCTGACATGAGACAGATGACGCTCTACGATTTGGATCGCTGTGTTCTACGATCTAGATCGTAGTGTCTTGACTTGCACACTATGATGACATCACTTGAGAGCACTACGATTTCTCTTAAACCTTTATGCACTACGATCTTCTCTTACTCGTGTAGTTGACTCTACGTTCCCGAGAGCACACTACGATCGTTGACTTGTAAACTTCATGTTTTCTTCAACATACTACGATCGTGAAGTTGGCTCGGCGAACGTTGGGACCACTCTACAATTTTCGAAGAGTTTCCTTCAAGGCAGGAACACTACGATCTTCAGGCTCTACGATTTCTGTCTTGACTTCTTCAATGTTGATCAGATTGATGCACTGCGATCTCTTCATGACTAGTCTATTACATCTCAAGATCAACCTAACAGATTTGATCTTTCTATCTATACATTCTGGAACAGAATAATACACGTTGAAAGCTTAGATCAACCTAACAATTTTGTTCTATCACTAAGTCCTTGTACATATATTCTTTAAGGACCTTACACATAATCATGAACACATTCATTAAAACATCAAATCATAATATGCATTCTCCCAACAATTTCATTGGAGATATTTTGAGATTTATTAGAGGTTTGTATTTGTTATGTTTGTGCGTGACATTCCTTTTCCTTTTCGGAATGGGGGGTGTTACAACTAAGTTATAAGCGAAAATTGGATATGAAAATCATGATGTATTAGTTTCTGCAATGAAACAAAGAAAAGATTGGCACATAAATGATAAACCATACTTTTCCCCATACATGGAGAGAATTAGATGTCATGCATCAAGTCCAATATACTCACACAAGAAAATCATGGCCTTTTTTCTATAATCTATATATTTTATATGTATAGCTCTCTAGGAAATCAGTTCCACATGAAAAATTCTCACCTGATATCTTTTGATTCTTCAATGGTTTTAGTAACTAATAGTTCCAATTACTTGACTTTGGTTTAGGGTCTTACTAGTTGCATAGCACAAACAAGTGGTCTTTATGTTCATCCCTTATTTTTCACCCATGCAATGTAATCTACAATAATCGAGAATATAAAAAATAACTTATGTTTCTTTTCCCCTTGATTTCTACTCCATACCATAGCTATATATTTTGTTGATAAAGTTTTTGTGTGTGTGATGCGTTTATGGTGACAAATTTCAAGACAATAGTATTTTCAGACGTGCTCTGCCCCAAATTCTTCATCCACCCTTCTTACTTGCTTTGCTTTTATTTTGATTGTTTAATGGGATGAAATTATTGTGTGTGTGTGTGTGTGTGTGTGTGTGTGTGTGTGTGTATATATATATATATATATATATATATATATATATATATATATATATATATATTAAGGAAATGCATGGAAAGAAAAACTTTTGATCTTTGTGCAGTAAGTGGGTAACATCCCATTCAGTACATTGATACAATCTGATTTTGGGGGTAGGGGAAGAAGCAGCAAGAAGCTAATCAACATGAATCTGATTATACAAATACTGAGTTTCTATGGACAAATCACAATAAATAAAGCACATCAAGTAACAGTAAGTGCTTACCCCTTCAAACTCACTCCAAGGAGGTTTCCCATTCATCATTTCAATAATAGTACATCCCAAGCTCCAAATATCAACAGCTAGAGCAACATCGATTCATGATGCAAGTAATACAACTTTGTAAATATAAACATTTGAACAGGGAGGAGCATGACTATATAAACTAAGAAATTTTAAACCTGAAGTCCTGATGTATCACAAGGAGGATAGACACGCTTTGTACGATCTGGTATTCCCCAAAGATTATCAATATGAGAACGTGTCCATGAGGAATTAACCATCACAAGGTGCGCACGAGAGCCTACAATCCCATAAAGCCAGCTAAAAAATGTATAATAGACGACTTTGCACTGGGATAGCAGAATGCTACAATCAAGTGAATATGTCAGCTTCACATGAGAAGAGAACAACTAAACTAGAAGAGTTTGGACTTTTCAACCTTTAATAGACTAGCATCCCAAAATTGGCAATTTATTACTTGCAGATTATGAACAGTAATCTAAAAACTCAATTAAGAAAAAAGAAACTTTTGACCGAGTTACAAGACTATAAAAGAACCGGGAGGTTTAAATTACGGTATTGCAAATCATCTTCCAACATAGTTAAAAACAATATTTCATAAGCATGTATGCAAACATGTAACATAACTTAGATTACAAACCTTTAAGCAACCACTGCATCATTGTTGTACATAGAAGTTCGTGCACTGACACGAGAAAGCATGTATAGTTTATGGAAAAATTATGGACTACCGAAGCAATTAAGAAAGAAAAAATGAAAGGTGAGCTAGTAACATGTATGTATCCATGTGAAATTAAAAAACCTGTTTATGGTTGAGAGCAAGACTAAACAGGATAGAACCAATAAGAGAGTTGTTCAATTTGACTAAACTTTCGCACGTACTTGGATGTGATATATTCTGCTGCTGATGAAAATACATGTAACGATTAATCAAGGTAAACTAAATAATTAAGCATCATTCAAATGTTTCAACTTTTATAAGATGAAAGTCATACATTATTTGATGATAGTTCTAATCATCTTTCTCTTCCTCGTCCATACTTTGTTCTTCTTCGCTATGATAATATATAGGTGTATCATCCTCATTGCATCATCATCTATGTCTCCATCCAATAAGATATTGTGTTCAATGTTAATATTTTGAGTTCTTTGTCTTAAGACACTGTTATTTATTGTTTCTGGATCAACATCATCTCTATTCATTGACCCTATATCCCAATCTTGAACAACAATGTTAATATCGGGTGAGTCATCATCAAGGTTAACACCATTGTCAGTGGTATATTCTTCAATCTCGTCCATTTCATCCTTCGGAACATCAAATACGTGTCGGTGGTTAAACATTTGAACAATTTTCCAATTGCCACCTAATTTCAAATCATCAACAAAAAAAAACTTGTTTTGTTTGAGAAGCTAATATGTATGGGTCGTTTATATACCATGTGCTACTTACATTTACACTTGTAAAGTGTGTATCCTTCCTAAAACCCATACGCCGATTAGATAAATCAAGCCACTCACAAGAAAATATAAACACATTATACCCTTTTCCATACTCTATTTTGATAATATCATTTAATAAGCCATAAAAGTTGATACTTTTCCCATCGTGTTCTCCTTCATATGATATTCCACTATTTTGGTTTTGCCTACGATTGTCACGATCTTTGACAAGAAACCTTACTCCATTTACAATGTATCCTTTATATTTCCATACTCGTAAATTTGGACCACATGTAAATGCAAATAGTTGATCACTAATGACATTTGATGTGGTATTCCAAAGATGATGAATCTATTAGAGAAAAAAATTTAAATTAATCATTGATTTTCAAATAGCAACAAACAACTTTAAAAGGGGAAGAAAACGTATTTTACCTTCTTTTTAAACCACTGAGGAAATCTTTTTTCCAATTCGATGTTGTTTTGGTAAGCTAGTTTCAATTCCTCTTCACATTCACTACAAGAATAATATTAGTACAAGAAACTAGTATGAAGCAATAATTATTTGAATAATTTAATGATAAAATGTATAACTTACTCAATATAAGGTTGCACGTCTTCACAATTATTCAAGACATACCAATGAGCTATTTGAATCTCATTGGAATCAGCATACTCAAAAAGAAAACCACCTAATAGTTTAACATTTTGAGAAAAGACAGAAAGAGCATCTTTTCTAACTTTTCCATCAGGATTACGGTCCTTTTTATTGAACTTGCTCTCACTTCGTGGTAAGTGCAACGAAAAAAATGTCAAACATTCATCTGCGACATACCCTTCAGCAATTGATCCTTCTAGATGTGCTTTGTTCCTTACATCCTATTTCAGCGTGATTAGATACCTTTAAAAAATAACGAAATTAAGTATGAAACAACTATAAAGTTCATAGATAACCAGAAATATATAGTTACATACCTTTCAATTGGATACATCCACGAATAGCATACAGGGCCTGTAAACATTGCTTCTTGTGGTAGATGAATAGCCAAGTGAACACAAATATCAATGAAGGTCGGTGGATAAATCCTCTCAATCTTGCATAAGATAATTATAATATCCTTCTCCATTTTTCTTAAGTCATCCACTTTTAGTGTCCTACTACATAGATTCTTAAAGAATGCACCCAACTCAGTTAATGTTGTTTCCACATCGTCATTAAGATTCCCTCGCACTCCAGCAGGGATTAATCATTGTAAAAAAACATGACAGTCATGCATCTTGTATCCCGACATGCTATTATCACTTGTATTAACACATCTACCAATATTTGATGCATATCCGTCTGGGAATTTGACAGACCGTATAAAGGACAAGAATTTGTCTCTCTTTTTTGGAAAAAGAAAAGGCTGGTTGTGGCATGTCAAACTTATCTCCCCGTGGTCTTAAGTGCAGCTTTTTACATATATTCATATCCTCTAAATCTTGTTGAGCCTTGTAAGTGTCCTTATTTTTACCTTCAATCTCTAGTAATGTCCCAAGTATGTTATCACAAATATTCTTCTCGATGTGCATTACATCGAGCTTATGTCTGGCCTTCAAATCTTTCCAATATGGTAGCTTAAAAAAATACTTTTCTTCGTCCAATTAGAGTTGGATGGAGTTCCTGTCCTCTTTCGCTTTCTTTCTCTATTCATACTTACATTTTTAGATACTTGCCAAAATCCCCGAAATTGATTGATTCTAAATGACGTAAAATTTTTGATCCACCTAGGATCTTAGATGGTCTACGGAGTTCCTCCTTTCCATCATAGTCTAAACTCTTTCTCCACCTACAAGGGAAAGATAAACCATATTAAGTAAATTATGTGAAAAATGTGAAGATGAAATTAAAATGAGTTACATATTAGTAATACCTATGATTAGGACCGAGAAATGCACGATGCCCCCCGTAAGAGATTTTACTCCTCAACCTAGTCGAGCGTGTATCTACATTGCAAGTTGGACAAGCCATGTATCCTTTGGTACTCTATCCAGAAAGATTTGTCAGTGCAAGAAAATCGTTAATTGTCAATAAAACAGAAGCATGCATGTTAAAATTGCACCTAGTATAAGAGTCATATGTTTGAATTCCTTGTTCCCATAAATCAACAAGATCATCTATTAAAGGACAAAAATAGGCATCGATTTCATTACCTGATGCTTTTGGTCTAAGACTCAAAAGTGACATTATGAAAAAGGGCTCATTCATGCACATCCATGGGGGCAAATTATAAGGAGTGAGTATTACTGGCCACATGCTATATGAGCAACTCATATTTCCAAATGGATTGAATCCATCCATGGCTAGGCCAAGACGAATGTTTCTTGGATCATTGGAAAACCATTCATACTTTCTATCAAACTCCTTCCACGATACAGAATCTGCTGGATGCCTCAGTTCACCTTCTACTGAAATAAGTTTTTCCTTGTGCCACCGCATGTCTTTTGCAATTTTTTTGACATAAAAAGTCTTTGCAACCGCGGTTTTATAGGAAAGTATCTCAAAATCTTGTGTGGGATTTTTTTACCCTTCCCATACTTAACTTTCCATCTTGATTCCCGACATACTGGACACTATTCTAAATCCTTATTTTCTAGCCAAAAAAGGGCACAATCATACCTTCAACAAAAATGAGACAGATTAACTATATATGAATAAGTGTTATAATTAAGGACTTTTTCATATGTTATTTTACTTACTTGCATGCATGAATTGGAAGGTATCCAAGGCCAATTTCACGTAACATTGTCTTTGCCTCGTAGTATGATTTTGGCAAATTTGCACCATCAGGAAGAACATCTTTAATCAACTCAAGTTGCATGTCTATGGACTTATGTGTCCAATGGTTGAAAACCTTCAAATGTAGCAATTTTATAACAAATGACAAAATGGAGTACTTATTGCATCCTGGATATAACTCTTTGTCTAACATATGAAGCATTTGTTCAAATCTGGTATGATTTCGATTTTGGAAGGTATCTTCATTCCTACCAACAGCAAAGGTTCCTCGATTAATATCTTCCATTAGTGTTTCAATTTCATCCTCATCACCATCTAAATCATAGTCCATAAACTTCTCATTTTGAGAGAAAATATTTTGACCATGTTCATTGGGTATACGTGGAATGGATTCACCGTGGTAAATCCACTTATCATAAGAAGACATTATCCCATTTATGCACAAATGTGAAGACACCTCTTCTTGGGTTTTAGTGTATAGGTTCATACACTTGATACAAGGACATCTAATGTCAACTGTTGGGCCAAATGTTGCACGTACATGCTCAATGAAGCTTTTGACCCCATTGCGATAAGTCACTGATATACGCTCATGATGCATCCAGCTCTTATCCATGAAATTAAGTTCAACCTGAAATGTATTCATCAACTCAATTACATCAACTCAACCAGTGATTTAAACAATAACACAAGACACAAAAATCAGATAAAATAATAATCAGTGGTCATATTTAAATCATTTATATTTTGAGAGATCGAATCAAACTTTTAGTTAAACGAGTACATTGTCATACATTTGGGTCACTCTTACAGTTTACAGGGAAACATTTGGGTCACTCTTACAGTTTAAATAACAATGGTCAAAGATAAGGTCATAAAAGCTTGATTTGTCACTCATGTGTCTTTCAAATTTGCAAGTGAGGTAACTTAATAAGATGTCATTATGTGTTTGCGACATGCTTAAAAGTCAAGACACACAACCAGCAAATATGCATGTCATAACTAATTTAAAAGAGAATGGTAAACTCTAAGTTATAGAAAGATACCCCCTAATTTGGGCACTATAAAACAAATGCAAAAAGAAATAAAGAAAAAGTACCAAGTATAATTTAGAACTAGCACAATATGGAGATTGAAGGCTTATTAATTCTCTGCTAATTAGGAATTATTCTGCACATACTAACCACATCCTAGAGCATACACATTAACAAATCAGGGTTTTAAGGTGTAAACAAGAAATTATACAAAGAGCCACTGACTGCAAAAACTACATCTCATGCCCAAAAAAAGAAATACTATTTTGCTTCACAGGGAGGCACTCTTTTTCCTTTCTGGCTACTGAGGAACTCAATCATGCACGACAAGAGGCACACTTACATAAGCTTGACTGATGTTATAAAACATTAATATGACCATTTAAACCTCAATTTTTAGTCCTAAATTGAGTGACCTAGGGTTCGCTCAGAAGCACTCCACTTGATGGAGAATGAGAAGTTCAAATTTGGTAACAAACACAATAAGGGTACGGATTCTTCTATTTTAGAGGCTTATTACAAGTTGCAACAAATTAATTATAATTAATTAACATAAAAATATATAGTACAATCCGGTCAAAATATATACAACTATGCTCTACCTACCATAAAGTAATCCATTCATTGAAGAGTGAAAAGTGAAAATTATGAATTAGTGAACATTATTATACCCCTGTCTGGGACCCAGAATCTCGTACAAACACTTAAATGGAATTCATCCACAATCTAGCAAGTATCCAATAATTCACCAAAAAAAACCCAAAATAATAACAGATACAGAAACTATAAACTCAAATGCAATCCTACCCGATACCCAATTAAAACTCCACAAATAATTTGGCAAAATATAAACTGCACATAATAACTAAGAGTTGAGATTTGATTTCTTACCGAATTGAAAGAGAATAGAATAATAAAAATAACCCTGGAACCCGAATGGGATCGACATGAGTGCAAACGAAGCTACGAATGGAGGAGAGAAGTAGGACATGTGTGTGCACACCTAGAGGGGGGGTGAATAGGTGATCAAGCTAAAAGTGATAAACGGTGAAAACTTTTTTTATTTTCTGCAACAAGTTTAATTCAGACAGCTACGCCTGTCTGCTTTAGTGTCTGCTTTAGCTTATGTTCTTTGTTTCTTATTATCAGACAGCAAGACATGTCTGCTTTAGTGTCTGGATAGTGGTGTGAATAACAAAAAAAATGCAAAACGTGAATGACAGTTAAAGAGATAAACAGAAGTAAAAATCACACCAATATTTTTACGTGGTTCAGCCCCTATCCTCTAATCTAGTGGCCTAATCCACATCCAATCCCAACTAGGATTGGAGACTCTTTTTATTAAACTTAATATTCAATTAAATACAATAAAAAGAACTCCCTGTTACAAAGAAGCCTTAAATCTGATGTTGGACACCAATGCCCCCCTTGCACCTCTGCAACTTGTACACCTCTGCATCTGTTCTCACCTCTGAGACCTTTGAAGCTTCCTTTGAATAGACCCACTAAACTCTAGACAACTCCAGACCACCAAAGCTAACAGTTTTGTTTTTCAGATTACAATGATGGTGATTCCAATGGAATATAAACTTTCTAGCTTAAGAATAACAGGAAATTGATTGCTAGAAAGACTATTAGAAAGCTATAAGAATTAAGAATAATGAATTGCTGCTTTCCAATCGTTGGGCTCCCTTCATAATCGAGCATGATGAAGCTGTATATAACATGAAGGCCAACGGCTATATTTGTTAGCAATAAATCAGATAATTTAAATCCCATAATTAAAGCTATAATATTGACCAACGGATATAAACAGAAGCTAGAATAGGAAACACATATCACAATTGATATACCCCATGATTTTAGCATTTAAAGAGACCAACAAATTTTGGTAAATCAAGGATATAATAAGAGTCCAAATAAAATAAGTTGTCATACAAGATTAGTCCAGTTGGATCACATAATTCTAACAAACTGATTTATCCAAGATCTATATATATAACGGGAATAATATATTTAATAGCACAAATGATTAGTCCAGTTGAAAATACATGATTCCAATAAACTGATTTATCCAATATATATATATATATATATATATATATATATATATATATATATATATATATATATATATATATTCCTTGACAGCTATAAAGAATCCCACAATATCAAGAGTCATAAATATAAATCTATATCAAACTTGATTAAAGGAAATTGATAGGATTTGTTAAAGATTTGTTAATACATGTTTCCTTAATAGATGGACATTTTAAACCAAAACAGATTCCTTAAAATACCAACCTTCCTTAATAAACTCCAATTCAAATCTTCCTTAATAACCTCCAATTCAAATTTGAAAGGATTTTAAATCATTCCAACTTACCAACTAAAGATATCAGTAATCAATATACATGCAAATATAGGTTGTTATATAAATAACCATAACTCATGCATATTATAATATTATAAAACATTTATAAGCCATAATTCATGCATATTATAATATTATAGCAGACCATGCACACGTCTAATATATTTAAATTTGTCATCATTCAAAACATCATAAAATCAAAAACTAACAAATATTACATCAACAATACTACAAAATTAACACTTATGAAGATTTAGGGAGTACATTTTTAAGAAGAAATAAAGAATGACGATAAATTCTATATCAATATTAAAACTTATTAACACTTACTAATACTTACTAACACTTATTAACAATTATTTATATATATATATATATATATATATATATATATATATATATATATATATGACGAGAAATTTATATCAATATTAAATAACAGCGTATATTTATTACGATCATAATCCATAGACGTATATTTTATTTTTTAAAAAAAATAATTTAAAAAATGGTCAATTTCACGTAGCAAAATCAAATTAAAACGTTTAATATAGGACGGAGAGTACTAATTATCTAAAAATAATAATAATTATCTATTAAATTAACAATATTGTAATGTATTTTTAATAAATATCGTGTTTATCACAAGTCGAGAGAAAAGAAATTATTTCCCATCTCTAATATTACACACATGTAAAAAAGCGTTAAATTTTCATTTACTTATATTTAGTCTAAGAGACACTGATATTAATTAATCTAAGACACAATATTATTATGCTTTCTCCCGTTATAACTTTCGCTCCAATATATTATATTTCCCTCCCAAAATTGTTTACCGCTTGGATATATTATATTTCGTTCCAATATATTTGGTCTCCTCTGGCGCATAGGGTTTTATTAACAGACGTATCTTCGCAAGTCAGATCCTCTAGTGAGTACAAGTTTTTTGGGTTTTTCTTTTTCTTAGAAAGTAATTCTGTTTGGTATAAGAAGTATTTCTGGGTTTTTTTTTTTAGATATGCTGATTGATTTGAAGATCTGAAAAAGGATTAGTATCATCTTTCTGTGACATAAAGGTAGAGTCTTGAACTTTTTCCCCTTTTATCTTTTGTTTAGCTAGCTTTCTTCTTCTCTTTAGATCTCATTAAGTTTTTTATTTTTTATTTTTTTATTTATATTTATATATAATTAAAATATTATTTTATATGTGTTTTTTTTATTTTGGTATTTAGTGATTGACATGTACTGTATTTTTCTTTTGCTTTCACAAACAGTGATACAGTTTGGTGGTTTCTTTTAAGACCAAGCCTAGTAAATGGTAGACAAAAAGAAAGCATTTTGAGGTAATGGAAGTATAATTTTGTTCGGAGGGGGCAAATTTTTATTTTATATTTTTTGTAAATGTGGGTTTTGTTCCTTTTCTCAAGATTTTAAATACACTCTATATATTTTACATATACAACTGTAGATAGAGACTCCTACCATCTCTTTGAAGCAAAGTCTTACTTTTCGATGGAGTACTACCACCTATGTATACTTATATATATTGCATTGAAATTTCACCTGTGTATCCACTTTTAGCTATCCATGTCCTCGGCCTTGGATCAAATCTACTCATTTTATGGATATGATTTTGCATTTTGTGCTGTTGGAAAATAAAGTGAGAGATTTTATCACTCTTACCAAATTGCCCTTCACATATTGTGTTATACTTCATTGGGTTGACTACATTAACTTGACATGTAGAAGGACATTTTGGTAATAAATGTCGTCGGCCATAATTGGACGGCTGTGGGTTAGCCACTGAAAGTTACTTCTTTCATTTCCATCGTCTGTTAATTTTAATTGTTAAATTAATTGAACTATGTATAATCATCTGCATTTGATGATCACTTGGCAAAGCTTTTGAGTAGACTCGTGGGGCTTTATTAGGTACTTAGTAATTGCTTGTCGGCTTTCGTTTTCAGTAAATAAGAATTATGTGATCATACCAGATTCTCGAAGCTACTCATCTTGCATAATTGGTACTTAAAAAAATGTCTGGCCCTGGATTTAAAAGGAAAGGAGCAACTCAAACAAGAAAATATTTAGACTCGCAAAATGTTGAGGTCTTTGAGGATAATGAAGAAGTTGAACTTAACTTAACTGAAGGTTCAAATCCTTGTCTAAGAAGAAGAATTATGCTGACATCAAGTCTTCCAAGAAGCCCAATCACAAGATCACGAATTATGCTGACATCAAGTCCTCCAAGAAGCCTAATAACAAGATCACAAACTCGATCTGCTTAACCATCACGTGTGGGTCGAACAAGCAAATTACGTTCAATGATTGCAAGGTCACCGAATGCCAATGATGGTCATGCGAATGAAGTGCGTACTCCAATTTCTACCTCGATACAACGTACTAATGACACTATAGTTGGTGAAAACTCTACCCCACCAGCAGAATGTGGCCCGACACCGATGTCCGATGAGCAAGGGTATGGACAATGTGAGTTTTATGTAAACTTATTTAGTAGACATATGTTATACACATTGTGTGTGTGTGTGTGTGTGTGTATATATATATATATATATATATATATATATATATGATATACATAATTATTGTTTTCTTGTTAATTTGTTGTTCCTTTTACTTTTTGACATCTAATATTTTGAATAACATCATCTTCAACAAAGAATATACGCAGACCTACTCGCGGTATTAGTCTCGAGAAATTCACCAAGGCAAAAGGAAAGAAGTTGGCAATCAATGTGTCACCTAGTAAAGGAAGGCCCGTAGATCCTACAGAACCTGCTAAGTTGTCGTCAGAGATAGGATTGATGGTCCGCCACCACCTCCCAGTGAACACCAAGTTCAAGGATATTATAGAGGGAGTAATTGAAGAATCATTGTCAAGGGTTGAAGGAAGATGCAGAATATTAAATTATATCAAATATTGTTATTCATAGTTGAGTCTGCATTTATCCTTTTTGGCAATTAGTTTTTGTTTTATGCCTTGTTTATAAATCAATGGAGAATGACACTCATTAGGATACATGATTTGTTAGATAAAAGGTGTGAGTAACAGTTGAATTCATGGATTAGAGTTTAATAGGCAAATTTTGCTGATTTTTGTCTCATGAGCTGGTTAGTTTTGCTGGATTATTTTTTCTTTAGGCTCACTTCGATATCGACCTTTCTAAAGCTCATGTGAACCGTGTTGCACTTGGAATAATGAAGGATAGGAATAGAGGACAGAGGTGTAAGCTTTACAAATTATTCAAAACTTTTCAATCAACCGTAGATGCTAGGAAAAATCCTCCAAACAATGTTGATATTGCCAAGTGGAATGAAATGTGTGATTATTGGACATCGTCAAAATTTATTGTATGATTATTCTAACTTTAATCGTTTATTTTATATGCTTATTATTTTCAATTTTTTTAAAAGATTAGATTTTTATTATTTGTTCAATGAATTTTTTTTCCAGCATCGGTCAGAAGTAAACAAGAAAAATCGAGGCAATAATTACATTCACAGTGGAGGGTCCAAACCATTTGTTATTCATCATTATGAGAATGTATATATTTATATATGTTTCAAATTGGTTAAATTTGTTGAGGATTGTGATCTTGTGTGAACCAGCCTAATATTTTCAGCAAGTAGGATCTTTTAAGATCGCCTAATAGTCCATTGAGTGTTTCATTCTCATCTTTAACTTCAGCAGAATCAACCACTGCCCTATGTAATAAAGGATTTCACTCATGCATTAAGAAATGAGGCAAAGGACTTTAAATAAACATCTACAAAATGGTGAACACAATACTAGAAACACAAACTAACAAGCTATGCTTGAAACTAGAAAACCAGGATACTTAAGCCTTATTTCATGTTCCTTGTACAAAAAAATTATACAATAATGCTCTCGTTATTAATTATTCTAATTTGATTTTCAGGGAGATCCAATTGAAGGTTACAAGAGCACACATCAGAAAAAGGAAACAAACGACTGGATACAACCTGAAAATGAAGCTGCATACGTAAGTTATACAAACCTTATCTTGTTTTTAAATTTAGGATTATGTAATGAATTAGTTGCATTTGTTGTTAATTTCACAGAATGAAATGAAATTACTTGAGTCTGAGTGCACCTCTGAGATGAACGCAGAATCTGGAAATTTTGACAATAATGACAAAAGGGAGATTATGACTCGAGTGTTGGGTAAGAAGGCAGGGAGATTGATTGACTTTGGATTTAGACCTCGAGCAGAGAAGTCTTCGTCTATCGATAAAGAAAAAGTTGCATTGGCAGCAGAGTTAGAAGTGTCTCACAAAAAAAATGAAGAGCTTGAAGCAACCATTCAGAAACACTACAAAAAAATAGACATTTGGCAACAATTTTTCGAGCCAATAATGCATGTTTAGCAACGAAATTTGTCATTCGTTGCAGTTTATGAAAGACTTTCATTTTTCGTAACGAAATTCATAAGTCGTGGCAAAAATTCATTGCCAAATCGTTGGTAGGAAAAAAAACACACCGCCTATTTTCTTTTTTGTTGCCGATGAGATTTCTCCTCATCGTCGGCAACGAAAATTTTTTTGTTGCTATATTTCGTTGCCTAATATAGGCCACATTCATTGGCAGCAATTTTTTCCGTTGCGTATTTAATACATTTTTTTACAACGACTAGTAAATTATTGTCCAAAATTAAGACAAACCCAATAAGCATGCCTCTTTTTTTTCCCCCCAAAACGCATCATTTTTCATTTAAAATTTTTTATTTATTTGGACACAATTTTATACAGTGAAATATTTCACTCCATCCGTCTCAAAATAAATGTCCAGTTTTATTTTTTTAAAGTTATAATTTTTGAAATTAAAATTGAGCACATATAGATATATTTTCTAATTTATAAAAATTAAAGTTTGTAGTTAATTGGATGTAGTTTATAATGATCATATTCGTACAATTATAATTTTGAAAAAAAAAATATAATTAATTTCTAAAATAGTTTATATGAATTTTTCTTGTAAATCGTTATTTTACATATATACTTTTTGACAAGAGATTGGCAAGGAATCGAAATCGCTCCCGAAATTGCACCAAAAATCAACCAAATTGCACCAATTAAGCTGCGCCAATAGTTCAGGCATAGACCAATTAAATTGCATCAATGGTATGTAAGTTTTTTTTTAACTCCTTTTTTTCAAATTATCCTTTTCCTTGACTTGTAAATTTATTTATAATCAAATATTAATTTTTCTTTATATCTTGAATTATTAGGTGTTTGGCAATGACTTATAAGTTGGTCAAACTAAGTTATAAGTCATTTGTTATTATTTAGTGTTTGACAATAACTTAACTTTTAACTTTTTTTTGACTTAAAAGTCATTATTAAATTTTCCTTATGCTTCATGTGTAAGACCCCAACTTTTATAAATAAAGATGAATTTTCTATAAATATCATTTTTGAATATTATGGAGTTAATTTGATATAATGTTATAGTTGTGGGTAATATTTATAAATTTTGCAAAGTACGCAAGTTGTTATATAATATTCGATTCGTCGGGGAATATTCGTTTTAACAGGTAATATTCGTACAACGGCACAATCATTGGTAGACCCCACAGCGGAATTATTGTCAGATTGAGAAAACGACAAAAATATTTTATTAAAAATAACGGCGAAAGTTTTACCATTGTTACTGTTGAACTACTCGGTAGTAAAAGTACAGTAATATGTGTGGTTGCATAGTAGCACACGGTATTGATTATTAATGCTTATGTGAGAAGTCACTCAATTTGGTTCAATTATTGTCAGTTAATAATATGAATTATTTAGCGATAATGAAGTTTTGTTTTATTCGTATTATTAACGTAATAAAACAGAAACATCTTTTTATATAAAATAGAATACTTTATTAAAGTTATTCTATAAATAGAATATATTATATTTTATTTAAAAGATTTTTCTTTAAATATGGACCGTCAGATAAAAGTAATCAATCTGGACCGTTCATGGATTAGTTACTATGCATTCCATTTTTCTATAAATAGCAGCTCATTCCTTCATTATTTCTTACGAATTCACTGAACTCTAGAGAGAGAAACTATAGATAGAAACTATAGAGAGAGAGAAGAAAAGTATTCTGCTACTTAACTACTTCCTTATTTCAGTTCTTCTTTAAAACGGTAAGGGGTGTTATTCTTTCTTATTCAGGAAGAGAACTGTTGTTATTCCATTGCTTATTATTCTGTTGGAATAACCTGTATACGCGGTCTACCCTATACTTGGTGACATTCTTCTATTATTCTGTTAGAACATCCTGTCTGTGTGTTTTACACCGGACCTGGTTCCGTCTTTATTATTATTCTGTTGGAACATCCTGTCTGTGTGTTTTACACCGGACCTGGTTCTGTCTTTATTATTATTCTGTTGGAATATCCTGTATGTGCGTTTTACGCCGGACCTGGTTCTATTATTTATTATTCTGTTAGAATAACCTGTCTGTGCGGTCTATCGCATGCATGGTGATTTCTTTTGTTATTCCATTCTTTATTATACTCAGTTGGTTAAAACTTTGACTTCTATACTCCATGAAATTAGTGGAATATCTTTGATATTTGCGCTTCATCTAGTATCTTTTCATAAAAATATTCTTCTAAGAATTCTTAAATTTTACTCCACAAAGCAGTATCATATTGACAATTTGGACGTTGTTAATTCTTGGATAAATTAATTCTTGAACTTATTGTTTTGAATTCTTATATCATTGTCATCATCCTCATGTTTATAAAATGTTGAAAGTCATCTGTGGCCTGTAGTGCATAGATGGACTTGGTATGATTATGACCAGGGATTATTCGGTATAATCATGACCGTAATGTTACAAATGATGTGGTAAAAGTCCTCATTGGCCTGTAGTGCATTGATGGACAGTTGTTGGCATGATCATGACCATTAATGAATACACAAATATTCTTGGCTCGTAGTGCATGGATAATTGTGGTCGTGATACTAAAGAATATCCTTGGCCGTAGTGCAGGGGTGATTCGATGATGTGGATTATTTTATTAAGCTGAGTCCCAGCGATAACAGTGTTGAAAAATCTTTTAAATCATTAAAGATAGTAGATTTTATTATCTACTTGACTCTTTTAATGGATTGCTTGTTCCGCTGAAGTTAAACTTGATGTCTATTATATTTTATCAGTTTAACATTGTTGGAGACTAATGATAATTTATTCTGCATTATCTTAGTCATAATATTTCTTACTGGGCTAGTTAAGCTCACCCTTTCTTTCACTGTTCTCTTCAGGAAATGAGAATATAGCTGGGACGAGTCAGAAAACGGAGTGATGGTCCAGAGGATAGCATTAGTAGTCCTCACTATTCTGTGAAATAGTGTGGTAATAATTGTAATGAGGACTCCTTTTGAGTATGGATACTCTCTAGTAGATAATATTTGTATTCAAACTCATAGTTATGTTTTGTCGTATTGTACATGATAGTTGTATTAGTAAGTTGTATTTGAATTCTGTACCATGTATCTGGCGACCCAAGATGGGTGATGTATACCTAATTTTGGGGGTGTCACAGTTGGTATCAGAGCTTAGGGATATGATCCCTGGCTAAGATGTGAGACTAGAACTAGGAGGGGAGAGACGGAAAATTCTTTCACTAGTATGACCTACCTAAGTTTATTTGTTATTTAATTGGTTGGTCAGAGTATATTGATAATATGTGACATGTTAATTAACCCTTGTTTTGTGGCAGTATTTGAAAATGACAGCTGAAAATGTCAACAATGAAGTGAATGAGACCGTGGCACCTCTAATCACCAACCAGGATAATGTAATATCAGGCGAAGAAGAAATTAGAGATATCTACGTGGTAAGTGAAGAACTAATAGTTGCACCCGAGCTAGTGGCAGAGGTAGCAGCTGAGAGTGAGGAAGAAGAGGAAGAAGAGGAACCTGAGGAGCATTGGTTAGAAGAAATTTATGATCAAAACTTAGAATTACAAAATCGTGTTCATGAGTTAGAAGAGCAGGCTGAAGAACGGCAGGCGGCCGTGGAGCAAAGAGATGTAACGATTCAAAATTGTGTTACCTGATATGTGATACTCGAACAAAATCACGCTTTGACAGAGTGTAAGATATTAAAGTTGGAATCTGAGATTTCAAATATCAAGGATCAGCTGAAAGAAGAAACAACTGAACGAGTGAGAATGAAGGATGCATGGGTAAAAGCCGCACGACGTGTTGATATTATAGAAAGAGACGTCCGATCCAAAAAGGCTAAAATAGATGATATACATTTCTCTTTTTGGACAGCAATTGGGAGAACCCAACATCGAGTTTTGAATTACCCTGTACAGAGCGGTCAATCTAAACTCGATATGGATCGAAGATTGATGATTCAGATCATGAAGCAGGAGTACGATGAAGCAGTTGAGGGTGGAATATGCCCTATATTAAAGTCAATTCCTACGATAGTGATGACATCAAATGCTACCCCAGACAAGTCAAAGCCGGGTAGTTCAAGGGAGAGTGGTTGTTATTTATTCTTGATTCAAAAGTTGAGCTTTTATTTCAGAAGTCTTTGATTCACTCGCATTTTATTATATATTGTTATTTCATTTTTTTATACTTGTGGGCAATCATGCTCACTCTTGCGTAATAATAATATTGCAGTTAAGAACGAAAGGTACGATGAGCCTTCTACTAGCAAAGGCAAAGCTAATAAGTGATGAAGACTTGTTATTTAATTTTAAGAATGTTATTGTAAAGACTTGATGTTGTTAAGACTTATTTGCTTATGTTTCCGCACAGATGTTTAAGGTTAGTTTGGCCTGGGATTGTATTTATTATTCAGATGTTATAACCCCATAAGGGGAGGATTTTATTTCTATCCATTGCATGGTTTGCATTTATTATGGGTAGATAGATAGATGATATTTGTACAGTGAACACCAAATTTCGTGTAATCGAAGTACCCGAATTTGGGGGTGTCACAGGTTAGTATCAAATCTGTAGGTTATGAACCTTAGGTGGGGGAACAACCTTAGGTAGTAACCTTACATAGTGATGGAAAACTCTTATCGAGTTCTAGAAAATGAATTTTTGTAATTCATTGAAGATAATAAAAGACTTTATGTGCTTATGTGTGACGCCCCCAAAATAGGTATACAACACCCATTCTGAGTCGCCAAAATACATGGTACAGAAACAACTACATCTTTACTATTAAAACATAAGAACTGTGAGTTTAAATACAAATATTGTCATCTAGACAATATCCACACTCAAATAAGTCCTCATTACAATTATTGATACATTATTTCACAAAAATGGTGAGGACTACTAAAATAACTTCTAGAACCATCATTCCATACCCTGACTAGTACTCGCTACATTCTCGCCTCCTGAGAAAAATAGAACAAAAAGGAAAAAGGTGAGCTCAACTAGCCCAGTAAAGAACATTATGACTAAGATAATACAGAACAAATTATCGTTAGTCTTCAACAGGGAAAAAATCTAATAGAATATAATAGACAACAAGTTTTAAATCAATATTCGCAGCGGAAAATAATAATTCATAGAAGAGTTACGTAGAGAATGAAATCTACTATTATCTATGAATTTAAAAGTCCATCATCAATATTTTATCCCTGTAACATCAATCAATATTCATCTTTGCACTACAAGCCAAAGATATTCATCAGTTGGTCATGTTCATCTCAACACCTGTACATCTTTGCACTACGGGCCAAAGATATTCATCAGAAATCATTCATCTTTGCACTACAGGCCAAAGATATTCAGTTATATCATCATTTAGGACTGGGGATGATGAAAAATATTTTAAAGAAAACGAATCCAGTGAAACAAAATAACAAATATTAAGGATTCGTATTTCGATTTATCCATGTCCAAAAATACCTTATAAATAATCATAGTGAAGTAAAATTCAATATTGATCAAAACATGAATACAATTAAAGTTAGTATCCAGAATAGATATTTTGGACGAAAAGAAAAAAATTTCATTTTTCG
This sequence comes from Panax notoginseng, assembly GCA_016801055.1. Taxonomy (NCBI): domain Eukaryota; kingdom Viridiplantae; phylum Streptophyta; class Magnoliopsida; order Apiales; family Araliaceae; genus Panax; species Panax notoginseng. The sequence goes on along the minus strand of CM029013.1, from coordinate 232,404,415 downwards.
GTGAATAGTAACTCATGAATAGTAATCCTTACATGAATAGTTCTAAATTTGATAAAAAATTTCAACCAATATTTCGGCATAATGATATTGAAGAAATAATATCATTTTCGAATAAAATAACATCCCTTACCTCGTAAAGACAGTACTTCTAGTTGAAACACCGGATATAGGCTATGACTTGAACTTGCACCGTATAGCAACACTCAAAGTATTAAAATACTCACAAGAATACGCTCACTAATATAGAGAGAGAAAGAGAGAGAATATTTCAGTTTCTGGTGTGATTTTCAATTCTAACCTAAGCACCCTATTTATAGGAAAATGCTTAGAACACCAAAGCAGAAAATTTAATATAATAATAATATATTTATACAATTGTCAAGCCCACCTTAGACAACTGATCTCAGCCCATTTATATCACATGTTAGCCCACTTGAATGCAAAAAAACATTTTTCTTCAAAATAATAATTAAAACTTCCAAAAATCAATTATTTCAGAACTCCGAAACTTCAATAATTCACAACAAATAGCATTTTTATCAGAAAATTCGAATCTCGCAATTTTTTATAGGAAATTCAATTCTCTACAACTTTGCATAAAAAAGTTTTTCCAAATTCCAAACAGAAATTGACTGAAATCCATAAACAGACGATTTTACAAGCTATAATCAAATTTCGGTCAATTATTGGGGTCCACCGACACACCAAACATGTGTTAATCATTTAATGCCACAAAATCCTCCTCATATACTCATATATCCCACATTCATTGTAAAAATATCATCATTATAATAAAATATTATTTTATCAGAAAAGATAAAATATAAATTTTCAACAATTGTCACATTAAAAATTTTCTCCATCAATATCCACATAAAATCAATATTTTTCTCATCATATAAATCAATAATTAATTATTCAGAAATAATATTACAGAATCACAATACTAACAACTAGGCAGTTCCCAGGAAAGAGGGGGCCTTCCAATAAGGATCTCTCCTTACTGGCGCGTAATTAGATGACCAAACCTCTCCTTAGACAGAACTTTCTAGACATTGTGTAAGACCCCAACTTTTATAAATAAAGATGAATTTTCTATAAATATCATTTTTGAATATTATGGAGTTAATTTGATATAATGTTATAGTTGTGGGTAATATTTATAAATTTTGTAAAGTACGCAAGTTGTTATATAATATTCGATTGGTCGGGGAATATTCGTTTTAACAGGGAATATTCGTACAACGGCACAATCATTGGTGGGCCCCACAACAGAATTATTGTCGGATTAAGAAAACGACAAAAAATATTTTATTAAAAATAACGGCGGAAGTTTTACCATTGATACTGTTGAACTACTCGGTAGTAAAAATACGTGTGGTTGCATAGTAGCACAAGGTATTGATTATTAATGCTTATGTGAGAAGTCATTCAGTTTGATTCAATTATTGTCAGTTAATAATATGAATTATTTAGCGATAATGAAGTTTTGTTTTATTCGTATTATTAACGTAATAAAACAGAAATATCTTTTTATATAAAACAGAATACTTTATTAAAGTTATTCTATAAATAGAATATATTATATTTTATTTAAAAGATTTTTCTTTAAATATGGACCGTCAGATTAAAGTAATCAATCTGGACCGTTCATGGATTAGTTACTATGCATTCTATTTTTCTATAAATAGCAGCTCATTCCTTCATTATTTCTTACGAATTCACTGAACTCTAGAGAGAGAAACTATAGAGAGAGAGAGAAAAAAAGTATTCTGCTACTTAACTACTTCTTTATTTCAGTTCTTCTTTAAAACGGTAAGGGGTGTTATTCTTTCTTATTCATGAAGAGAAATGTTGTTATTCCATTTCTTATTATTCTGTTGGAATAACCTGTATACGCGGTCTACCCTATACTTGGTGACATTCTTCTATTATTCTGTTGGAACATCATGTCTGTGTGTTTTACACCAGACCTGGTTTAGTCTTTATTATTATTATGTTGGAACATCCTGTCTGTGTGTTTTACACCGGACCTGGTTTCGCCATTATTTATTATTCTGTTGGAACATCCTGTCTGTGTGTTTTACACCGGACCTGGTTCCGTCTTTATTATTATTCTGTTGGAACATCCTGTCTGTGTGTTTTACACCGGACCTGGTTCCGTTTTTATTATTATTCTGTTGGAATATCCTGTCTGTACGTTTTACGCCGGACCTGGTTCCATTATTTATTATTCTGTTGGAATAACCTGTCTGTGCGGTCTATCGCATACATGGTGATTTCTTTTGTTATTCCATTCTTTATTATAATCAGTTGGTTAAGTTTTGACTTCTATACTCCATAAAATTTGTGGAATATCCGTGATAATTGCGTTTCATCCAGTATCTTTTTATAAAAATATTCTCTAAGCATTCTTGAATTTTACTCCACAAAGCAGTATCATGTTGACAATTTGGACGTTGTTAATTCTTGGATAAATTAATTCTTGAACTTGTTTTATTGAATTCTTATATCATTGTCATCATCCTCATGTTTATAAAATGTTAAAAGTCATCTGTGGCCTGTAGTGCATAGATGGACTTGGTATGATTATGACCAGGGATTATTCGGTATAATCATGACCGTAATATTAAAAATGATGTGGTAAAAGTTCTCATTGGCCCGTAGTGCATTGATGGACAGTTGTTGGCATGATTATGACCATTAATGAATACACGAATATCCTTGGCCGTGGTGCAGGGGTGATTCGATGATGTGGATTATTTTATTAACCTGAGTCCCAGCGATAATAGTGTTGAAAAATCTTTTAAATCATAGAAGATAGTAGATTTTATTCTCTACTTTACTCTTTTAATGGATTGCTTGTTCCGCTGCAGTTAAACTTGATATTCGTTATATTTTATCAGTTTAACACTGTTGAAGGCTAATGATAATTTATTCTGCATTATCTTAGTCATAATATTTCTTACTGGGCTAGTTGAGCTCACCCTTTCTTTCACTGTTCTCTTCAGAAAATGAGAACGTAGCTGGGGCAAGTCGGGGAACGGAGTGATGGTCCGAATGATAGTATTAGTTAGTAGTCCTCACTATTCTATGTAATGGTGTGTTAATAAATGTAATGAGGACTCCTTTTGAGTATGAATACTCTCTAGAAGATAATATTTGTATTCAAACTCACAGTTTATATTTTGTCGTATTGTACACAACAGTTGTATTAGTAAGTTGTATTTGTATTCTGTACTATGTATCTGACAACCCAAGATGGGTGATGTATACCTAATTTTGGGGGCGTCACAGTTGGTATCAGAGCTTAGGGATATGATCCCTGGCTAAGATGTGAGAATAGAACTAGGAGGGGAGAGACGGGGAATTCCTTCGCTAGTATGACCTACCTAAATTTATTTGCATGGTATTTAATTGGTTGGTCATAATATAAGGATAATATATGACATATCAATTAACTTTTATTTTGTGGCAGTATCTGAAAATGGCATCTGAGAATGTTGAGAATAGCAATGGAGCACAGGCGACTATTGATTCACCACATATCAATAATCAGGATAATGTGCATCAGGAAGGTGACAATCCTCATGCAAACAACAACACTGACTAGATGATGAATGGTGGAATATTCAGAGGCTTTCTGCAGTTCATGCAACAGCAGGCGAGAGCGGCTCTTGTCCAAAATATAGGTGGAAACACTGAAAACTCTCGGACGGTCACCGCTAAACAGTTCAAGGAGCTGGGACCACCAAAGTTTAAGGGAGAGCCAAAACCACTTATAGCGGAAACATGGATAAAGCAGATCACTAAGATATTTAATGTCTTGGGATGCTCCGAGGAGCAAAAGGTTCCCTTTGTCGCCTTTATGTTGCGAGGAGAGGCAGATTACTGGTGGGAATCAATTAAGCGTACTCAGCCTGCCGCACTGAAGATGTCTTGGGAGAAGTTCCAAGAGCTGTTCAATGACAAATACTTTCCCAAAAGTGTTCGTCACATGAAGGAGGTGGAGTTCATCAAATTGGAGCAGAATAATATGACCGTGTCGCAGTATGAGGCTAAATTTGCTGAGTTATCCCGATTTGCGTCCCACTTGGTGGATAATGAAGAGCGAATGACGCAAATATTTTTGCGAGGTTTGAAACCTGAGATACGTCAACATCTTATTTCTCATAAACTGTGTTTGTATTCAGATGTTGTGAATAGGGCTCAGTTAGTGGAGCGCGATAACGTGTCAACGCAACCAAAAGAGGGCAGTCGACAAAATGATAATACCAGTGAGAGCAGTCATCGAAGCGGTGACAACAAGCGTGGAGGGAATCAGCATGCCAGAAATGGTAACCACTTCGGTGGTAATCAGTGTAACACCCCCAAAACAGGTCCATTCCATCCAACCCATTTTGAGTCGCCAAATACATGGTACAGAAAACAACTACAACTTTATTATAACAATTGTCGTGCAAAATACAACAACACATATGCTGTGAGTTTGGATACAAATATATACCAAATGTGACTCATGTTCCAACCGTGGACATCACCTCACAATGACACCTTACATAAAGGTATAGTCAAAAACTGTTTTAGAAATTAGAATCTTTGGGAAGTGCTCAAGGAAACCTTCGTACATGGGAGACCATACTTCTAGGTTATGATAGATATCATATGGCCACAGAATTATCCTTGGTTGACCCAATAGTCCCCAAAGAAAAATGAGAAGATTACTATCATATTCTTTCCAATGGTGAGTCTTCTCTTGACATATCATTATCTCCACTGTCTCTATCTGAGAATTATACTTCAAACAAACACCAAGATTATATAGGTAGTGCTCGTATATATACTCAGCAAGTGGATGAGCACATCCATGTCTTATGATGACACGAGGTTGTATGTCGTTAGACACCTTGTATGATAGTGGCAAATCACCCTTCCAACGTTGGGTACACCTTACCCTATTGGATTCACCAAATAAAACTACTAAATGAACTTTTCAATACTGCTTCGGGAGAACATCCACAGCTAGAGACCACCGTTCTATTTCCCCGTTACCCTCACTCGACCCAGCTACACTCTTATTACCTGAAAGGAATTGTGAAGCAAAAGGGTGAGCACAACTAGCTCAGTAAAGAATATCTTGACTAAAGATAATTAAATTATCAATAGCCTCCATCAATAATAAATCAGAGATTTAGAACATATGGTAAATGATAAAAATTTCAACCATAGTTGCAGCGGAACGAGCAATCCATTAGAAGAGTCAAATAGACCATAAAGTCTATTATCTTCTCCATGTTAAAAGTCCACCAACAATGTTTTATCCCTGTAACATCAATCAACAGTTCCTTTCCACAATCATATGAATAATTCATAATCATAATTGTGATTCTAAATTTCACATCCAAGACGAAGATAATTTTCATCACCTGTCTTTACCTGAAACATCAAATATCATGGTTATACCAAATCACAGTTCCTGTTCATAATCATACTAATAAATTCATCTTTGCACCACGGGCCAAAGATATTCATCAACAATTCATCTTTACACTACATGCCAAAGATATTCAACAACAAGTCATCTTTGCACTACGGGCCAAAGATATTCATCAACAACTCATCTTTGCACTACAGGCCAAAGATATTCCTCAATAGTTCATATTTGCACTACAGGCCAAATATATTATTATCTCAAAGAAATATATAATCAATTCAGAATTTATATAACCAATAATTATAACCATGTTGATCATTTCACCTTTGTACTTAAGCTAAAGATATTCAATTATAAATTTAATGGTCATGATCATACCAGTCAAAAATTTAACTTTGCACTACTGGCCAAAGAGAACCCTAGTCATGATCGTATCAAAAATTTACCCATCTTTACACTCAAGTCAAAGAGAAATATCATCATTAGGGTTATAAAAATGTTATATATGATAATAAAAATAATATGATCAACATATAGTTTTAATCTCAAGAGTAATATTCATAAATCAACTATAATTTGGTTAGAAAAAGAAACCAATTTTGTCGTGAATAGTAACTCGTGAATAGTAACCCATGAATAGTAACTCGTGAATAGTAACTCATGAATAGTAACTCCTGAATAGTAACTCGTGAATAGTAACTCATGAATAGTAACTCGTGAATAGTAACTCGTGAATAATAACTCGTGAATAGTAACTCATGAATAGTAACTCGTGAATAGTAACTCATGAATAGTAACTCATGAATAGTAACCCCGACATGAAAAGTTCCAAATTTGATAAAAAGTTCAGATCAATACTTTGGCATAATGATATTGAAGAAAATAATATCATTTAAGAAGAAATAGCATCCCTTACTATCCCTTACTATCCCTTACTATCCCTTACCTCAAAAGAGCAGTACTCCCGACTGGAATAACGCTGAACGAACTTGCACCGTATAGCAACACTCAAGATATCAAAATACTCACAAGAATACACTCGATATATAGAGAGAGAAATAGAGAGAAAACTTCAGTTTCTGGTGTGTTTTTCAATTCTAACCTAAGCACCCTATTTATAGGAAATTGCTTAAAACACCAAAGCAGAAAATTTAATAAAATAATAATATAATTTTTTTAATTTCCTTAGCACACCACACCAGCTAATTTCAGCCATTAACACATGCCCACAAATGAAAAAAAAAACGTTTTTGTTAATATAATTATTTAAAACTTCCAAAAATCAATTATTTTGGAACTTCAGAACTTCAATAATTCATAATAAATAGTCCTTTTATCAGAAAATTCGAATCTCGCGAGTTTTTATAGGAAATTCAATTCTCTACAACTTTGCAGAAGAAAATTTTTCCAAATTTCAAACAAAAATTGACCGAAATCCACAAACGGACGATTTTACACGCTATAATAAATTTTCGGTCAAGAATTGTGTCCACCAACACACAAAACATGTGTTAAACATTTAATCCAACAAAAATACTCTTCCTCCTCATTTATTCATATATCCCACATTCATTGTAAAAATATCACCATTAATATATTATTAAAATAATATATTTAAATGAATTATTTTATCAGAAAAAGATAAAATATTAATTTTCAACAACTGTCACAGTTAAAAATTTCTCCATCTATATCCACATAAAATCAATATTTTCTTCATCATATAAATCAATAATTAATTATTCACAAATAATATTACAGAATCACAATACCGACAACCAGGCCGTTCCCAGGAAAGAGGGGGCTTTCCAATAAGGATCTCTCCTTACTGGCGCGCAATTAGATGACCAAACCTCTCCTTAGACAGAACTTTGTAGATATTGCCAATAATGTTATCTAATAATATTATTAAGATAATATGAATTATTGTTCCGATAATAGAAAATACTGTGTAGTGACAATTATTAAAACAACAATAATATAAAATATCAACGCAGCAATTATTGAATCAATAAAATAAAATACTGAACAGTAATTACTGTAAAAATTATTGAGTAATGTCTTCTTACGTAAAAATCAATAATTGGTGCAATACCGTGTGCTACTGTGCAACAACGCGTATTACTTTGTTTTAACCACCGGGTATTCTAACAGTGTTAACGGTAACAACTACGCCGTTATTTATAAACAACTTACTCTTGTCGTTTTCTTCATCCAATCGCTTTCCGTTATGGGGCCCACAAAAGGCTGCGCCGTCGTATGAATATTCCCCGACAGTAAGAATATTCCACGATCAAACGAATATTCACCGATAACAATGAATATTTTATAACCACTTGTGTATTTCCAAAAAAAATTCATATATCACCCTTAACTTTAATATTTATCAATTTAACCATTTACTGAATAGTAATTATAAGAAAAATTGAATACTTTTATTTCATAAAATTCGGGGTCTTACAATCTCCCCTCCTTATAAAATTTCATCCTCGAAATTTACGTACCTGGTATTTCAAAGAGTTGAGAATACCTTGCTTTTATTTCGGATTCCATCTTCCTTGTCATCATGATTTCTCCATTGCTCATCTCCTGTATTTCAGATATCATTCTAGAATACAGCTTCAAAAACAAAGGTTAATTTAACAAATTAACATATCACATAATATCCCGATATTATGACTGACCAACAAATAAGCTTAGGTAGGACACACTAGCGAAGGATTTACTTGTCTCTTCCCTCCCAGTCCTATTCCCCGATCTCCACCAGAGATCATATCCCTAAGCTCTGATACCAAATGTAACGCCCCCAAAACAGGTCCATTCCATCCAACCCATTTTGAGTCGCCAAATACATGGTACAGAAAATAACTACAACTTTATTACAACAATTGTCGTGCAAAATACAACAACACATATGCTGTGAGTTTGGATACAAATATATACCAAATGTGACTCATGTTCCAACCGTGGACATCACCTCACAATGACACCTTACATAAAGGTATAGTCAAAAACTGCTTTAGAAATTAGAATCTTTGGGAAGTGCTCAAGGAAACCTTCGTACATGGGAGACCATGCTTCTAGGTTATGATAGATATCATATGGCCACAGAATTATCCTTGGTTGACCCAATAGTACCCAAAGAAAAATGAGAAGATTACTATCATATTCTTTCCAATGGTGAGTCTTCTCTTGACATATCATTATCTCCACTGTCTCTATCTGAGAATTATACTTCAAACAAACACCAAGATTATATAGGTAGTGCTCGTATATATACTCAGCAAGTGGATGAGCACATCCATGTCTTATGATGACACGAGGTTGTATATCGTTAGACACCTTGTATGATAGTGGCAAATCACCCTTCTAACGTTGGGTACACCTTACCCTATTGGATTCACCAAATAAAACTACTAAATGAACTTTTCAATACTGCTTCGGGAGAACATCCACAGCTAGAGACCACCGTTCTATTTCCCCGTTACCCTCACTCGACCCAGCTACACTCTTATTACCTAAAAGGAATTGTGAAGCAAAAGGGTGAGCACAACTAGCTCAGTAAAGAATATCTTGACTAAAGATAATTAAATTATCAATAGCCTCCATCAATAATAAATCAGAGATTTAGAACATATGGTAAATGATAAAAATTTCAACCATAGTTGCAGCGGAACGAGCAATCCATTAGAAGAGTCAAATAGACCATAAAGTCTATTATCTTCTCCATGTTAAAAGTCCACCAACAATGTTTTATCCCTGTAACATCAATCAACAGTTCCTTTCCACAATCATATGAATAATTCATAATCATAATTGTGATTCTAAATTTCACATCCAAGACGAAGATAATTTTCATCACCTGTCTTTACCTGAAACATCAAATATCATGGTTATACCAAATCACAGTTCCTGTTCATAATCATACTAATAAATTCATCTTTGCACCACGGGCCAAAGATATTCATCAACAATTCATCTTTACACTACATGCCAAAGATATTCAACAACAAGTCATCTTTGCACTACGGGCCAAAGATATTCATCAACAACTCATCTTTGCACTACAGGCCAAAGATATTCCTCAATAGTTCATATTTGCACTACAGGCCAAATATATTATTATCTCAAAGAAATATATAATCAATTCAGAATTTATATAACCAATAATTATAACCATGTTGATCATTTCACCTTTGTACTTAAGCTAAAGATATTCAATTATAAATTTAATGGTCATGATCATACCAGTCAAAAATTTAACTTTGCACTACTGGCCAAAGAGAACCCTAGTCATGATCGTATCAAAAATTTACCCATCTTTACACTCAAGTCAAAGAGAAATATCATCATTAGGGTTATAAAAATGTTATATATGATAATAAAAATAATATGATCAACATATAGTTTTAATCTCAAGAGTAATATTCATAAATCAACTACAATTTGGTTAGAAAAAGAAACCAATTTTGTCGTGAATAGTAACTCATGAATAGTAACCCATGAATAGTAACTCGTGAATAGTAACTCATGAATAGTAACTCCTGAATAGTAACTCGTGAATAGTAACTCATGAATAGTAACTCGTGAATAGTAACTCATGAATAGTAACTCATGAATAGTAACCCCGACATGAAAAGTTCCAAATTTGATAAAAAGTTCAGATCAATACTTCGGCATAATGATATTGAAGAAAATAATATCATTTAAGAAGAAATAGCATCCCTTACTATCCCTTACTATCCCTTACCTCAAAAGAGCAGTACTCCCGACTGGAATAACGCTGAACGAACTTGCACCGTATAGCAACACTCAAGATATCAAAATACTCACAAGAATACACTCGATATATAGAGAGAGAAATAGAGAGAAAACTTCAGTTTCTGGTGTGTTTTTCAATTCTAACCTAAGCACCCTATTTATAAGAAATTGCTTAGAACACCAAAGCAGAAAATTTAATAAAATAATAATATAATTTTTTTAATTTCCTTAGCACACCACACCAGCTAATTTCAGCCATTAACACATGCCCACAAATGAAAAAAAAACGTTTTTGTTAATATAATTATTTAAAACTTCCAAAAATCAATTATTTTGGAACTTCAGAACTTCAATAATTCATAATAAATAGTCCTTTTATCAGAAAATTCGAATCTCGCGAGTTTTTATAGGAAATTCAATTCTCTACAACTTTACAGAAGAAAGTTTTTTCAAATTCCAAATAGAAATTGACCGAAATCCACAAACGGACGATTTTACACGCTATAATAAATTTTCGGTCAAGAATTGTGTCCACCAACACACAAAACATGTGTTAAACATTTAATCCAACAAAAATACTCTTCCTCCTCATTTATTCATATATCCCACATTCATTATAAAAATATCACCATTAATATATTATTAAAATAATATATTTAAATGAATTATTTTATCAGAAAAAGATAAAATATTAATTTTCAACAATTGTCACAGTTAAAAATTTCTCCATCTATATCCACATAAAATCAATATTTTCTTCATCATATAAATTAATAATTAATTATTCACAAATAATATTACAGAATCACAATACCGACAACCAGGCCGTTCCCAGGAAAGAGGGGGCTTTCCAATAAGGATCTCTCCTTACTGGCGCGCAATTAGATGACCAAACCTCTCCTTAGACAGAACTTTGTAGATATTGCCAATAATGTTATCTAATAATATTATTAAGATAATATGAATTATTGCTCCGATAATAGAAAATACTGTGTAGTGACAATTATTAAAACAACAGTAATATAAAATATCAACGCAGCAATTATTGAATCAATAAAATAAAATATTGAACAGTAATTACTGTAAAAATTATTGAGTAATGCCTTCTTACGTAAATATCAATAATTGGTGCAATACCGTGTGCTACTGTGCAACAACGCGTATTACTTTGTTTTAACCACCGGGTATTCTAACAGTGTTAACGGTAACAACTACGCCGTTATTTATAAACAACTTACTCTTGTCGTTTTCTTCATCCAATCGCTTTCCGTTATGGGGCCCACAAAAGGCTGCGCCGTCGTATGAATATTCCCCGACAGTAAGAATATTCCACGATCAAACGAATATTCACCGATAACAATGAATATTTTATAACCACTTGTGTATTTCCAAAAAAAATTCATATATCACCCTTAACTTTAATATTTATCAATTTTACCATTTACTGAATAGTAATTATAAGAAAAATTGAATACTTTTATTTCATAAAATTCGGGGTCTTACAATCAGGGCCAAAATAATAAGAATGGTCATTTCAAGAAGAGGAGATTCAACAATGATGGAAAGACTTCAGCACTAGCACCCGTTATTAAGGAAGAAGAACGACCACCTATCATATATTTCAAATGCGGAGGGGAGGGGCACATCAGTCCAAACTGTGCGATGCCGTCTAAAGCATGCTATAATTGTGGAGGAGAAGGTCATTTAGCTCGATTTTGTCGTTTACCAAAAATAAGTTCAGCCAAGATGGAGACACCAAAGGCCGTCCCAGAAAAGTCAAAACCGGTAGTGCAAGGGAGAGCGTTTGTTGTGACCTCCCAGAAAGCAAGGAACCCGAATGAGGTCATCACAGGTAAGCTTATCATAAACGCTAACGAAGTCTATACTTTATTTGATACTGGTTCTACCCATTCTTTTATTTCTCCTATTTGCGCTCATCAATTAAATTTGACTCCGGAGAAATTAGACTTTGACTTATCTGTTGAAACTCCATTGGGAGAAACCTTCATTACATCCACGGTTATAAGTCTTGTTTGGTTCAAGTTGGTACCCACACAGTACCTGTCGATCTTATTTCATTAAAAATACTTGCATTTGACGTGATTCTAGGGATTGATTGGTTAACTACTCATCATGCAAAAATTGATTGTTTTAGTAAGGTTGTTAGCTTTCATATTCCTAATCGACTTATTATGCGAATTCAAGTAACCAAACCATTAAAATCAATCACTGTCATCTCAAGTCATAAAGCTATTCGTTTATTGAAAAACGGATGTCAAGCTTTCTTAGCTCATGTCAAGGATCTAAACAAAATACGTCATTTTGAATGATATTTCTATTGTTAATAAATTCCCTGACGTATTCCCTGAAGAACTTCTTAGCCTACCCCCAAAGCGTGAAATTGAATTTTGTATCGACCTTGAACCCAGTATAAAACCCATTTCCAAAGCCCCATATCGAATGGCTCCTATTGAACTTCAGGAGTTAAAGATCCAACTGCAGGAATTGTTAGACATTGGCTTTATTCATCCTAGTACTTCTCCTTGGGGTGCTCCTGTGCTATTCGTGAAGAAGAAAGATGGAAGTATGCGACTTTGTATTGATTATCGGGAGTTGAATCATGTCACCATCAAAAATAGGTACACATTGCCACGTATTGATGACCTGTTTGACCAGTTGCAAGGAGCACAATTATTTTCAAAGATCGATCTTCATTCTGGATATCATCAGCTGAAGGTTAGAACTGAGGATATTCCAAAGACGGCTTTCAGAACTCGGTACGGACATTATAAATTCTTAGTCATGTCCTTTGGATTGACTAATGCTCCTGCTGCCTTCATGGATATAATGAACCGGGTATTCAAAGAATATTTGGATCACTTTGTGGTCGTCTTTATTGATGACATCCTTATTTATTCCAAAAGCCGTGAATATCATGAGCAACACTTGAGGCTGGTACTCCAAAAGCTTCATAAATACAAGCTTTATGCCAAGTTGAAGAAATGCGAGTTCTGGCTGGAGGAGGTAGCATTCCTTGGACACGTAGTATCAAGTCGTGGAATATCGGTTGACCCGGCAAAGATTGAAGCTATTCAAAGCTGGGAGCAACCTAAATCAGTGACCGAGGTACGTAGCTTTCTTGGTTTAGCTGGTTATTATCGGAGATTCGTGGAAGGATTTTCTCGAATCGCTACTCCATTAACTCAGCTGACTCGGAAAGATACAAAGTTTGGTTGGAGCGAAGAATGTGAGCAGAGTTTTTAAGAACTCAAGAGGAGACTCATTTCAGCACCTGTTCTAACAATACCATCTGGCTCGGAGGGATTTGTCATCTACAGTGATGCTTCGAGCAAAGGGTTGGGATGCGTTCTCATGCAACATGGAAAAGTCATAGCCTAAGCATCAAGACAACTCAAGGAATATGAGAGGAATTATCCTACTCATGATCTAGAGTTGGCAGTTGTTGTCTTTGCACTTAAAATTTGGAGGCATTACTTGTATGGGGAGAAGGTAGAGATCTTTACGGATCATAAAAGCCTCAAATATTTTTTCACTCAAAAGGAACTCAACATGCGACAACGACGTTGGCTTGAACTGTTGAAAGATTATGATCATACCATTCAATACCATCCTAAAAAAGTGAACGTGGTAGCTGACGCATTGAGTAGAAGATCATATGCAAGTACGAGTGCGATATTGTCAACGCAAAGGCCCATTTTGTGTGACTTGCAAAGGATAGAGATAGAGTTAAAGACTCCAGGGACCCATGTGATGGTGGCGAATATACGAGTAGAACCAACTTTAATCGATAAAGTTAAAGCTGCTCAAGCTAAAGACCTGGAGCTGATGCGTATGAGGAAGAAAGTGCAAGAAGGTGCTATGCCGGAAGCAAGAATCGATGAAGAAGGAATACTTCGAGTCAACTCTAGACTTTGTGTTCCTAACAACCCTGATTTAAAGTATGAAATCATGATGGAGGCGCACAACACACCGTTTGCAATCCATCCTGAAAGTACCAAAATGTATCATGATCTTCGTCATACATTTTGGTGGAGCAATATGAAGAGAGAGATAGCGATGTTTATCTCAAGGTGTCTAACTTGTCAACGAGTCAAAGCGGAGCATCAAGTACCAAAAGGTCCATTGCAACCGCTTGAAATTCCAGAATGGAAGTGGGAGCATATTACCATGGATTTCGTTACCGGTCTTCCTAAGGTTTCTCAAGGTATAGATGCGATTTGGGTCATTGTTGATAGATTGACCAAGTCTGCTCATTTCTTACCGATACGAGAGACTTATACACTTGAACGTTTTCTCGTATGTACATAAACGAGATTGTAAGACTGCATGGTATGTCGGTATCCATAGTTTCTGATCGAGACCCAAGATTCACTTCACGATTTTGGGTTAGTTTACAAAAAGTTATGGGCACGGATTTACGATATAGTTTGGCATATCATTCTCAGACGGACGGACAATCAGAGAGGACTATTCAAACTCTAGAAGATTTATTAAGACTCTGTGTCCTTGACTTCAAGGGAAGTTGGGACAAGTTCTTACCATTGGTGGAGTTTTCCTACAACAACAGTTATCAAGCAAGTATTGGCATGGCTCCATTCGAAGCATTGTATGGAAAAAAATGTCATTCTCCAGTATGCTGGGATGAGGTGGGTGAAGCAACGTTGTTGGGACCGGAGTTGGTACGTATGACTATAGAAAAGATTCAAACGATCCGACAACGTATAAAAACCTCACAAGATCGACAAAAGAGTTATACTGATCTTCATCGAAAGGACGTGGAATTTGATATAGGAGATCATGTGTTCTTACGTGTTGCTCCACGGAAAGGAGTTACGAGATTTGGAAAGAGAGGAAAGCTCAATCCTCTATTTATTTGTCCATTTTTAATCCTCGATCGAATAGGAACTGTGGCTTATAGACTCGCTTTACCGCCAAGTATGTCTCGTGTTCATAACGTTTTTCACATATCCATGTTACGTAAATATGTGGAAGACCCGAACCACATTATTGAGTTAGAACCGGACGAAATAGCAGAAGATTTGACATATGAAGAAGTTCCTGTTCAAATCTTGGATAAGAAGGAACGTATTCTACGCTCCAAGGTTATACCTCAAGTCAAAGTTTTGTGGAGAAACCACGATGTTGAGAAAATGACTTGGGAGTTAGAATCTGAAATGAAATCAAGGTATCCTTACCTCTACGACATACCAGGTACGTACCCTAATTTCGATGGCGAAATTTCATAAGAAGGGGAGGTTGTAAGACCCCAACTTTTATAAATAAAGATGAATTTTCTATAAATATCATTTTTGAATATTATGGAGTTAACTTGATATAATGTTATAGTTGTGGGTAATATTTATAAATTTTGCAAAGTACGCAAGTTGTTATATAATATTCGATTGGTCGGGGAATATTTGTTTTAACAGGAAATATTTGTACAACGGCAAAATCATTGGTGGACCCCACAACGAAATTATTGTCGAATTGAGAAAACGATAAAAAATATTTTATTAAAAATAACGGCAGAAATTTTACCATTGATACTGTTGAACTACTCGGTAGTAAAAATACGTGTGGTTGCATAGTAGCACACGGTATTGATTATTAATGCTTATGTGAGAAGTCACTCAGTTTGATTCAATTATTGTCAGTTAATAATATGAATTATTTAGCGATAATGAAGTTTTATTTTATTCGTATTATTAACGTAATAAAACAGAAACATCTTTTTATATAAAACAGAATACTTTATTAAAGTTATTCTATAAATAGAATATATTATATTTTATTTAAAAGATTTTTCTTTAAATACGGACCGTCGGATTAAAGTAATCAATTTGGACCGTTCATGGATAAGTTACTATGCATTCTATTTTTCTATAAATAGCAGCTCATTCCTTTATTATTTCTTACGAATTCACTGAACTCTAGAGAGAGAAACTATAGAGAGAGAGAAGAAAAGTATTCTGCTACTTAACTACTTCCTTATTTCAGTTCTTCTTTAAAACTGTAAGGGGTGTTATTTTTTCTTATTCATGAAGAGAAATGTTGTTATTCCATTTCTTATTATTCTGTTGGAATAACCTATATACGCGGTCTACCCTATACTTGGTGACATTCTTCTATTATTCTGTTGGAACATCCTGTCTGTGTGTTTTACACCAGACCTGGTTCCGTCTTTATTATTATTCTGTTGGAACATCCTGTCTGTGTGTTTTACACCGGACCTGGTTCCGTCTTTATTATTATTCTATTGGAACATCCTGTCTGTGTGTTTTACACCGGACCGGACCTGGTTCCGTCTTTATTATTATTCTGTTGGAACATCCTGTCTGTGTGTTTTACACCGGACCTGGTTCCGTTTTTATTATTATTCTGTTGGAATATCCTGTCTGTGCGTTTTACGCCGGACCTAGTTTCATTATTTATTATTCTGTTGGAATAACCTGTCTGTGCGGTCTATCGCATGCATGGTGATTTTTTTTGTTATTCCATTCTTTATTATAATCAGTTGGTAAAGTTTTAACTTCTATACTCCATAAAATTTGTGGAATATCCTTGATAATTGCATTTCATCCAGTATCTTTTCATGAAAATATTCTTCTAAGCATTCTTGAATTTTACTCCACAAAGCAGTATCATGTTGACAATTTGGACGTTGTTAATTCTTGGATAAATTAATTCTTGAACTTGTTTTATTGAATTCTTATATCATTGTCATCATCCTCATGTTTATAAAATGTTGAAAGTCATATGTGGCCTGTAGTGCATAGATGGACTTGGTATGATTATGACCCGGAATTATTCGGTATAATCTTGACCGTAATGTTACAAATGATGTGGTAAAAGTCCTCATTGGCCCGTAGTGTATTGATGGAGAGTTGTTGGCATGATCATGACCATTAATGAATACACGAATATCCTTGGTCGTGGTGCAGGGGTGATTCGATGATGTGGATTATTTTATTAAGCTGAGTCCTAGCGATAACAGTGTTAAAAAAACCTTTTAAATCATAGAAGATAGTAGATTTTATTCTCTACTTAACTCTTTTAATGGATTGCTTGTTCCGCTGCAGTTAAACTTGATATTCGTTTTATTTTATCAGTTTAACACTGTTGAAGGCTAATGATAATTTATTCTGCATTATCTTAGTCATAATATTTCTTACTGGGCTAGTTGAGCTCACCCTTTCTTTCACTGTTCTCTTCAGGAAATGAGAATATAGCTGGGACGAGTCGGGGAACGGAGTGATGGACCAGATGATAGTATTAGTAGTCCTCACTATTCTATTAATTAGTATGACAATAATTGTAATGAGGACTCCTTTTGAGTTTGTATAGTCTCTAGTAGATAATAATTGTACTCAAACTCACAGTTATGTTTTGTCATATTGTACACGACAGTTGTATTAGTAAGTTGTATTTGTATTCTGTACAATGTATCTGACGACCCAAGATGGGTGATGTATACTTAATTTTGGGGGCGTCACACATTGCCAATAATGTTACCTAATAATATTATTCAGATAATATGAATTATTGCTCCGATAATAGAAAATACTGTGTTGTGACAATTATTAAAACAACAGTAATGTAAAATATAAACGCAGCAATTATTGAATCAATAAAATAAAATGCTGAACAGTAATTACTGTAATAATTATTGAGTAATGCATTCTTACGTAAAAATCAATAATTGGTGCAATACCGTGTCCTACTGTGCAACAACGCGTATTACTGTGTTTTAACCACCGGGTATTCCAACAGTATTAACGGTAACAACTACGCCGTTATTTATAAAAAACTTATACTTGTCGTTTTCTTCATCCAATCGCTTTCCGTTATGGGGCCCACAAAAGACTGCGCCGTCGTACGAATATTCCCCGACAGGAAGAATATTCCACGACCAAACAAATATTCCCCGACAACAATGAATATTTTATAACCACCTGTTTATTTGAAATATTTGCTCATTTTACCCATAACTAACCTCATTAATCAATTTAACCCTTACTATTTCAAAATAATAAATAGAGGAAATTTAAATTTTATTTATTAATAATTTGGGGTCTTACATTATGTGTTAAATTATGTGCTCACTAGTACGACTTAGTAACTAAAACTTGAAATTTTGTTGTCAGGATGTTGGATGTTGGAGGAACTAGTCAAGTTGGGGATGAGGAACCCCGAGTACCTACCGTATCGACAGAGGAGGAGCGCCGAGACATTCATGTCGTTAGGGAACAGTTGGTACAGAGGGAGTCATCTCCATTGATCACCGTTGTTGGTCAGGAGCATGAACCTAAGACTGATCCTGAGGAGGAATTTGAAGAGGAAGAAGAGGAGTTTCCACCGCACTCCATTGATGATGAGATGTATGACGCGTTATACGACCGTAACGTAAAGTTACGAGACGATGTCCAGGATTTGACTGAGCGGGCGATTATTCAGCAGATTACTCTCGAGCAGAAGAAGAGGGAGATTAAGACTCTTCACTCACAACTAGGAAATATAGAATGGGATTTGGTCCACGAGAAGGGTCAAACTGAGGATAAGACCGAGGAGATAGAGAAGTTGAAGAAGGAACTGAAGGAAAACTCAGAAAGGCTGATCATAGCAGAGGAGGGCTGGGTAAGAGAGTCACGTCGTGCTGACCTTGCGAAAGAGGATGGTCGTGCGAAGAAGGCTAAACTTGGGGAGACGTACTCTACACTCAATAGTGCAATGGATGAGGCTCAGGATCGAGTATTGAGGTATCCAATCCAATTCAAAGGACTTCCATCGTACATGCTGGACCACAGGACGATGTCTCGCATCATGGAAGAGGAGCGTAGCAAGGCTATTCAGCGCCTTAACCAGCAGTGATAGGATTTGTTTAATTATGTGAAAAACTATTTGGTATTTAGATGTAAATTTCGATGTGTTTATGAACGAAGGAATATTTTAATATTTTAAATCCTGTAGATTCTTTATCTCGGGATGGATGATGTAAATAGCAGTGATGCTATCATTTGATGTTAAAACTTTTTATTTAATTAAATATATTAAGTTGTTTGAGATGATGTGTTAAATGATTATATTAAATTGTTGAGTTAAGTCTTAACTATTTAAAGAATTTAATCGAGATTTAATAAGCATATATTTTTAACAGAAATATGCTGCCAAGAAGAAGACAACAACGTCAACCAGCTCAAGAAGGATCTACTAATAACAATAATAATGCCAATGCTAATCCTGTTCAGCAATTGGTTAACTTGCTAGCTGTAGTAATGAATAATCAACCTCAAGCTCCACCAAATACTACATTTAAGGATTTCAAGGCGGTAGGACCGCCAGAGTTTAAGGGTTCCATGAACCCGATTGAGGCTCAAACGTGGGTTATAGAGATAGAGAAGGTTTTCGACGTTGCTAGGGTTAGAGAAGACCAGAAGACCGCTTTTGCAACATTTATGCTGAAGTCTGAAGCTAGCTAGCTATTAGTGGCAAGCAAACAAAGTACGAGGAGGTGAAGGTGTAATTACTTGGGAGACATTTAAAGAGATGTTCTTCGAGATGTATTTCCCAACCAGCTCGCGAACCAGATGGAGGTTCAATTTCTGGAATTGAAGCAGGGAAATATGAGCGTACCTGATTATGCGGCTAGATTCTACGAGTTAGCGAGGTTCGTCCTATATCAAGTACACATGGACGAGAGAAAAGCCAGAAGATTCGAACAAGGACTAAAGCCTTGGGTATATAGTATCAATGTTTCAGATAAACACTTTTGCTGGAGTACTAGAAAAGGCCATCCTTGCTAAAGGTGGAAGCGATGCGGTGACCAAGTATAATCAAGAGCAGAAGAAGAAGAAGAGTGAGAATGAAGGTAATAACAAGACTGGTGGGAGTAGCACTGGGGGTAGTCATAATCAGAAAAGGAAGTGGACGGATAACTCGTCAGCTGGAAGTCAACAAGGAGGGCAGAAGAAAAAGATCGAAGTGTGCTCAAACTGCGAAAAAGCTCATTTGGGAATTTGCATGAAAGGGAAATGAGTGTGTTATAATTGTGGTCAGGAAGGCCACAGAGCACCAAACTGTCCAAATCCAAAGAAGGGTGTATGCTTCACCTGTGGTTCAAAGGATCATCTGGCAAGGGACTGTCCTAAGAAGGGATCTGGAGGGGCAGGATCAGGAGGGAACATGGGAAACAGTGGTGGAAGTGCTTTAACTATCACGGGACCAACCGCAACTAACCGACCGACAGCCCGAACATTCAACATGATGGTACAGGATGCAGTTCAGTCTCGTGATGTGGTGTCAGGTATCATTCCTATCAATAAAATTAATACTTATGTTTTATTTGATTCGGGTGCTACTTGTTCCTTTATATCCGATGACTTTGCTAAGAATTTAGATTTGCCTAAGGATGAGTTGGATTACCCCATAAACATAGAAATTGCGAATAGAGAAATAATCCCTGTTAAGGACGTACATAAGAACTGTAGAGTGGATATTAAGGGTAATATCATGAACGTAGACCTTATCCCTATTCGACTTGGGGAATTTGACGTTATATTGGGAATGGACTGGTTATTCAATTACGGGGCTGTAATTGATTGCCAAAAGAAGCGTATTAACCTTATGACTCTGTCAAAGGTTGTGTTTTATGGTAGCAAGTCGCTTAGACAAGCGAGTTGTCTGACGATGATGCAGGCCAGGAAGTTATTAAGACAAGGTTATGTAGGATACTTAGCTTACATAGTCGACAGACGAAAAGAGAATCCGAAGGTAGAAGAAATACCGATTGTGAGGGACTTCGTCGACGTATTTCCAGATGATTTGCTAAGACTTCCACCAGATAGAGAGGTAGATTTCGTGATCGATTTGGCGCCCAAAACTGCTTCAATATCGAAGGCACCATACCGAATGACACCAGTAGAGATGAAAGAATTAATGGTACAACTACAAGAATTACTGGACAAGAAGTACATCCAACCGAGCGTATCGCCATGGGGAGCGCAGGTGTTATTTGTGAAAAAGAAGGACGGGTCGATGTGGCTCTGCATTGACTATAGAGAACTGAATAAGGTCACGATTAAGAACAGATATCCATTACCGAGGATCGACGACCTGTTTGATCAATTGAAAGGAGCAAGATATTTTTCCAAGATAGACTTGAGAAGCGGTTATCATCAATTGAAGGTGAGACCAGAGGATGTACCGAAGACAGCATTCAGAACGCGATATGGTCACTACGAATTTTGGTAATGTCATTTGATTTAACGAATTCTCCTGCAGCATTTATGGGACTAATGAATAGAGTGTTCAAGCCATTTTTAGACAAATTCGTAGTGGTATTTATAGACGACATTTTGGTATATTCAAAAACCAAAGAAGAACACGAAAAGAATTTGAGATTAACGTTGGAGGTATTGAGAAGGGAGAAGTTGTATGCTAAGTTTTTGAAATGTGAATTTTGGATCGAGCGAGTACAATTTCTTGGTCACATGATTGATAAAAACGGAATTTCGGTAGATCCATCAAAAGTAGAAGCCGTGATTAACTGGGATCAGTCGAGAACGCCGTCGAAAGTAAGAAGTTTTCTTGAATTGGCAGGATATTATAGAAGATTCATTCAAGACTTTTCCAAGATCGCAACTCCGCTAACGAATTTAACTCGAAAAGCTGTGATATTTGCTTGGACGGATGAGTGTGAGGAAAGTTTTCAGGAATTGAAGAAGAGGTTGAGTACAGCACCTGTGTTATCTCTTCCGGATGATACAGGAAATTTTGTTATTTATAGTGATGCGTCGCATAAAGGACTTGGTTGTGTGCTGATGTAAAACGGCAAAGTCAATGCGTATGCATCACGATAATTGAAGGATTATGAGAAGGGGTATCCGACCCACGACTTGGAGTTAGCTGCAGTTGTTTTTGCTTTGAAAATTTGGAGGCACTATCTCTACGGGGAGAAGTGTGAAATATATACGGACCAGAAGAGTCTGAAATATATTTTCACACAGAAGGATTTGAATATGCGTCAAAGAAAATGGTTGGAATTAATTAAGGATTATGACTGTGAGATTTTATACCATCTGGGTAAAGCAAATGTGGTTGCCGACGCCTTAAGTAGAAAGGGTCGTGAGAAATTGATGATGTTGACTGCTCAGGAGGAGCTAATTTCAAAAATGGAGAAACTAGAGTTGGAAGTAAAGTATCCTATGGAAATTGATGGGAAGCTATTCCAGATGCAATCTGGTACAACCCTATTAGATAAAGTTAAGGAGGCTCAACTTCAGGACGAAGAATGTAAAAAGGTGAAAAATAAGATATCCAAAGGAACCGAACCAAGATTTAAGATGGATAAGGAAGGAATACTGAGATTTGAGAGAAGAGTTTGGGTACCGCCAGTAACAGAGATTAAGGAAGATATTTTGAGCGAGGCTCATAGCTCACGATATTCGATTCACCCCGGTAGTACCAAGATGTACCAAGATCTTCGACAACATTTCTGGTGGCCTAATCTAAAACGAGATGTTGCAGAGTGTGTTGCCAAGTGTCTGACCTGTCAGAAAATGAAAGCAGAACATCAGAGACCGAGTGGGTTGCTACAACCGTTGGAGATTCTGGAATGGAAATGGGAACATATTACAATGGACTTCGTGGTTAGCCTTCCGACAACTCAGAAAGGCCATGACGCAGTATGGGTTATCGTTGACCGACTAACGAAATCCGCACACTTCCTTCCGATCAAAATCAGATTCAACTTAGATCAGTTGGCAAGGTTATATGTGAAAGAAATTATTTCGAGGCATGGAGTACCTGTGTCAATTATTTCCGATAGGGATCCGCGCTTTACATCGAATTTTTAGAAACGTCTACAGGAATGCATGGGTACGTAATTGCGAATGAGTACAGCATGCCACCCTCAAACAGACGGACAGAGCGAAAGAACGATTCAGACATTAGAAGATATGCTAAGAGCCTGTGTGATGGACTTTAAAGGAAATTGGGATGATCACCTGCCATTAGTAGAGTTCGGCTACAACAACAGTTACCATGCTAGTATTGGCATGCCGCCTTATGAAGCGTTATACGACAGAAATTGCAGAACTCCGCTTTACTGGGATGAAGTTGGCGAAAGACATTTGCTAGGCCCAGAATTGGTACAACAGACAGCAGAAATAATCAAAGTGATCCGAGCACGACTGGTAGCTGCCCAAGATAGACAGAAGAAATACGCTGATCCACATCATAAGAATATTGAGTTTGAATCGGGTAGTTACGTTTTCTTGAAGGTCTCTCCCTGGAAAGGAAAGATCAGGTTCAGAAAGAAAGGGAAATTAAGCCCAAGATTCATTGGACCCTTTGAAGTACTGCGAAGAATCGGAGAAGTCGCATATGAGGTAGCCTTACCTCCAGCACTCAAGAATGTCAACAACGTCTTCCATGTCTCAGTTCTATGACCCTACAAAGTCGATTATAAGCATGTAATTGAATATGAACCCCTACATTTTGAAAAAGACTTATCTTACGAAGAAATTCCTGTTCAAATTGTCGACAGAAAAGAACAAGTTCTCAGAAATAAAGTAATACCTTCTGTTAAGGTAATTTGGAGGAACCACAACGCTGAAGAAGCTACGTGGGAACTCGAAGAGAATATGATGAAGAATTACCCTCATTTATTTACTTAATTTATGTGTAAGCGATTCTGGGGACAGAATCTTTGTAAGGGGGGAGAATGTAACGGGTTGAATTTATTGAGTCGTGATTCTGGGGACAGAATCCTTTTAAGGGGAGAAAGATGTGACGAACGAGATTTTTGTAATGTAATTTTAATATTTATTGAATTAAATAAATATTTTTCGCTGAATTAATTATTAGATTAAATAATTAATTGATGAAATTATGGTAGATTAATTTAATTATATGTGTTATATTTATTAAATTAATATGGAGAAATTTTGTTATTCGAAGTATGTCATTATGTGAGTTTATTGTATTAAAAGAAATATTTAATAAGCCTAGTGTTATTTTAATTAATTTAATTATTAATTAGAGATTTAATAATTTGATATAATTAATTAATAAAAAAATTAATTATATGATTATGTCAATTTATGATAAATTATTATATTTTATTTAAATTAAATTAAATAAGATATTGAATTATTTTATAAAGGAGTGTGACATTATTTAAACTATAGTATAAGAGGTTTTATTAAATTAATTGGGTATAAGCTTTTAAATGATAGCCAAACATGGCCTTAGTGGGAGTTGAGGGAAGTTACCCATGACTGGGTAACTGACCACCAACGCGTCAGTTGTTCCTTATTTAGTTTACGTCTTCTTTTCTTTCTTCTTCATTATTTGCCTATGTCTAGAAAGCGTAACAAAGAGAGATACAGAGAAAGAGTTGAGAATTCAGAGATTTTTAAGAGGATTGTGAGAGTCATCTGAGAAGGAATTCATCTTTCATTAATTCTACGTTTGGGTAATCTCTTCAACCTAATTACTTTTTACGTCATTTAGTTTTTATAACAATGGCTTTCAAGCTTTGGTAAAGTCTCTGTAATTGGGAAAGGGTATGATTATGAGTTTATATATGTGTGAAATGTTATCAAATCGTATTCAATTATATATTATGTAAGTTACCATGTCATTAGTTTCATGAAAATACATCGTATATGTTGCTCAAAACTTACAGAGTATGGGTTTTGGTCATATGGCCCTTATACGTAAATTTAATGTGTCAAACATAAATGGTTTTGTAAAATTTATACTCGTATATAATTATGCATGCTAAAACGAAGGAAACGAAACTTGAATGGATGGATTTGGTGTTATAACGAATCCATAGTGTTGAAATTATGTTTTATGTTCAAAACCTTCAAGAACATCAAGAACAGTGAAAGTAAATACGTTGATTTTACAAATTATGTGTTGTAACTTGTTAAAAATCATGCTAGATGGGTTAAGTAATGATTATATATGTATTGCAATGATTGGGTAAGTCTAAATTCGTGTAAAAATAACTAATTGGAAGTTATGACCATATTCACGTATAATTTTACTTGTGATTGATTTTTGGCTTAATTTGGTCTTGTTATGTTCGCGAACTGCAGAACTGCAGAAACTGCAGAAAATGAGCCTGGGTAACCCCGCCCCCGGCAGGCGTTACCAAACTACATTACCCCACCCCGGCGGTCAAAAAAATAAAAAATAAAAAATAAAAAAATATATAAAAAAAATTAAAAATAATAATAATAATAAAAATAAATATTTGATGAAAATTATCATTAAAATATTTATAAAATAAATTAAATATTTTAATTGAGATATTTATGGAATAAAATAAATATTCGATAAAATTTATTATTAAAATATTTATTAAATAAATTAAATATTTTAATTGAGATATTATGGAATAAAATAAATATTTGATGAAAATTATTATTAAAATATTTATAAAATAAACTAAATATTTTAATTGAGATATTTATGGAATAAAATAAATATTCGACGAAAATTATTATTAAAATATTTATAAAATAAAGTAAATATTTTAATTGAGATATTTATGGAATAAAATAAATATTCGATGGAAATTATTATGAAATAATTTATTCGAGTGTAATAATAGTAAGAGAATGAAAATATTCTAATTTAATTAAGTAATTAAATTAGAAGGGTAATGATTTATTAAATAAAGTGGAGTTTATATTAAATAATTAAGTGAAAATGTAACTAATGAATGTCGTAAATACATATGGTATGTGTGTAGGATTTGTGGTGAACGGAAGTAGTAATCGTTTAGCCTACGCACGAGGTAAGTTTCCTAACCCTACTTTTTATCATTATTCAAGTTTATAAATCAAGTTCAGTTTGTTATATTAAAGATTATCTATCATTTCAAAGTATGATTCTGTTATACAATACTTGTTCTATTGTATACCTCTTAATATTTTTATTCAATTTAATTATCATTTATTGTTGAACCTTATTAGACTAGCGAACCCTTAATTGATTCAACTAGTCCATAGTTGATAAACGTTCTAAATTTCAAAACCCTTATTGAATTATTCAAACCAAACTTCCTTTGGTGCGGACTCTGATGTCAAACTGAGATGAACAATCCTGTATAGGGATTTCTTATGCGTTAGCATTAAGATATTGTGCACAGAATGGTACTAAGGGCTGATCCCCCTAAGTACGAATAGAAAGGTCCATAGTCTTATGCCTGTTAAAGGTTTCAAGTACAACCCTTGATAACCTAGGACATAGTTCAAGGTCTTATAACCCTCAGAAATCTTTTAAACTCTTGTTATTTATTCTTGATTCAAAAGTTGAGCTTTTATTTCAGAAGTCTTTGATTCACTCGCATGTTATTATATATTATTATTTCATTTTTTTGTACTTGTGGGCAATCATGCTCACTATTGCGTAATAATAATATTGCAGTTAAGAACGAAAGGTACGATGAGCCTTCTACTAGCAAAGGCAAAGGCAAATCTAATAAGTAATGAACACTTGTTATTTAATTTTAAGAATGTTATTGTAAAGACTTAATGTTGTTAAGACTTATTTGTTTATGTTTCCGCGCAGATGTTTAAGGTTAGTTTGGCCTGGGATTATATTTATTATTCAGATGTTGTAACCCCATAAGGGGAGGATTTTATTTCTATCCATTGCGTGGTTTGCATTTATTATGGGTAGATAGATAGATGATATTTGTACAGTGAACACCAAATCCCGTGTAATTGAAGTACCCGGATTTGGGGGTGTCACAGTAGCGGCAGGGGGGAATCCATTTCAATCTGTGTCATCCAATGTTGCTGTAAGACCCCAACTTTTATAAATAAAGATGAATTTTCTATAAATATCATTTTTGAATATTATGGAGTTAATTTGATATAATGTTATAGTTGTGGGTAATATTTATAAATTTTGCAAAGTAAGCAAGTTGTTTTAAAATATTCGTTTGGTCGGGAAATATTCTTTTTGTCGGGGAATATTCGTACGACGGCACGATCATTGGTGGACCCCACAACAGAAGTATAGTCGTAGTTAGAAAACGACAAAATTATCTTTTTATAAAAATAACGGCTGAGGTGTTACCGTTAAAACCGTTAAAACTGTTGAACTACCCGGTAGTAAAAGTACAGTAATACGCGTGGTTGCATAGTAGCACACGGTATTAATTATTGATGCTTACGTGAGAAGTCACTCAGCTATACTCAATTATTGCTACAGTAATTGCTGCATCATATCTCTTAAATTATTGGCATAGTATCATTTGTATAATATGTTATATTATTAAATCAATAATTGAGACGTGGTGGTAAGTTTAGTTATTTTTATGGGGGGCCCATATGTCATCATCTAAGAGTCTCTTCGTCAATAGTAATTACCGTCGTCAATAGTAATTACCGTCGTCAATAGTATTTATCTTGGTCAATAGTAATTACCTTCGTCAATAGTATTTACCTTGGTCAATAGTAATTACCTTTGTCAATAGTATTTACCTTGGTCAATAGTATTTACCTTGGTCAATAGTAATTACCTTCGTCAATAGTATTTACCTTGGTCAATAGTAATTACTTTCGTCAATAGTAGTTGTCCCTTCAATATTACCAAGAGTCATTTGACCCTTCGTTAAGACCAAGAGTCATTTGACCCTTCGTTAAGACCAAGAGCCACCTTCAGTTTTTCTATAAATAGAGGCCTAGGGCTTCATTATTTTTCACGAATTCATTCAAGCTATAGAGAGAGAAAGTATAGAGAGAATAAGAGAGAGAGAATAAAAGTATTCTGCTACTTCACTTTTACAATATCCAGTTCTTTTAAGGTAGGGAATATTATTTCTTTTATATTCATGAAGAGAACTTCTGTTATTCCATTCTTTATTATTCTGTTGGAATAACCAGTATACGTGGTCTACCCTATACTTGGTGATATTCTTCTATTATTCTGTTGGAATATCCTGTCTGTGTGTTTTACACCGGACCTGGTTCCGCCTTTATTATTATTCTGTCAGAATATCCTGTCTGTGTGTTTTACACTGGACCTGGTTCCATTATTTATTATACTGTTCTTTATTATTCTATCGGAATATCATGTCTGTGCGTTTACGCCGGACCTGGTTCTATTATTTATTATTCTGTCGGAATATCCTGTCTGTGCGTTTACGCCGGACCTGGTTCCATTATTTATTATTCTGTTGGAATAACCTGTCTGTGCGGTCTATCGCATGCATGGTGATTTCTTTTGTTATTCAATTCTTTATTTTACTCAGTTGATTAAAACTTTAACTTCTATACTCCATGAAATTTGTGGAATATCCTTGATAATTGCGGTTCATCCAGTATCTTTTCATGAAAATATTCTTCTAAGTATTCTTGAATTTTACTCCACAATGCAGTATCATGTTGACAATTTGGACGTTGTTAATTCTTGGATAAATTAATTCTTGAACTTGTTTTATTGAATTCTTATATCATTGTCATCATCCTCATGTTTATATTCTGTTGAAAGTCATCTGTGGCCTGTAGTGCATAGATAGACTTGGTATGATTATGACCAAGGATTATTCGGTGTAATCATGACCGTAATGTTACAAATGATGTGGTAAAAGTCCTCATTGGCCCGTAGTGCATTGATGGACAGTTGTTGGCATGATCATGACCATTAATGAATATACGAATATCCTTGGCCGTAGTGCAGGGGTGATTCGATGATGTGGATTATTTTATTAAGCTGAGTCCCAGCGATCACAGTGTTGAAAAATCTTTTAAATCATAAAAGATAGTAGAGTTTATTTTCTACTTGACTCTCTTAATGGATTACTTGTTCCGCTACAGTTAAACTTGATGTCTATTATATTTTATCAGTTTAACATTGTTGAAGGCTAATGATAATTTATTCTGCATTATCTTAGTCATAATATTTCTTACTGGGCTAGTTGAGCTCACCCTTTCTTTCACTGTTCTCTTCAGGAAATGAGAACGTAGCTGGGGCAAGTCGGGGAACGGAGTGATGGTCCGAATGATAGTATTAGTTAGTAGTCCTCACTATTCTATGTAATGGTGTGTTAATAAATGTAATGAGGACTCCTTTTGAGTATGAATACTCTCTAGAAGATAATATTTGTATTCAAACTCACAGTTTATATTTTGTCGTATTGTACACGACAGTTGTATTATTAAGTTGTATTTGTATTCTGTACTATGTATCTGACGACCCAAGATGGGTGATGTATACCTATTTTTGGGGGTGTCACAGTTGGTATCAGAGCTTAGGGATATGATCCCTGGCTAAGATGTTAGAATAGAACTAGGAGGGGAGAGATGGGGAATTCCTTCGCTAGTATGACCTACCTAAGTTTTTTTGCATGATATTTAATTGGTCGGTCATAATATAAGGATAATATATGACATATCAATTAACTTTTATTGTGTGGCAGTATCTGAAAATGGCATCTGAGAATGTTGAGAATAGCAATGGAGCACAAGCGATTATTGATTCACCACATATCAATAATCAGGATAATGTTCATCAGGAAGGTGACAATCCTCATGCAAACAACAACACTGACCAAATGATGAATGATCAAATGTTCAAAGGCTTTATGCAATTCATGCAACAACAGGTGAAAGCGGCTCCTGTCCACAACGTAGGTGGAAATACTGGAAACTCTCTGGCGGTCACCGCTAAACAGTTTAAGGAGCTGGGACCACCGGAGTTTAAGGGAGAACCCAAACCACTTGTAGCTGAAACATGGATAAAGCAGATCACCAAGATATTTGATGTCTTGGGTTGCTCCGAGGAGCAAAAGGTTCCCTTTGCCGCCTTTATGTTGCGAGGAGAGATAGATTACTGGTGGGAATCGATAAAGCGTACTCAACCTGTAAGACCCCGAATTTTATGAAATAAAAGCATTCAATTTTTCTTATAATTACTATTCAGTAAATGGTTAAATTGATAAAAGTTTAAAGTTATGAGTGAAATATGATTTTTTTTTCAAAATAAGCAAGTGGTTATAAAATAATCATTGTTGTCGGGGAATATTCGTTTGGTCGTGGTACGACGGCATAACTGTTTGTGGGCCCCATAACGGAAAACGGTCGGATGTAGATAACGACAAAAATTGAGTTTTTATAATTAACGGCGTAGTTGTTACCGTTAACACTATTGGAATACTCGGTGGTTAAAATACAGTAATACGCGTTATTGCACAGTAGCACACGGTATTGCACAGTATTTTTGAAATTATTGATTCTTACGTAAGAAGGCAATACTCAATAATTGTTACAGTAATTACTGTTCAATATTTTATTTTATTGACTCAATAATTGCTACGTTGAAATTTTGTTGTTCAATAATTGTTGCTGCACAGTATTTCCCATTATCAGATCAATAATTCATATTATTTGAATAGTATTATTAGATAGCATTATTGGCAATGTCTAGAAAGTTCTGTCTAAGGAGAGGTTTGGTCATCTAATTGCGCGCCAGTAAGGAGAAATCCTTATTGGAAAGCCCCCTCTTTCCTGGGAACGGCCTGGTTGTCATAAATGTGATTCTGTAATATTATTTGTGAATAATTAATTATTGATTCATATGATAAGGAAATATTTATTTTATGTGGATATAAACGAGGGATATATTTTTGTGGTTAAAAATGAAGGAGTTAATGTTGAGATTTTTATCCGTATTTTTGTCGGAATGGAGGTATTAAAAATCAGGATTTTTGAGATATTTTGCGGGGGTTATAATTTTTAATCCGACCGTTGGATCGTGGTAATTTTTGGATATGTTATACATATATAAGTTGAGTATATGCCCACAAATTTTGAACCGTTAAAAATGAACGTATGATTTATTATGAATTTTACGAGATGACTGGTTCAGAAATTGTTGAATTTTCGGAGTTTATCATTTTGGTGGAAAATTCTAGAATTGGTGGGCCCCACTTGTGGTTGGTGAAGAAATGTGCTGAATTATATTTCAAATGTGGTGGGTGGGAATAGTAGCAGGTAAAGCCATCAGGTTGCAGGTCAAACCTACCAAAATTTTCCTATAAATAGAGGGCTAAGTTAGAATTGAAAATCACACCAAAAACATAAGCTTTCTCTCTTTCTCTCTCTATATTATGAAGTATATTTTGTGAGTTTTTAGATACTTGGTGAGTTGCTATTCATCAGTGCAAGTTTTCTTCAGCATCATATCCGATATCCAGTCAGAAGTACTGCTCTTTTGAGGTAAGGGATAGTAAGGGATAGTAAGGGATATTAAGGGATTTTAAGGGTTGTTATGATTTTCAGTTTCGTAATTTTTCTGATCTTCAAAAATTCTGGAAAAATTTGAAATGATATTTTGATGAGTTTTCTTGATTGTGTCCAAAAATGGTGATTTTTGGATGTATAGATTGAGAGTTATGAATTTTATGAGAAAAGACTATTTTAGAAGTAACAGCTTATAATTCCTTGTGGTTAACTCCAAAATTGATGAAATTTTTATTGGGAGTACATGTATATGATAGGAGTATACTCTGTGAATTTTAGAATTTTTAGATAAAAGTACAATTTTTGATAAATGTCTAAATATTCGACTATTTTGGCCATATGAAAAATAGTAAATGACTTTTAAAAATTCTGAGAAAAATATATGTTCACTATGGGACTATATTATGCTAAATTCCAGAAAAGAAATATTTTTGGAACTGATTTGGTATTTTTTATAAAAATGGTCTAGTTATGAGTAAATGAATTAAATATGTTTTGTGAAGAAAGAAAATTGGAAAATAGGATTTTATGGCTTGAGAATCCTATTTGAGGTATATGCAGATTTTTGATGAGGGTTTTGGTTATTGATGATGAAATTGTAAGAGTTGGCATTTTATGATGATTAAATGCATTAATTAGTAAAGTGTAAACAATTAAAATAAATTGTTTATAAATTTAAGTAATGTTATTCTTTCAATATCATTATACCGAAATATTGGTATGGATTTTATTGTGGAATTTCTATCTTTTGTGTCGGGGTTACTATTCATGAGTTACTATTCACGATTTACTATTCATGAGTTACGAATATTACTCTTGAGATTAAAACTATATGTTGATCATATTATTTTTATCATCATATATAACATTTTTATAACCCTGATGTTGAAATTCTCTTTCACTGGAGTGTAAAGATGGGTAGATTATTGGTATGATCATGACTAGGGTTCTCTTTGGCCTGTAGTGCAAAGTTGAATTGTGACTGGTATGATCATGACCATTGAATTTATAATTGAATATCTTAAGCTTAAGTGCAAAGGTGAATTGATCAACATGGTTATAATTATTGTTTATATAAATTCTGAAATGATTATATATTTCTTTGAGATATGAATATATTTGGCATGTAGTGCAAATATAAATTGTTGATGAATATCTTTGGCATGTAGTGCAAAGATGGCCTGTTGATGAATATCTTTGGCCTGTAGTGCAAAGATGAACTGTTGTTGAATATCTTTGGCCCGTAGTGCAAAGATGGTTTGTTGATGAATATCTTTGGCCCGTAGTGCAAAGATGGTTTGTTGATGAATATCTTTGGCCCGTAGTGCAAAGATGGATTTGTTAGTATGATTATAAACAGGAATTGTGATTTGGTATAACCATGATCTTTGATGTTTCAGGTAAAGACAGGTGATGAAAATATTCTTCGTCCTGGGTGCGACGAAAAATTTATAGTCACAATTTTGATTATGAGTTATTCATATGATTGTGGAAAGGAACTGTTGAGTGATGTTACATGGATAAAACATTGTTGGTGGATTTTTAACATGGAGAAGATAATAGACTTTATAGTCTATTTGACTCTTCTAATGGATTGCTCGTTCCGCTGCAGCTATGGTTGAAATTTTTATCATTTACCATACGTTCTAAATCTCTGATTTATTATTGATGAAGGCTATTGATAATTTAATTATCTTTAGTCATGATATTCTTTACTGAGCTAGTTGTGCTCACCCTTTTGCTTCACAATTCCTTTCAGGTAATAAGAGTGTAGCTGGGTCGAGCGGGGGTAACAAGGGAATAGAACGGTGGTCATCATTTAGTAGTTATATTTGGTGAAGAAAATAGGGTGAGGCGAACCTAACGTTGGAAGGGTGTTTTGTTACTATCATACAAGATGTCTAATGACATACAACCTCGTGTCATCATAAGACAGGGTTGTGCTCATCCACTTGCTGAGTATATCTATGGGCACTACCTATATAATCTTGGTGTTTGTTTGAAGTATAATTCTCAATTGGAGACAGTGGAGATAATGATAAGTCAAGAGAAGACTCACCATTGGGAAGAATATGATAGTAATCTTCTCGTTTTTCTTTGGGGTCTATTGGGTCAACCAAGGATAATTTTGTGGCCATATGATATCTATCATAACCTAGACGCGTGGCCTCCCATGTACGAAGGTTTCCTTGAGCACTTCCCAAAGATTCTAATTTCTAAAACAGTTTTTGACTATACCATTATGTAAGGTGTTATTATGAGGTGATGTCCACGGTTGGAACATGAGTCACAGTTGGTATATATTTGTATCCAAACTCACAGCATATGTGTTGTTGTATTTTGCACGATAATTGTTGTAATAAAGTTGTAGTTGTTTTCTGTACCATGTATTTGACGACTCAGAATGGGTTGGGTGGAATGGACCTATTTTGGGGTCGTTACACAACCTGCCGCACTGAAGATGTCTTGGGAGAAGTTCCAAGAGCTGTTTAACGATAAATACTTTCCCGAGAGTATTCGTCACATGAAGGAGGTGGAGTTCATCAAATTGGAGCAGAATAATATGACCGTGTCACAGTACGAGGCAAAATTTGCGGAGTTATCCCGGTTTGCGTCCCACCTGGTGGATAATGAAGAAAGAATGACGCGGGTGTTTTAAGAGGTTTGAAGCCGGAGATACGTCAACACCGTATTTCTCATAAACTGTGTTTGTATTCAGATGTTGTAAATAGGGCTCAGTTGGTGGAGCGCGATAACGAGACAGCGCAACCAAAAGAGAGCAGTCGGCAAAATAATAATACCAGTGAAAGTAGTCATCGAAGCGGTGACAACAAGTGTGGAGGGAATCAACAGGCCAGAAATGGTAACCACTTCGGTGGTAATCAGGGCCAAAACAATAAGAATGGGCATTTCAAGAAAAGGAGATTCAACAATGATGGAAAGACGTCAGCACCATCACCTGTCGTTAAGGAAGGAGAATGACCACCTATCATATGTTTCAAATGCGGAGGGGAGGGGCACATCAGTCTAAACTGCGCGATGCCGTCCAAAGCATGTTATAATTGTGGAAGAGAAGGACATTTAGCCCGATTTTGTCGTTTACCGAAGACAAATTCAGCTAGAATGGAGGCACCAAAGGCCGTCCCAAAAAAGTCAAAACCGGTTGTGGAAGGGAGAGCGTTTGTTGTGAACTCCCAGAAAGCAAGGAACCCGAATGAGGTCATCACGGGTAAGCTTATCATAAACTCTAACGAAGTCTATACTTTATTTGATACCGGTTCTACCCATTTTTTTATTTCTCCTACTTGCGCTCATCGATTAAATTTGATTCCGGGGAAATTAGACTTTGACTTAGCTGTTGAAACTCCATTGGGAGAAACCTTCATTACATCCACGGTTTATAAGTCTTGTTTGGTTCAAGTTGGTACCCACACATTACCTGTCGATCTGATTTCATTAAAAATACTTGCATTTGACGTGATTCTAGGGATTGATTGGTTAACTACTCATCATGCAAAAATTGATTATTTTCGTAAGGTTGTTAGCTTTCATATTCCTAATCGACCTATTATGTGAATTCAAGCAACCAAATCATTAAAATCAATCGCTGTCATCTCAAGCCATAAAGCTATTCGTTTATTGAAAAACGGATATCAAGCTTTCTTAGCTCATGTCACAGATCTAAACAAAAATACGTCAGCTTTGAATGATATTTCTGTTGTTAATAAATTTCCTGACGTATTTCCCGAAGAACTTCCTGGCCTACCCCCAGAGCGTGAAATTGAATTTTGTATCGACCTTGAACCCGGTACAAAACCCATTTCCAAAGCCCCATATCGAATGGCTCCTATTGAACTTCAAGAGTTAAAGACCCAACTGCAGGAATTGTTAGACATTGGTTTTATTCGTCCTAGTACTTCTCCTTGGGGTGCTCCTGTTCTGTTCGTGAAGAAGAAAGATGGGAGTATGCGACTTTGTATTGATTATCGGGAGTTGAATCATGTCACCATCAAAAATAGGTACCCATTGCCACGTATTGATGACCTGTTTGACCAGTTGCAAGGAGCACAATTCTTTTCAAAGATCGATCTTCGTTCTGGATATCATCAGCTGAAGGTTAAACTGAGGATATTCCAAAGACTGCCTTCAGAACTCGGTATGGGCATTATGAATTCTTAGTTATGTCTTTTGGATTGACTAATGCTCCTGCTGCCTTCATGGATATGATGAACAGGGTATTCAAGGAATATTTGGATCACTTTGTGGTCGTCTTTATCGATGACATCCTTATTTATTCCAAAAGCCGTGAAGATCATGAGCAACACTTGAGGCTGGTACTCCAAAAGCTTCGTGAATACAAACTTTATGCCAAGTTGAAGAAATGCGAGTTCTGGCTGGAAGAGGTAGCATTCCTTGGGCACGTAGTATCAAGTCGTGGAATATCTGTTGACCCGGCAAAGATTGAAGCTATTCAAAGCTGGAAGCAACCTAAATCAGTAACCGAAGTACGTAGCTTTCTCGGTTTAGCTGGTTATTATCGGAGATTCGTGGAAGGATTTTCTCGAATCGCTACTCCATTAACTCAGCTGACTCGGAAAGATACAAAGTTCGGTTGGAGCGAAGAATGTGAGCAGAGTTTTCAAGAACTCAAGAGGAGACTCATTTCAGCACCTGTTCTAACAATACCATCTGGCTCGGAGGGATTTGTCATCTACAGTGATGCTTCGAGCAAAGGGTTGGGATGCGTTCTCATGCAACATGGAAATGTCATAGCCTATGCATCAAGACAACTCAAGGAATATGAGAGGAATTATCCTACTCATGATCTAGAGTTGGCAGCTGTTGTCTTTGCACTTAAAATTTGGAGGCATTACTTGTATGGGGAGAAGGTGGAGATCTTTACGGATCATAAAAGCCTCAAATATTTCTTCACTCAAAAGGAACTCAACATGCGACAACGACGTTGGCTTGAACTGTTGAAAGATTATGATCATACCATTCAATACCATCCTGGAAAAGCGAACGTGGTAGCTGACGCATTGAGTAGAAGATCATATGCAAGTACGAGTGCAATATTGTCAACACAAAAGCCCATTTTGTGTGACTTGCAAAGGATGGAGATAGAGTTAAAGACTCCAGGGACCCATGTGATGATGGCGAATATACGAGTAGAACCGACTTTAATCGATAAAGTTAAAGCTGCTCAAGCTACAGACCTGGAGCTGATGCGTATGAGGAAGAAAGTGCAAGAAGGTGCTATGCCGGAAGCAAGAATCGATGAAGAAGGAATACTTCGAGTCAACTCCAGACTTTGTGTTCCTAACAACCCTGATTTAAAGTATGAAATCATGATGGAGGCGCACAACACACCGTTTGCAATCCATCCTGGAAGTACCAAAATGTATCATGATCTTCGTCATACATTTTGGTGGAGCAATATGAAGAGAGAGATAGCGTTGTTTATCTCAAGGTGTCTAACTTGTCAACGAGTCAAAGCGGAGCATCAAGTACCAAAAGGTCCATTGCAACCACTTGAAATTCCAGAATGGAAGTGGGAGCACATTACCATGGATTTCGTTACCGGTCTTCCTAAGGTTTCTCAAGGTATTGATGCGATTTGGGTCATTGTTGATAGATTGACCAAGTCTGCTCATTTCTTACCGATACGAGAAACTTATACACTTGAACGTCTTGCTCGTATGTACATAAACGAGATTGTAAGACTGCATGGTATGCCAGTATCCATAGTTTCTGATCGAGACCCAAGATTCACTTCACGATTTTGGGTTAGTTTACAAAAAGCTATGGGCACGGATTTACGATTTAGTTCAGCATATCATCCTCAGACGGACGGACAATCAGAGAGGACTATTCAAACTCTTGAAGATCTATTAAGACTCTGTGTCTTTGACTTCAAGGGAAGTTGGGACAAGTTCTTACCATTGGTGGAGTTTTCCTACAACAACAGTTATCAAGCAAGTATTGGCATGGCTCCATTCGAAGCATTGTATGGAAGAAAATGTCGTTCTCCAGTATGCTGGGATGAGGTGGGTGAAGCAACGTTGTTGGGACCGGAGTTGGTACGTATGACTACAGAAAAGATTCAAACGATCCGACAACGTATAAAAACCTCACAAGATCGACAAAAGAGTTATGCTGATCTTCATCGAAAGGACGTGGAATTTGATGTAGGAGATCATGTGTTCTTACGTGTTGCTCCATGGAAAGGAGTTACGAGATTTGGAAAGAGAGGAAAGCTCAATCCTCGATTCATCGGTCCATTTTTAATCCTCGATCGAGTAGGAACTGTGGCTTATAGACTCGCTTTACCGCCAAGTATGTCTCGTGTTCATAACGTTTTTCACATATCCATGTTACGCAAATATGTGGAAGACCCGAACCACATTATTGAGTTAGAACCGGACGAAATAGCGGAGGATTTGACGTATGAAGAAGTTCCTGTTCAAATCTTGGATAAGAAGGAACATATTCTACGCTCCAAGGTTATACCTCAAGTCAAAGTTTTGTGGAGAAACCACGATGTTGAGGAAATGACTTGGGAGTTAGAATCTGAAATGAAATCAAGGTATCCTTACCTCTTCGACATACCAGGTACGTACCCTAATTTCGAGGGCGAAATTTCATAAGAAGGGGAGGTTGTAAGACCCCAACTTTTATAAATAAAGATGAATTTTCTATAAATATCATTTTTGAATATTATGGAGTTAATTTGATATAATGTTATAGTTGTGGGTAATATTTATAAATTTTGCAAAGTAAGCAAGTTGTTATAAAATATTCGTTTGGTCGGGAAATATTCTTTTTGTCGGGGAATATTCGTACGACGGCACAATCATTGGTGGACCCCACAACGGAATTATTGTCGGATTGAGAAAACGACAAAATTATCTTTCTATAAAAATAACGGCTGAGGTGTTACCGTTAAAACCGTTAAAACTGTTGAACTACTCGGTAGTAAAAGTACAGTAATACGCATGGTTGCATAGTAGCACACGGTATTGATTATTGATGCTTACGTGAGAAGTCACTCAGCTATACTCAATTATTGCTACAGTAATTGTTGCATCATATCTCTTAAATTATTGTCATAGTATCATTTGTATAATATTTTATATTATTAAATCAATAATTGAGACGTGGTGGTAAGTTTAGTTATTTTTATGGGGGGCCATATGTCATCATCTAAGAGTCTCTTCGTCAATAGTAATTACCGTCGTCAATAGTATTTACCTTGGTCAATAGTAATTACCTTCGTCAATAGTATTTACCTTGGTCAATAGTAATTACCTTCGTCAATAGTATTTACCTTGGTCAATAGTATTTATCTTGGTCAATAGTAATTACCTTCGTCAATAGTATTTACCTTGGTCAATAGTAATTACTTTCGTCAATAGTAGTTGTCCCTTCAATATTACCAAGAGCCATTTGACCCTTCGTTAAGACCAAGAGTCATTTGACCCTTCGTTAAGACCAAGAGCCACCTTCAGTTTTTCTATAAATAGAGGCCTAGGGCTTCATTATTTTTCACGAATTCATTCAAGCTATAGAGAGAGAAAGTATAGAGAGAATAAGAGAGAGAGAGAATAAAAGTATTCTGCTACTTCACTTTTACAATATCCAGTTCTTTTAAGGTAGGGAATATTATTTCTTTTATATTCATGAAGAGAACTTCTGTTATTCCATTCTTTATTATTCTGTTGGAATAACCAGTATACGTGGTCTACCCTATACTTGGTGACATTCTTCTATTATTCTGTTGGAACATCCTGTCTGTGTGTTTTACACCGGACCTGGTTCCGCCTTTATTATTATTCTGTTGGAATATCCTGTCTGTGTGTTTTACACCGGACCTGGTTCCATTATTTATTATATTGTTCTTTATTATTCTGTCGGAATATCCTGTCTGTGCGTTTACACCGGACCTGGTTCCATTATTTATTATTCTGTCGGAATATCCTGTCTGTGCGTTTACGCCGGACCTGGTTCCATTATTTATTATTCTGTTGGAATAACCTGTCTGTGCGGTCTATCGCATGCATGGTGATTTCTTTTGTTATTCCATTCTTTATTATACTCAGTTGGTTAAGTTTTGACTTCTATACTCCATGAAATTTGTGGAATATCCTTGATAATTGCGTTTCATCCAGTATCTTTTCATGAAAATATTCTTCTAAGTATTCTTGAATTTTACTCCACAATGCAGTATCATGTTGACAATTTGGACGTTGTTAATTCTTGGATAAATTAATTCTTGAACTTGTTTTATTGAATTCTTATATCATTGTCATCATCCTCATGTTTATAAAATGTTGAAAGTCATCTGTGGCCTGTAGTGCATAGATGGACTTGGTATGATTATGACCAGGGATTATTCGGTGTAATCATGACCGTAATGTTACAAATGATGTGGTAAAAGTCCTCATTGGCCCGTAGTGCATTGATGGACAGTTGTTGGCATGATCATGTCCATTAATGAATATACGAATATCCTTGGTCGTAGTGCAGGGGTGGTTCGATGATGTGGATTATTTTATTAAGCTGAGTCCCAGCGATCACAGTGTTGGAAAATCTTTTAAATCATAAAAGATAGTAGAGTTTATTTTTTACTTGACTCTCTTAATGGATTGCTAGTTCCGCTACAGTTAAACTTGATGTCTATTATATTTTATCAGTTTAACATTGTTGAAGGCTAATGATAATTTATTCTGCATTATCTTAGTCATAATATTTCTTACTGGCTAGTTGAGCTCACCCTTTCTTTCATTGTTCTCTTCAGGAAATGAGAACGTAACTGGGGCAAGTCGGGGAACGGAGTGATGGTCCGAATGATAGTATTAGTTAGTAGTCCTCACTATTCTATGTAATGGTGTGTTAATAAATGTAATGAGGACTCCTTTTGAGTATGAATACTCTCTAGAAGATAATATTTGTATTCAAACTCACAGTTTATATTTTGTCGTATTGTACACGACAGTTGTATTATTAAGTTGTATTTGTATTCTGTACTATGTATCTGACGACCCAAGATGGGTGATGTATACCTATTTTTGGGGGTGTCACAGTTGCGATCAACGGTATAGATTATGGTTATTGAAATAGTACCCATGACAACCGATTGCCAAGCATATTAGTTCCGGGTCTCCGACTCAAATAAACCCAACCTCATTAAACCTGAATATTATATCTATGCTCCCAATGTTTCCTATTTCTAGATAGAAGTAGGATATACTTTTAAGTACTCCCTCACTCCGAGAATGAAAGTGATGATTGATTGTATGCGAATTTAAAAAAAAATCAAATGATAAAATTATTCATATTTAAATTCTCATCTAATTGTATATTTTTCTATACATGACTAGTGATATTATATAAATATTTATAAATAATAAAAATATAACATTTAATACTAAGGATATTACGCACAAATTATTGTAAAAAAATAGATTATTTAATATAAGTAAATATTTAACTTGATATTACATAAAATAATAAGAACTTTTATTCTTAGACGGAGGGAGTAACTTAAATCATGAACATATTTTTAAGTTCAAAAATAAAACATAAAAAGAATAATAGTAATGATATATATACCCATAGCTATTCCTAGTTCTCCTTTTACCTTTTTTTCTAAATATATTATAAAATTAAATAATAATACTATCAGTTCTAAGAGAAAACATGAAAGATGAAGAAAAATTTATTATATTTTATGAACTATAACATAATAAAGTTATTTAAAAATGTCTTATAAGTCATTCCTAATAAGTTAGTTTGACCCATATTAATGTAATATCAATTTTATCCCTATTTTATTTAAAATTTTTTTAAAAATATGAATTTGTAAAAAAGAAGAGTAATATGCAACGTCACTTTAATTGGCGTTAAAATTTTTATTTTTATTTTTTTATAGCTGAAGTTTTATATACTCAATACAAGAAATTAGGGATGTAGTGAAGAAAATTTTGTGAAGGAATTCATTCCTTCACATGAGGAGTTTTCTAGCGAAGGAACAGTGAGAAAAAAATATAGTGACAATATAGTTATTAGCGAAAGAAACATCCTTCACAATTTATATTTTTTTCTTTCGCAAAATGGAGGAGGTAGAAGGATATTTGGCGCCAATTTATGATGAAAATTTGCGAGAAAAAAAACTATTAATGAAGAAATTATTACTCATTATATATTATTGTTCATAGGTTTTTTGCGAGAGATAAAATTAGTCACTATTTTTGTCTGAATAAATTTTTTAGAATTAATTGTGGTGAATATAAATTGTAATATAAATACATTACATTTTTTAAAGTAATAAATTTGTTTTTAATAACACTTCTTAAGTAACTTACAATATCGACTATTTCTTTTAATAAACTATAAAGTAAATAACTTTACACTACGTTAAAACTTTAAAATTTTATACATGGCAAAAAAAAGGTAGTGGCGCTCTTTTGTGGAATGGAGCACAAATGCCAAAAATAAAATACGCATATGTTAGAGAAAGAGTTAAGTTTGAGTTTGTTCTTTAATTTATAATTTATTAGAATTCAAATTTTAATGTAATTAATATTTTAATAGAAATTTTATTCTTAAAATAATTTTTAAGTAATTTACAATATTAATTAAAAAATATTAAGTTACAATAATTTAAATATAAAATATTATAAATTGATAATAAATAAAATTATAATAATTATGATTTTTTGTGAAATAGATTATAAATATTAAAATATTACTTTTTTGTTCTACAAAAAATTTATATTTCAATTTTTATAATTAATTTTTGATATATATTCTAAAATTTAAATTTAGATTTATGTTAAAGTTTTTGAAATAATAATTTTACATATAATTGTTCTAGGTAGTGGGTTCAACCTTTATCCATTTATTCCCAAATCAAAACTTAGCCATCGTCTCTACTCTCTATCTACTCTCTGTCTCTCTCCACTCTCCAGTCTCGTCAGTCGTCTCCACTGCTTAATGCTCATCATCGCCATCGACTCTCTACCTCATAATCGTGGCCATTATCATCATTGACTATCTTTATCTCCATCTTCTTTCTCGCTCTCCAACTCTCCATCGTCTCTAAACCATCTCCATCTTCTTCAAAAACAAGAATCACCGAATCAATCTCTGCTCTGTCATCATTGATTTTTATATTGTATTCTGTTAATATATTTG
Source organism: Panax notoginseng (assembly GCA_016801055.1). Classification (NCBI taxonomy): domain Eukaryota; kingdom Viridiplantae; phylum Streptophyta; class Magnoliopsida; order Apiales; family Araliaceae; genus Panax; species Panax notoginseng. Next base: position 232,361,740 of record CM029013.1, on the reverse strand, counting down.
TGTAAGTAGTTTTCTACTGCGTAATTTCTTTTGTTATATTAATTGGTTTTGCTTCACTTCAAAAATTATTTGCCCTAATTTTTTATTGAGAAATCAGTTAATATGTAGAGAAGATTTTGATGTCTTAAGATTGGTTTGCATGAAGATGATGTGAAATTTGAGTGTTTATTGCTATAATTTTTGAGGAATATACCGTTGCGTATATTGTCTACTGATTTTTACTCTAAAAACTCAATATATGTAAAATTATCAATACTCTTAGATTACGATGATAATAAATAGCTTTTTAAACATGTTTTCTAGTATATTTTGAGTAAGGAATTAACTTTGATTACTTGCAGTACTAGGGTACTATTGTATCATATTAATTTAAGATATATACGTAGGGAATAACTTAATTTCCTATACAGGTATATGTAAAGGAAAAACTAACTCCCTCAACTTGAATATTTTTAGGGCAAAAAGATTGGGTGGGCATCTTGTGATTTGTAGAGGATGGTGACTTTCAAGCAAAAAAAAACGGACTATATAAGCCACACCTTAACCTTTTAATTTGGGCATGAGGCGAACGGAGGAGGCTTGATTTGGATTTGATTTGGTTGTTTGGTAAGTTACTCTCACACCCACTAGGCCACTGCGTATTATACTCGCACACGTACACCCACCCACTGTTATACTCACACACACACACATTATCACACACATACATGCACAGAATATACACACACCCATTGTCAATTAATTGTGTCTGTGTGTGTTCGTATGCACATATGGTTAGTAATCCAGTTGAACCTTTATGTGCTAATTATGTGAATCACAAACTAGAAATTTGTAGAATTAATCATTTTGAGACCCAGCAGCGGTCACTTGGTTGTGTGTTGCTCATCAGCATCTGTGAAATAGACTCAACATATGTTATATACAGTCATGTTGCGCTGGAAACTTGAACTTAATTGTGTATTGTTTAGCCTTCAAAATCTTTTTGAGATACTCTTGGACTAGACTCCTATAACCCTTCTTGATAAGTATTTTCAATTACCTTTGCAAAATTAACAATGTAAAGTTTTTTTAGGCTACAGGACACTTCAATACAATGGATTTTAAATTATGTCTCCAAATTCAACCTGTGTTCATTCGCAAAAGCTATGAATAATTAGTGCACTTATTCGTGAATAATTAGTGCACTAATAATTACAATTCACAAGTACTTGGACTATTAAATAATCATATATATATATATATATATATATATATATATATATATATATATATATATATGTATTGTACTAGATAGGCACTTTTGTTTGGTGCATTAATAATCTTAATTAATAATATATAATTGAAAAGTAGTGAACGAGTGGTTTTCTCCTGGAATTACCTTAAAACTAAACTGGTTTGAAAAGGGTTACATTTTAGAAGCTTCATATTATTATTATTTTATAGTCCAAGTACTTGTGAGCATCCTGATTCTGATATCCACTGAATATTGCAGAAATTGAGGGCAGAGCCCAGAGGAGTCTTCTAGCATGCAACTATAGTCTGCCGACTCTGCTACTTATTCCAAATACCACTGTTACAATGCAAACCAACATTGTTTTCCCATTCAAATCAAGATCAGTTGTATCTTTTAATGTTTCGGTTTGTGACTTGACAATGCAGCTTCAGCTACTCCATAGGCTCCTGCTTCTAATCCTTTCTGCAAAATATTTTGATCCATGGGCTGATGATTGAATAGGTTCATTGCTTAATATATATATATATATATATATATATATATATATATATATATATATATATGGAAATGATCCATAGCAAGTATTTGTTATGGAGAAAAATTGGACAAATAGCATCATAACTGTTCATTATATAAATCAAGGGTTGGGATTAAAAATTAACATTGCCCGTCCGCCAGACGAAGTAGCGGACGGTGAATTTAAAAGTTTAAGACCAATTTGCCCTCTCATATCCGCTACTTCAACCAGCGGATCTCTATCTAATAGGTGCCTAAACCCTATTACCTTCCTGCGACTGTGATTCCCTCCCTGTGACTTCGCATAAACCCTGAATCCCTCTCTCCCTCCGACTGTTGAAGACTAAACCCTCTCGCCGACTGTTGAAGAGCCTAAACCCTCCCTACAGCGACCGAAAACGGTACTCCCTTGTCTGCCAGAGATGGCTGCGCGTGGAAGGTCAGAGTTGCCATCGTCTTGCGCTCAACGTACAGGCGGACCTGCTCTCTATAGTTCCGGACCTGTTTTCTCGATTTGACTCCGTCACAAAGCTCGCTCTCCGATGCGACCGCCGATCTAAAAGCCTGAATGACGATGCTTTGACCTTGATATCCCTCAAGTGCCCTAATCTCACGCGCCTTAAGCTCCGCGGCTGCCGCGAGTCGCCATCGTCTTGTTTGTTCGGTGCCGAAGGCTTGAACTCTGTGCTTGATCACTGCTCGTCTCTCAAGGAGCTATCTGTCAAACGCCTCCGTGGCATCAACGACAGTGGCGCCGCCGAACCGATTGGTCCTGGTGTCGCGGCTTCCTCTTTAAAATCTATATGCTTGAAGGAGCTTTATAATGGTCAGTGCTTTGGACCGCTCATAATTGGATCAAAGAATTTGAAATCTCTAAAACTGTTGCGATGCTTAGGTGATTGGGATAGGCTTTTGGAAACGGTTGCCAGTGGAAAGAATAATTTGGTTGAGATTCATTTAGAAAGGCTGCAAGTGAGTGATGTTGGCCTTTCAGCTATATCAAATTGCCCCGAATTGGAGATTTTACATATTGTTAAAACTCCGGAGTGCACAAATGCTGGAATTGTGTCTATTGCATGACATGTAACCGTGTGGCTGACATATTCCATGACCTGTTGACTGGCTTGCTTGCTTGGGGGTAAACTGGGCATGGAATATTGTTTAAACCATCAGCTAGACCGTCTGTGATTTAATATTTTTAACCGTCCGCTACTTTGTCTGGCGGACGGGCAGTCTTAATTTTTAATCTCATCGCTTGATTTATATAACGAACGGTTATAATGTTATTTACTTAATTTTTTTTCGTAGCAAATATTTGTTATGGATCATTTCCCATATCTATATATATATATATATATATATAGTAAGTAATCTATATATAACATATTTAAACATGTATGTTAAAATAAGTCATATAAAACCGTGCATGCATACATCTTATTATTATATTAATATATAATATATATCAAGTATCATGTATATATATAACAAAGTGTCCATATATATATACATTAACGTGTACATAATATATATATATATATATATATATATATATAATAACCGGATATGCATGCATGCATACATATAATATTGAAATATATATATAATCTACGCATGCATAATAAATGACCATGTCCAGGCAAAAAGCTTTCAAGAATCATGTCACTTAAATTGGGACAAAACCGTGTGCTGGCAAAACCGTGTTCTCTAAACACTTGGTCAAAATACATAATACTCCCTCCGCTGGCAAAACCGTGTTCTCTAAACACTTGGTCAAAATACATAATACTCCCTCCGTTCTTTAATATAGGTCGTTTTAGAGAAATATTTTTGTTCTTTAATATAAGTCGTTTTAGAATTTCAAGTAAGCATTAATTGCTTAGTTTTCAATATTATTCCAAATATTAAATGTAACTTTGGTTCTCTTACTATTTTATGTCCAATAAATAACAATATCTTATTTCAATACAAGGGTAATATATACAATTGATATTATAATTAATGTTATACAATCATTATCTTAATGTTTGTGCATAACCCTAAAACGACCTATATTAAGGAACGGAGGGAGTAAATGCTAAGTGAGTGATTTTGTGCCTAGGCGGAAATACAAGGTCTTCCGCGTAAAACATCGGTATAATCTGGTCTGTTAAATTCAAAAATCCTTCATCCAAACCATTGCATTCAAAAATCAGATTTTCAAAATTACATATTTGTCCTCAACTTCAAAAATCTATAAATATGGAGTATTTCTTTCATTTAGTTTTTACCAATTCAGTGAAAAGCAAAACATACTCTCATTGCCTACATTCTCTCTAAAAGTTTTATATCTCTTTTTACAAAAGTTCTAATTATTTTAGAAGAAAAAATTAGTCCAAGTATTAAGATAAGTCATTTAAGTTTAACTTCTGTTGAATTATTTCTTACTTGCGTTATATATATAGATATACAAATATACATTGTTCTACACAATTTTATATATCTATATTTCAGCTATTTGTCAAATAAAAGTGTAACGACCCCAAAATAGGTCCATTCCACCCAACCCATTCTGAGTCGTCAAATACATGGTACAGAAAACAACTACAACTTTATTACAACAATTATCGTGCAAAATACAACAACACATATGCTGTGAGTTTGGATACAAATATATACCAACTGTGACTCATGTTCCAACCGTGGACATCACCTCACAATAACACCTTACATAAAGGTATAGTCAAAAACTGTTTTAGAAATTAGAATCTTTGGGAAGTGCTCAAGGAAACCTTCGTACATGGGAGGCCACGCGTCTAGGTTATGATAGATATCATATGGCCACAAAATTATCCTTGGTTGACCCAATAGACCCCAAAGAAAAACGAGAAGATTACTATCATATTCTTCCCAATGGTGAGTCTTCTCTTGACTTATCATTATCTCCACTGTCTCCAATTGAGAATTATACTTCAAACAAACACCAAGATTATATAGGTAGTGCCCATAGATATACTCAGCAAGTGGATGAGCACAACCCTGTCTTATGATGACACGAGGTTGTATGTCATTAGACATCTTGTATGATAGTAACAAAACACCCTTCCAACGTTAGGTTCGCCTCACCCTATTTTCTTCACCAAATATAACTACTAAATGATGACCACCGTTCTATTCCCTTGTTACCCCCGCTCGACCCAGCTACACTCTTATTACCTGAAAGGAATTGTGAAGCAAAAGGGTGAGCACAACTAGCTCAGTAAAGAATATCATGACTAAAGATAATTAAATTATCAATAGCCTTCATCAATAATAAATCAGAGATTTAGAACGTATGGTAAATGATAAAAATTTCAACCATAGCTGCAGCGGAACGAGCAATCCATTAGAAGAGTCAAATAGACTATAAAGTCTATTATCTTCTCCATGTTAAAAATCCACCAACAATGTTTTATCCATGTAACATCACTCAACAGTTCCTTTCCACAATCATATGAATAACTCATAATCATAAGTGTGACTATAAATTTTTCGTCGCACCCAGGACGAAGAATATTTTCATCACCTGTCTTTACCTGAAACATCAAAGATCATGGTTATACCAAATCACAATTCTTGTTTATAATCATACTAACAAATCCATCTTTGCACTACGGGCCAAAGATATTCATCAACAAACCATCTTTGCACTACGGGCCAAAGATATTCATCAACAAACCATCTTTGCACTACGGGCCAAAGATATTCAACAACAGTTCATCTTTGCACTACAGGCCAAAGATATTCATCAACAGGCCATCTTTGCACTACATGCCAAAGATATTCATCAACAATTTATATTTGCACTACATGCCAAATATATTCATATCTCAAAGAAATATATAATCATTTCAGAATTTATATAAACAATAATTATAACCATGTTGATCAATTCACCTTTGCACTTAAGCTTAAGATATTCAATTATAAATTCAATGGTCATGATCATACCAGTCACAATTCAACTTTGCACTACAGGCCAAAGAGAACCATAGTCATGATCATACCAATAATCTACCCATCTTTACACTCCAGTGAAAGAGAATTTCAACATCAGGGTTATAAAAATGTTATATATGATGATAAAAATAATATGATCAACATATAGTTTTAATCTCAAGAGTAATATTCATAAATCAACTATAATTTGGTTAGAAAAAGAAACCAATTTTGTCGTGAATAGTAACTCGTGAATAGTAACTCATGAATAGTAACTCGTGAATAGTAACCTTGACATGAAAAAGGTAAAAATTCCACAATAATATACATACCAATATTTCGGTATAATGATATTGAAAGAATAATATTCTTAAGCTTATAAACAATTTATTTAAATTGTTTACACTTTACTAATTAATGCATTTAATCATCATAAAATGCCAACTCTTACAATTTCATCATCAATAACCAAAACCTTCATCAAAAATCTGCATATACCTCATATAGGATTCTCAAGCCATAAAATCCTATTTTCCAATTTTCTTTCTTCACAAAACATATTTAATTCATTTACTCATAACTAGATAATTTTCATGAAAAATACCAAATCAGTTCCAAAAATATTTCTTTTCTGGGATTTAGCATAATATAGTCCCATAGTGAACATATATTTTTCTCAGAATTTTTAAAAGTCATTTACTATTTTTCATATGGCCAAAATAGCCGAATATTTGGACATTTATCAAAAATTGTACTTTTGTCCAAAAATTCTGAAATTAAAAGAGTATACTTCCATCATATACATGTACTCCCAATAAAAATTTCATCAATTTTGGAGTTAACCACAAGAAATTATAAGCAGTTACTTTTAAAATAGTCTTTTCTCATAAAATTCATAACTCTCAATCTATACATCCAAAAATCACCATTTTTGGACACAATCAATAAAACTCATCAAAATATCATTTCAAATTTTTCCAGAATTTTTGAAGATCAGAAAAATTACGAAACTGAAAATCATAACAACCCTTAAAATCCCTTAATATCCCTTACTATCCCTTACAATCTCTTACCTCAAAAGAGCAGTACTTCTGACTGGATATCGGATATGATGCTGAAGAAAACTTGCACTGATGAATAGCAACTCACCAAGTATCTAAAAACTCACAAAATATACTTCATAATATAGAGAGAGAAAGAGAGAAAGCTTATGTTTTTGGTGTGATTTTCAATTCTAACTTAGCCCTCTATTTATAGGAAAATTTTGGTAGGTTTGACCTGCAACCTGATGGCTTTACCTGCTACTATTCCCACCCACCACATTTGAAATATAATTTAGCACATTTCTTCACCAACCACAAGTGGGGCCCACCAATTCTAGAATTTTCCACCAAAATGATAAACTCCGAAAATTCAACAATTTCTGAACCAGTCATCTCGTAAAATTCATAATAAATCATACGTTTATTTTTAACGGTTCAAAATTTGTGGGCATATACTCAACTTATATATGTATAACATATCCAAAAATTACCACGATCCAACGGTCGGATTAAAAATTATAACCCCCGCAAAATATCTCAAAAATCCTGATTTTTAATACCTCCATTCCGACAAAAATACGGATAAAAATCTCAACATTAACTCCTTCATTTTTAACCACAAAAATATATCCCTCGTTTATATCCACATAAAATAAATATTTCCTTATCATATGAATCAATAATTAATTATTCACAAATAATATTACAGAATCACATTTATGACAACCAGGCCGTTCCCAGGAAAGAGGGGGCTTTCCAATAAGGATTTCTCCTTACTGGCGCGCAATTAGATGACCAAACCTCTCCTTAGACAGAACTTTCTAGACATTGCCAATAATGCTATCTAATAATACTATTCAAATAATATGAATTATTGATCTGATAATGGGAAATACTGTGCAGCAACAATTATTGAACAACAAAATTTCAACGTAGCAATTATTGAATCAATAAAATAAAATATTGAACAGTAATTACTGTAACAATTATTGAGTATTGCCTTCTTACGTAAGAATCAATAATTTCAAAAATACCGTGTGCTACTGTGCAATAACGCGTATTACTGTATTTTAACCACCGAGTATTCCAATAGTGTTAACGGTAACAACTACGCCGTTAATTATAAAAACTCAATTTTTGTCGTTATCTACATCCGACCGTTTTCCGTTATGGGGCCCACAAACAGTTATGCCGTCGTACGAATATTCTCCGACAGAAACAATATTCCACGACCAAACGAATATTCCCCGACAACAATGATTATTTTATAACCACTTGCTTATTTTGAAAAAAAAATCATATTTCACTCATAACTTTAAACTTTTATCAATTTAACCATTTACTGAATAGTAATTATAAGAAAAATTGAATGCTTTTATTTCATAAAATTCGGGGTCTTACAAAAAGGATACTTGGGCGTTGTAAGGCTACGGAGAGGAATTCGAACCATACGATTCCTTATAGTCTTTAGTAACCTTTTATCGACATTATTTATATAAATATTGTAAAATAGATACGACACTTGATAGCTCAAGACGACACTGAGTTACTACTCCAAATAGAGTAGTCATCCGAACGGAATTTGAGAATCGTAGTTGTAAGACCCCAACTTATTAATGAATAAAATCAAAATTTCTCTAATTATTATTGTGAATAATAAGGTGTTAATTTGATATAATATTTTGGTTATGGGTGAAATGTGCAAATTTTATAAAATAAACAAGTGATTATAAAATATTCATTTTGTCGGGGAATATTCGTTTGGTCGTGGAATATTCTTTCTGTCGGAGAATATTCGTACGACGGCGCAGCTATTTATGGGCCCCATAACGGAAAACGATTGGATGAAGATAACGATAAAAATTGAATTTTTATAAATAACGGCGTAGTTGTTATCGTTAATACTGTTGGAATACCCGGTGGTTAAAATACAGTAGCACACGGTATTGCACAAATTATTAATTTTTACGTAAGAAGGCACTACTCAATAATTGTTACGGTAGTTACTGTTCAATATTTTATTTTATTGATTCAATAATTGCTGCGTTGATATTTTATATTATTGTTATTTCAATAATTGTTGCTGCACAGTATTTTTCATTATCAGATCAATAATTCATATTATTTGAATAATATTATTAGATAACATTATTGACAATGTCTAGAAAGTTCTGTCTAAGGAGAGGTTTGGTCATCTAATTACGCGCCAGTAAGGAGAAATCCTTATTGGAAAGCCCCCTCTTTCCTGGGAACGGTCTGGTTGTCATAAATGTGATTCTGTAATATTAATTGTGAATAATTAATTATTGATTCATATGATAAGGAAATATTTATTTTATGTGGATATAAATGAAGGATATATTTTTGTGGTTAAAAATGAAGGAGTTAATGTTGAGGTGTTTTATCTGTATTTTTTTCGGAACGGAAGTATTGAAAATTAAATTAGGGTTTTTAAGATATTTTGCGAGGGTTATAATTTTTAATCCGACCGTTGGATCGTGGTAATATTTGGATATGTTATACATATATAAGTTGAGTATATGTTCACAAATTTTGAACCGTTAAAAATGAACGTATGATTTGTTATGAATTTTACGAGATGACTGGTTCAGAAATTGTTGAATTTTCGGAGCTAATCATTTTGGTAGAAAATTCTAGAATTGGTGGGCCCCACTCTTGATTGGTGAAGAAATGTGCTTAGATTTTTATTCAAATGTGGTGGGTGGGAATAGTAGCAGGTAAAGCCATCAGGTTGCAGGTTAAGTCTGCTTCGGCGTGCTAATATTTTCCTATAAATAGAGGGCTAAGTTAGAATTAAAAATCACACCAAAATTCATAAGTTTTCTCTCTTTCTCTCTCTAGATTATTGAGTGTATTTTGTGAGTATTTAGATACTTTGAGAGTTGCTATTCAGCACAAGTTTCATTCAGCCTCATATCCGATATTCAGTCAGAAGTACGGTTATTTTGAGGTAAGGGATATTATTTTATTCTTAAATGATATTATTTTCTTCAATATCATAATGCTGAAATATTGATATAAATTTTTTATCAAATTTGGAAATTTTTGTGTCGGGATTACTATTCACGTATACGACACTATTCACGAATACGGCACTATTCACCGAAAAATAAAAAATTTTCTTTTTGTCCAAGATGTCTATTATTGTGACGCCCCCAAAATAGGTCCATTCCACCCAACCCATTCTGAGTCGCCAAATACATGGTACAGAAACAACTACAACTTTATTAATACATTTGTCGTGCAAAATACGACAACACATATACTGTGAGTTTAAATACAAATATTGTCATCTAGACAGTATTCATACTCAATTAAGTCCTCATTACAATTATTGGAACAATATTTTACAAAAAAAATGGTGAGGACTACTAAAACAACTCCCTAGAACCTTCATTCCATACCCCGACTAGTACCTACTACATTCTCGCCTCCTGAGAAGAAAATGGAACAACAAGGAAAAGGGTGAGCTCAACTAGCCCAGTAAAGAATATTATGACTAAGATAATATACAACAAATTATCGTTAGTCTTCAACAGGAAAAAATTTAATAGAATACAATAGACAACAAGTTTTAATTCAATATTCGCAGCGGAAAATAATAATTCATAGAGAAGTTACGTAGAGAATGAAATCTACGATTATCTATGAATTTAAAAGCCCATCATCAACATTTTATCCCTGTAACATCAATCAATAAATATCTTGAATCAAATAGACATCTTTGCACTACAGGCCAAAGATATCCATCAGTTGGTCATGTTCACCTCAACACCTGTTCATCTTTGCACTACGGGCCAAAGATATTCATCAGAAATTATTCATCTTTGCACTACAGGCCAAAGATATTCAGTTATATCATCATTTAAGACTGAGGATGATGAAAAATATTTTAAAGAAAACGAATCCAGTGAAGCAAAATAACAAATATTAAGGATTCGTATTTCAATTTATCCATGTCCAAAAATACCTTATCATAGTGAAGTAAAATTCAAGAATGATCAAAACATGGATACAATCAAAGCTAGTATCCAGAATAGATATTTGGACGAAAAGAAAGAAATTTCATTTTTCGGTGAATAGTAACTCGTAAATAGTAACTCGTGAATAGTAACTCATGAATAGTAACCCCGACATGAAAAGTTCTAAATTTGATAAAAATTCAGATCAATACTTCGGCATAATGATATTGAAGAAAATAATATCATTTAAGAAGAAATAACATCCCTTACCTCGGAAAGACGGTACTTCTGACTGGAATACTAGATATAGTGCTGAAGAAAACTTGCACCGTATAGCAACACTCAAAGTATCAAATACTCACAAGAATACGCTCGATATAGAGAGAGAAATAGAGAGAAACTTGTGTTTCTGGTGTGATTTTCAATTCTAACCTAAGCACCCTATTTATAGGAAAATGCTTAGAACACCAAAGCAGAAAATTTAATATAATATTAATATATATATATATATATATATATATATATTATATATATATATATATATATATATATATATATATAATATTTTCAAGCCCACCTCAAGACCATCTGAACTCAGCTCATTATGTACATGTTGTAGCCCACAAAACAAACAAAAAACGTTTTCTTTGAAAAAAATAATTAAAACTTTCAAAAATCAATTATTTCGGAACTTCAGAACGTCAATAATTCATAATAAATAGCCCTTTTATCAGAAAATTCGAATCTCGCGGGTTTTTATAGGAAATTCAATTCTCTACAACTTTGCAGAAGAAAGTTTTTCCAAATTTTAAACAGAAATTGACCAAAATCTACAAACGGGCGATTTTACAGTCAATAATAAATTTTCGGTCAAGAATTATGTCCACCAACACACAAAACATGTGTTAATCATTTAATGTCACAAAAATACTCTTCCTCCTCATATACTCATATATCCCACATTCATTGTAAAAATACCATCATCAATATATTATTAAAATAATATATTTAAATGAATTATTTTATCAGAAAAAGATAAAATATTAATTTTCAACAATTATCACATTAAAAATTTTCTCCATCTATATCCACATAAAATCAATATTTTCCTCATCATATAAATCAATAATTAATTATACACAAATAATATTATAGAATCACAGTACTAGCAACCAGGCCGTTTCCAGGAAAGAGGGGGCTTTCCAATAAGGATCTCTCCTTACTAGCGCGCAATTAGATGACCAAACCTCTCCTTAAACAGAACTTTCTAGACATTGCCAATAATGTTATCTAATAATATTATTCAGATAATATGAATTATTGTTCCGATAATAGAAAATTCTGTGTAGTGACAATTATTAAAACAACAGTAATATAAAATATCAACGCAGCAATTATTGAATCAATAAAATACAATATTGAACAGTAATTACTGTAACAATTATTGAGTAGTGCCTTCTTACGTAAGAATCAATAATTGGTGCAATACCGTGTGCTATTGTGCAACAACGCGTATTACTGTGTTTTAACCACCGGGTATTCCAACAGTATTAACGGTAACAACTATGCCGTTATTTATAAACAACTTATTTTTGTCATTTTCTTCATCCAATCGCTTTCCGTTATGGGGCCCACACAAGGCTACGCCGTCGTACGAATATTTCCCGATAACAAGAATATTCCACGACCAAACAAATATTCCCCGACAATAATGAATATTTTAGGACCACTTGCTTATTTAAAATATTTACGCATTTTACCCATAACTAACCACATTAATCAAATCAACCCTTACTATTTCAAAATAATAAATAGAGGAATTAAATTTCATTTATTAATAATTTGGGGTCTTACAACCTCCCCTCCTTATGAAATTTCGTCCACGAAATTGACATACGTACCTGGTGTTTCGAAAAGATGAGAATACCTCGCTTTCATTTCCGTTTCCAACTCCCAGGTCATTTCCTCAATAGCATGGTTTCTCCACAAAACTTTAACTTGTGGTATGACCTTCGTGCGTAGGACATGCTCCTTCTTATCTAAGATCTTAACAGGTAACTCCTCGTACGTTAAGTCTTCGGCTATCTCATCCGGTTCTAACTCAATAACGTGGTTCGGGTCTTTCACATATTTACGAAGCACAGATATATAAAAAATATTATGAACACGAGACATACTTGGAGGTAACGCGAGTCTATAGGCCACATTTCCTACTCGGTCAAGAATCTGAAATGGACCAATAAATCGTGGATTGAGCTTTCCTCTCTTCCCAAATCTTGTAACTCCTTTCCATGGAGCTACACGTAATAATACATGATCCCCAATGTCAAATTCCACGTCCTTTCGATGAAGATCCACATAACTCTTTTGTCGATCCTGTGCCGTTTGTATACGTTGTCGAATCGTTTGGATCTTCTCTGTAGTCATTCGTACCAACTCTGGTCCCAACAACGTTGCTTTTCCCACCTCATCCCAACATACTGGAGAGCGACACTTTCGTCCATACAATGCTTCAAAGGGAGCCACACCTATACTTGCCTGATAACTGTTGTTGTAGGAGAATTCCACCAATGGTAGGTACTTATCCCAATTTCCTTTGAAATCGAGGACACTAAGTCTTAATAGATCTTCAAGAGTTTGAATAGTCCTCTCTGATTGCCCGTCCGTTTGAGGATGGTATGCCGAACTGAACCGTAAATCCGTGCCCATAGCTTTTTGCAAGCTAACCCAAAATCTTGAAGTGAATCTTGGGTCACGATCCGAAACTATGGATACTGGCATGCCATGCAACCTTGCAATCTCATTCAGGTACATACTAGCAAGACGTTCAAGGGAATAAGTCTCCCGTATCGGCAAGAAATGAGCAGACTTGGTTAATCTATCAACTATAACCCAAATAGCATTTATACCTTGAGAAACCGTGGGAAGACCCGTAACAAAATCCATGGTAATGTGTTCCCACTTCCATTTCGGAATCTCGAGTGGTTGCAATGGACCCTTTGGTACTTGATGTCCCGCCTTTACACGTTGACAAGTTAAACACCTCGAGATAAACTTTGCAATCTCTCTCTTCATATTGTTCCACCAAAATGTATGTCGAAGATTACGATACATTTTAGTACTTCCAGGATGGATTGCAAATGGTGCATTATGTGCCTCCATCATGATCTTGTACTTTAAATCAGAATCGTTAGGAACACAAAGTCTGGAGTGGACTCGAAGTATTCCTTCTTCATCGATTCTTGCTTCTGGAATAGCACCTTCTTGCACTTTCTTCTTCATACGCATCAGCTCCGGGTCTGTAGCTTGAGCAACTTTAACTTTATCGATTAAAGTTGGTTCTACGCGTATACTTGACATCATCGCACTCGTTCCTGCATATGATCTTCTACTCAACGCATCAGCTACCACGTTTGCTTTTCTAAGATGGTATTGAATAGTGTGGTCGTAATCTTTTAACAGCTCGAGCCAACGTCGTTGCCGCATGTTGAGTTCTTTCTGAGTGAAGAAATATTTGAGGCTTTTATGGTCTGAATATATCTCCACCTTCTCCCCATATAGATAGTGCCTCCAGATCTTTAGCGCGAAAACGACTGCTGCCAACTCTAGATCATGAGTAGGATAATTCCTCTCATATTCTTTAAGTTGTCGCGAGGCATAGGCTATGACTTTCCCACGTTGCATGAGAACACATCCTAACCCTTTGCCTGAAGCATCGCTGTAGATAACAAATCCATCCGAACCAGATGGTATTGTCAGAACAGGTGCCGAAATGAGTCTCCTCTTAAGCTCTTGGAAACTCTTCTCGCATTCTTCGCTCCATACGAATTTGATATCCTTCCGAGTCAGCTGAGTTAACGGGGTAGCGATTCGAGAAAACCCTTCTACGAATCTCCGATAATAACCAGCTAAGCCTAGAAAGCTACGTATTTCGATTACTGACTTAGGTTGCTCTCAACTGTGACGCATATCCCAATCTTGGATATCACGTCACAATGGCATCTATCAGTTTACTACCGCACGAATATGGCGTCCCCTACGGAGAGTCTGGCTTCAATGTATTCCACAAAGGAAGTCACCAGATAGAGGCTCGATTATCAACTTTTATAGTTGGGTTTTTAACTCCTGAAGTTCAATAGGAGCCATTCGATATGAGATTTTAGAAATGAGTTTTGTACCAGATTCAAAAATGATACAAAATTTAATATCACGCGTAGGTCAAGAAATTCTTTAGGAAATACGTCAGGGATTTACTAACAATAGAAATATCATTCAAATCTGACGTATTTTTGTTCAAGTCCATAACATGGCTAAGAAAGCTTGACATCCATTTTTTAATAAACGAATGACTTTACGGCTTGATATGAAAGAGTTTGACTTCAATAGTTTGGTTGCTTGAATTTGAATAACAGGTTGCTTAGGAATATGAAAACTAATAACCTTACGAAAGCAATCAATTTTGGCATGATGAGTAGTTAACCAATCAATTCCTAAAATCACATCAAAAGCAAATATCTTTAAAGAGATAAGATCAACAGGTAATGTGATGGTGCCAACTTGGATCAAACAAGATTTATAAATAGTGGATGTGATAAAAGTTTCCCCTAACGGAGTCTTCACAGATAAATCAAAGTCTAATTTCTCCAGAGTCAAGTTTAAACGTTGAGCACAAGTAGGAGAAATAAATGAATGGGCAGCACCGGTATCTAGTAAGGTATAAACTTCACATGAATTTATGATTAGCTTACCCGTGATCACCTCGTTTGGGTTCCTCGCATGTTGACCAGTCACGACAAACGCTCTTCTAGGAACCGTTGACTTTGACTTTTCTGGGATAACTTTTTGAGTCACCACCCCCGTTGGACTTGGTTTTGCTATAGTGCAATCTCGAGCGATATGTCCTTCCTTTCCACAGTTATAACATACCTTAAACTGTTGTGGGCAGTTTGGGCTGATATGTCCTTCTTTTCCGCACTTATAGCATATGACCGGCGGTCGCTCTCCTCCCTTGGAACCAGTTGCTGCTGGTGCTGACGTCTTCGTATTATCATTGTTGAATCTCCTCTTTTTAAAATCTCCTCCCGACTCGCTTCTTCTATTTTCATAGCCACGATTACCACCAGAGTGGTTGTCGCTCTTGTCCGTTTTCTTCTTTCTCCGCTGGTTATCATTGTTCTGATGACTGCTGTCACCGGTATGATCCTGGTTGTGGTCCCTCGATTGACCGTACTCGTTATCTCGCTCTAATAATTGAGCCCTGTTGACAACATCTGAATAGAGAGAAAATTTATGAGAAATGAGATATTGACGTATGTCGGGTTTCAAACCTCTCAGAAACATCCGCGTCATACGTTCCTCATTCTCCACCAAATGAGGTGCAAACCTGGACAACTCTGCAAACTTCGCCTCGTACTGGGACACCGTCATGTTATTCTGCTCTAGTCTAATAAACTCTACCTCCTTCATATGACGAATACTTTCAGGAAAGTACTTGTCATTGAATAGTTTCTGAAATGTCTCCCAAGACATGCTGAGTGCGGCTGAATGGATACGCTTTACAGACTCCCACCAATAGTCTGCCTCGCCACGGAACATAAAGGTGGCGAATGGAACCTTCTGTTCCTCCGTGCATCCCAAGACATCAAATATCTTGGTAATTTGCTTGACCCATGTCTCCGCCTTAATCGGATCCGGCTTTCCCCAAAATTCTGGTGGTCCTAACTCTTTGAACTGCTTGGCTGTGACCAGCTGTGCGTTGCCATTGTTTCTTCCTATATTTTGAATAGGAATCCCCTTCGTCTGGTTTTGCATGAATCGCAAAAAGCTTCTAAACATCTCATCGTTCACCGTCTGCTCAGTGGTGTTGTTCACAGGAGGAACATTGCCAGCCTGTTGCACGTTCTCCTCGTTGGTGAGTACAGGTGTCTCCACGGTTTCATTTACTCCACTGTTAACATTCTCAGTCGACATTCTCAAATACTGCCATAAAACAAGGGTTAATTTAACAAATTAACAAATCACATAATATCCCTATATTATGACCGACCAACAAATAAGCTTAGGTAGGACACACTAGCGAAGGATTTACTCGTCTCTCCCCTCCTAGTTCTATTCCCCGATCTCCGCCAGAGATCATATCCCTAAGCTCTGATACCAACTGTGAAGCCCCCAAAATAGGTCCATTCCACCCAACCCATTCTGAGTCGCCAAATACATGGTACAGAAACAACTACAACTTTATTAATACATTTGTCGTGCAAAATACGACAACACATATACTGTGAGTTTAAATACAAATATTGTCATCTAGACAGTATTCATACTCAATTAAGTTCTCATTACAATTATTGGAACAATATTTTACAAAAAAATGGTGAGGACTACTAAAACAACTTCCTAGAACCTTCATTCCATACCCCGACTAGTACCTGCTACATTCTCGCCTCCTGAGAAGAAAATGGAACAACAAGGAAAAGGGTGAGCTCAACTAGCCCAGTAAAGAATATTATGACTAAGATAATATACAACAAATTATCGTTAGTCTTCAACAGGAAAAAATTTAATAGAATACAATAGACAACAAGTTTTAATTCAATATTCGCAGCGGAAAATAATAATTCATAGAGAAGTTACGTAGAGAATGAAATCTACGATTATCTATGAATTTAAAAGCCCATCATCAACATTTTATCCCTGTAACATCAATCAATAAATATCTTGAATCAAATAGTCATCTTTGCACTACAGGCCAAAGATATCCATCAGTTGGTCATGTTCACCTCAACACATGTTCATCTTTGCACTACGGGCCAAAGATATTCATCAGAAATTATTCATCTTTGCACTACAGGCCAAAGATATTCAGTTATATCATCATTTAAGACTGAGGATGATGAAAAATATTTTAAAGAAAATGAATCCAGTGAAGCAAAATAACAAATATTAAGAATTCGTATTTCAATTTATCCATGTCCAAAAATACCTTATCATAGTGAAGTAAAATTCAAGAATGATCAAAACATGGATACAATCAAAGCTAGTATCCAGAATAGATATTTGGACGAAAAGAAGGAAATTTCATTTTTCGGTGAATAGTAACTCGTGAATAGTAACTCATGAATAGTAACCCCGACATGAAAAGTTCCAAATTTGATAAAAATTCAGATCAATACTTCGGCATAATGATATTGAAGAAAATAATATCATTTAAGAAGAAATAACATCCCTTACCTCGGAAAGACGGTACTTCTGACTGGAATACTAGATATAGTGCTGAAGGAAACTTGCACCGTATAGCAACACTCAAAGTATCAAATACTCACAAGAATACGCTCGATATAGAGAGAGAAATAGAGAGAAACTTGTGTTTCTGGTGTGATTTTCAATTCTAACCTAAGCACCCTATTTATAGGAAAATGCTTAGAACACCAAAGCAGAAAATTTAATATAATATTAATATATATATATATATATATATATATATATAATTTTCAAGCCCACCTCAAGACCATATGAACTCAGCTCATTATGCACATGTTGTAGCCCACAAAACAAACAAAAAACGTTTTCTTTGAAAAAAATAATTAAAACTTCCAAAAATCAATTACTTCGGAACTTCAGAACGTCAATAATTCATAATAAATATCCCTTTTATCAGAAAATTTGAATCTCGTGAGTTTTTATAGGAAATTCAATTCTCTACAACTTTACAGAAGAAAGTTTTTCCAAATTCCAAACAGAAATTGACCAAAATCTATAAACGGGCGATTTTACAGTCAATAATAAATTTTCGGTCAAGAATTATGTCCACCAACACACAAAACATGTGTTAATCATTTAATGCCACAAAAATACTCTTCCTCCTCATATACTCATATATCCCACATTCATTGTAAAAATACCATCATCAATATATTATTAAAATAATATATTTAAATGAATTATTTTATCAGAAAAAGATAAAATATTAATTTTCAACAATTATCACATTAAAAAAAAATTTCATCTATATCCACATAAAATTAATATTTTTCTCATCATATAAATCAATAATTAATTATACACAAATAACATTACAGAATCACAGTACTAGCAACCAGGCCGTTCCCAGGAAAGAGGGGGCTTTCCAATAAGGATCTCTCCTTACTGGCGCGCAATTAGATGACCAAACCTCTCTTTAGACAGAACTTTCTAGACATTGCCAATAATGTTATCTAATAATATTATTCAGATAATATGAATTATTGTTCCGATAATAGAAAATACTGTGTTGTGACAATTATTAAATAACAGTAATATAAAATATCAACGCAGCAATTATTGAATCAATAAAATACAATATTGAACAGTAATTACTGTAACAATTATTGAGTAGTGCCTTCTTACGTAAGAATCAATAATTGGTGCAATACCGTGTGCTATTGTGCAACAACGCGTATTACTGTGTTTTAACCACCGGGTATTCCAACAGTATTAACGGTAACA
This sequence comes from Panax notoginseng, assembly GCA_016801055.1. Classification (NCBI taxonomy): domain Eukaryota; kingdom Viridiplantae; phylum Streptophyta; class Magnoliopsida; order Apiales; family Araliaceae; genus Panax; species Panax notoginseng. Next base: position 232,342,523 of record CM029013.1, on the reverse strand, counting down.
ACTATGCCGTTATTTATAAACAACTTATTTTTGTCGTTTTCTTCATCCAATCGCTTTCCGTTATGGGGCCCACACAAGGCTGCGCCGTCGTACGAATATTCCCCGATAACAAGAATATTCCACGACCAAACAAATATTTCCCGACAATAATGAATATTTTAGGACCACTTGCTTATTTAAAATATTTGCGCATTTTACCCATAACTAACCACATTAATCAAATCAACCCTTACTATTTCAAAATAATAAATAGAGGAATTAAATTTTATTTATTAATAATTTGGGGTCTTACAATTATGGTTACTATCTTTGATTGTATCCATGTTTTGATCTATATTTTTGAATTCTCCTTCACAATTGGTTATTATGGAGTATTATTGTACTTGGATAAACTATAATACGAATCCCTAATATTTGTCCTTCTGTCTCATTGGATTCGTTTTCTTTAAGATAATTTTTCATCATCCTCAGTCCTAAATGATGATATTATTGAATATCTTTAGCCTGTAGTCCAAAGATGAATGATTAACTGATGAATATCTTTGGCCCGTAGTGCAAAGATGAACAGGTGTTGAGATGAACATGACCGACTGGTGTTACAAATGAATATCTTTGGCCTGTAGTGCAAAGATGAATATTTAATTCAAGATGTATATTGATTGATGTTACAGGGATAAAATATTGATGATGGACTTTTAAATCTTAGAAGATAGTTGAATTCTTTCTCTACTTGACTCTTCTAATGGTTTGTTGTTTTCGCTGCAGTTGTTGATCTAAAACTTGTTGTCTATTATATTTTATCAGATTTTTTCCTGTTGAAGACTAACGATAATTTGTTGTATATTATCTTAGTCATAATATTCTTTACTGGACTAGTTGAGCTCACCCTTTTCCTTTTTGTTCTATTTTTCTCATGAGGCGAGAATATAGCGGGAACTAGTCGGGGTGTGGAGTGATGTTTCTAGTCAGTTGTGTTAGCAGTCCTCACTATTTTTGTAAAATAGTGTTTCAATAATTATAATGAGGACTTATTTGAGTGTGGATATTGTCTAGAAGATAATATTTATATTTAAACTCACAGGATTGGGTTGTTGTATTTTACACAACAATTGTATTAATGAAGTAGTAGTTATTTCTATACCAAGTTTTTGGCGACTCATAATGGATGATGTATACCTATTTTGGGGGCGTCACAGTTGGTATCAGAGCTTAGGGATATGGTCTCTGGCGGAGATCGGGGAATAGAACTAGGAGGGGAGAGACGAGTAAATCCTTCGCTAGTGTGTCCTACCTAAGCTTATTTGTTAGTCGGTCATAATATAGAGATATTATGTGATATATTAATTTATTTAATTAACCCTTGTTTTATGGCAGTATTTGAGAATGACAGCCGAGAACGTTAACAATGGAGTATATGATACTGTGGAATAACCTTTAGTCACAAACCAGGAGAACGTGCAACAGGAAGGCAATATTCCTCCTGTAAACAACGTTACCGGGCAAACGATAAATGATGGAATGTTTAGGAGCTTCTTGCGGTTCATGCAAAATCAGACGAGGGAGACTCGTGTACAAAATACGGGTAAAAATAATGGCAACGCGCAGTTTGTCACAGCCAAGCAGTTTAAAGAGTTGGGACCACCAGAATTCTGGGAAAAGCCAGATCCGATTAAGGCGGAAACGTGGGTCAAACAAATTACCAAGATATTTGATGTCTTGGGATGCACAGAGAAACAAAAGGTTCCATTCGCCACATTTATGTTCCGTGGTGAGGCAGATTATTGGTGGGAATCTGTAAAGCGTACCCAGTCTGACGCACTCAACATGTCCTGGGAAATATTTTAGAAATTGTTCAATGACAAGTACTTTCCTGAAAGTATTCGTCATATGAAGGAGGTGGAGTTTATCAGACTGGAACAAAACAACATGACGGTGTCCCAGTACGATGCGAAGTTTGCAGAGTTATCTAGGTTTGCACCTCATTTGGTCGAAAATGAGGAACGAATGACAAGGATGTTTCTGAGAGGTCTAAAGCCCGAGATTCGGCAATATCTTATCTCTCATAAATTTTCTTTATATTCAGATGTTGTAAATAGGGCTCAATTATTAGAGCGAGATAATGAGTATGTTCAACTGAGGGACCACAACCAGGGTCATACCGGTGGCAGCGGTTATCGAAGCAATGACAACCAGAGGGAAGGAAAGCATTCGAACAAAAGCGGTAACCACTCTGGTGGTAATCGTGGCCGTGATAATAGAAGGAGCGAGTCGGGAGGAGATTTCAAGAAGAGAAGGTACAACAATGATAACGTGAAGACGTCAGCACAAACATCAACTGTTTCTAGGGGAGGAGAACGACCACCGATCGTATGTTACAAATGTGAGAAAGAGGGACATATCAGCCCAAACTGCCCACAATAATCCAAGGTAATTGTGGAAAGGAGGGTCATATAGCTCGAGAGTGTTCTGTAGCAAAACCAAGTTCAGCGATAATGGTGACTCCAAAAGTTGTCCCGGATAAGTCAAAATCAGCAGTTCCTGGAAGGGCGTTTGTCGTGACTGGCCAAAACGCGAGAAACCCGAACGAGGTGATCACGGGTAAGCTAATCTTGAATTCTTGAGAAGTTTATACCTTATTAGATACCGGTTCTACCCATTCTTTTATCTCTCCTGCTTGTGTTCAACGTTTAAACTTGACCCCGGAGAAATTAGACTTTGACTTATCTGTTGAAACTCCGTTAGGAGAAACTTTCGTTACATCTACTATTTATAAATCTTGCTTGATTCAAGTTGGTACCATCACATTACCTGCCGACCTTATTTCGTTGAAAATTCTTGTATTTGATGTGATTTTAGGGATTGATTGGTTAACCACGCATCATGCTAAAATTGATTGTTTTCGTAAGGTTGTTAGTTTTCATATTCCTAACCAACCTATTATGCGAATTCAAACAACCAAACCATTAAAGTCAATCACTGTCATTTCAAGCCATAAAGCTATTTGTTTATTGAAAAACGGATGTCAAGCTTTCTTAGCCCATGTCACGGATTTGAACAAAAACATGTCAGATTTGAATAAAATTTATGTTGTTAATAAATTTCCTGACGTATTTCCTAAATAACTTCCTGGTCTACCCCCATAACGTGAAGTTGAATTCTTTATTGACCTTGAACCCGGTACAAAGCCCATTTCTAAAACCCCATATCGAATGGCTCCTATTGAACTTCAGGAGTTAAAGGTCCAACTACAAGAGTTGTTGGACATCGGTTTTATTCGTCCTAGTACATCTCCTTGGGGTGCTCCTGTGTTATTCGTAAAGAAGAAAGATGATAGTATGCGACTTTGTATCGACTATCGAGAATTGAACCATGTCACCATCAAGAATAGGTATCCGCTACTTCGCATTGATGACCTGTTCGACCAGTTACAAGGAGCACAATTCTTTTCAACAATCGACCTTCGTTCTGGATATCATCAGCTGAAGATTAAAACTGAGGATATTCCAAAGACTACTTTCAGAACTCGGTACGGGCATTATGAATTCTTAGTCATGTCTTTTGGATTGACTAATGCTCCTGTTGCTTTCATGGATATGATGAGCCGTGTATTCAAAGAATATTTGGATCAGTTCGTTGTTGTCTTTATTGATGACATCCTCATCTATTCCAAAAGCTATGAAGATCATGAGCACCATTTGAAGCTGGTACTGTAAAAGCTTCGTGATAACAAGCTATACGCTAAGCTGAAGAAATGCGAGTTCTGGCTTGAGGAAGTAGCATTTCTTGCGCATGTGGTGTCAAAACATGGAGTATCTGTCGACCCGACGAAGATTAAAGCCATACAAAGTTTGGAACAACCAAAGTCGGTGACCGAAGTACGTAGCTTTCTGAGCTTAGCTGGTTACTATCGGAGATTCGTGGAAGGATTTTCTCGAATCGCTACTCTGTTAACTCAGCTGACTGAGAAAGATACAAAATTCGTATAGAGTGAGGAATGCGAGAAGAGTTTCCAAGAACTCCAGAGGAGACTCATTTCGGCACCTGTTCTGACAATACCATCTGGTTCGGATGGATTTGTTATCTATAGCGATGCTTCAGGAAAAGGGTTAGGATGTGTTCTCAAGCAACATGGGAAAGTCATAGCCTATGCCTCGCGACAACTCAAAGAATATGAGAGGAATTATCCTACTCATGATTTGGAGTTGGCAGCAGTCGTTTTCGCGTTGAAGATCTGGAGACACTACCTGTATGGGGAGAAAGTGGAGACTATACAGATCATAAAAGCCTCAAATATTTCTTCACCCAAAAGGAACTCAACATGTGGCAACGACGTTGGCTCGAGTTGCTGAAAGATTATGATCATACCATCCAATATCATCCTGGAAAAGCAAACTTAGTAGCTGACGCATTGAGTAGAAGATCATATGCGGTACGAGTGCAATGTTGTTAACACAAAGGCCCATTTTATATGACTCGCAAAGGATGGAGATAGAGATGAAGGCTCCAAGTACCCACGTGATGATATCAAACATACGAGTAGAACCGACTTTAATCGATAAAGTTAAAGCTGCTCAAGCTGCGGACATGGAGCTGATGCGTATGAAGAAGAAAGTGCAAGAAGGTGCTATTCCAGAAGCAAGAATCGATGAAGAAGGAATACTTCGAGTTAACTACAGAATTTGTGTTCCTAACGATTTTGATTTGAAGCATAGAATAATGATGGAGGCACACAACACACCGTTTGTAATCCAACCTGGGAGTACCAAAATGTATCACGATCTTCACATACATTTTGGTGGAGCAATATGAAAAGAGAGATCGCGGAGTTTATCTCGAGGTGTTTAACTTGTCAACGTGTAAAAGCGAAGCATCAAGTACCAAAGGGTCCATTGCAACCACTTGAGATTCCGAAATGGAAGTGGGAACACATTACTATGGATTTCGTTACGGGTCTTCCCAAGGTGTCTCAAGGCATTGATGCGATTTGGGTCATTGTTGATAGATTAACCAAGTCTGCCCATTTCTTGCCTATACGTGAGACTTATTCCCTTGAATGTCTTGCTAGTATGTATGTGAATGAGATTGTGAGATTGCATGGCATGCCAGTATCCATAGTTTCAGATCGTGACCCAAGATTCACTTCACGATTTTGGGTTAGCTTGAAGAAAGCTATGGGCACAGATTTATGATTCAGTTCAGCATACCATCCTCAAACGGACGGACAATTAGAGAGGACTATTCAAACCCTTGAAGATCTATTAAGACTCTGTGTTCTAGATTTTAAAGGAAGTTGGGATAAGTACCTACCATTGGTGGAATTCTCCTACAACAACAGTTATCAGTCAAGTATAGGCATGGCTCCATTCGAGGCGTTGTATGGAAGAAAATGTCGTTCTCCAGTATGCTGGGACGAGGTGGGTGAAGCAACATTGTTGGGACTAGAATTGGTACGCATAACTACAGAGAAGATCCAAATAATTCGACAACATATACAAACGGCACAGGATCGACAAAAGAGTTATGCGGATCTTCATCGAAAGGATGTAGAATTTAATATTGGGGATCATGTATTATTACGTGTTGCACCATGGAAGGGAGTTACAAGATTTGGGAAGAGAGAAAAGCTCAATTCACGATTTGTCGGTCCATTTGAGATTCTTGACCGAATAGGAAATGTGCCCTATAGACTCGCATTACCTCCAAGCATGTCTCGTGTTCATAATATTTTTCACATATCTGAGCTTCATAAATATGTGAAAGACCCGAACCACATTATTGAGTTAGAACCAGACGAGATAGCCGAAGATTTAACATACGAGGAGGTACATGTTAAGATATTGGATAGGAAAGAGCATGTCCTACGTACGAAGGTTATACCACAAGTTAAGGTTTTGTGGAGAAACCATGCTATTGAAGAAATGACCTGGGAGTTAGAATCAGAAATGAAAGCGAGGTATCCTCACCTTTTCGAAACACCAAGTACGTACGTCAATTTTGAGGACGAAATTTCATAAGGAGGGGAGGTTGTAAGACCCCAACTTATTAATGAATAAAATCAAATTTTCTCTAATTATTATTGTGAATAATAAGGTGTTAATTTGATATAATATTTTGGTTATGGGTGAAATGTGTAAATTTTACAAAATAAACAAGTGGTTATAAAATATTCATTTTGTCGGGGAATATTCGTTTGGTCGTGGAATATTCTTTCTGTCGAGAAATATTCGTACGACGGCGCAGCTATTTGTGGGCCCCATAACGGAAAACGATTGGATGGTGATAACGATAAAAATTAAATTTTTATAAATAACGACGTAGTTGTTACCGTTAATACTGTTGGAATACCCGGTGGTTAAAATACAGTAGCACACGGTATTGCACAAATTATTGATTCTTACGTAAGAATACACTACTCAATAATTGTTACAGTAGTTACTCTTCAATATTTTATTTTATTTTATTGATTCAATAATTGCTGCGCTGATATTTTATATTATTGTTGTTTCAATAATTGTTGTTGCACAGTATTTTCTATTATCAGATCAATAATTCATATTATTTGAATAATATTATTAGATAACATTATTGGCAATGTCTAGAAAGTTCTGTCTAAGGAGAGGTTTGATCATCTAATTGCGCGCCAGTAAGGAGAAATCCTTATTGGAAAGCCCCCTCTTTCCTGGGAACGGCCTGGTTGTCATAAATGTTATTCTGTAATATTAATTGTGAATAATTAATTATTGATTCATATGATAAGAAAATATTTATTTTATATGGATATAAATGAGGGATATATTTTTGTGGTTAAAAATGAAGGAGTTAATGTTGAGGTATTTTATCTGTATTTTTGTCGGAACGGAGGTATTAAAAATCAAATTAGGGTTTTTGAGATATTTTGAGAGGGTTATAATTTTTAATCCGACCGTTGGATCGTGGTAATATTTGGATATGTTATATATATATAAGTTGCGTATATGTCCACAAATTTTGAACCGTTAAAAATGAACGTATGATTTGTTATGAATTTTACGAGATGACTAGTTCAGAAATTGTTGAATTTTCGGAGTTAATCATTTTGGTGGAAAATTCTAGAATTGGTGGGCCCCACTCTTGGTTGGTAAAGAAATATGCTGAGATTTTTATTCAAATGTGGTGGGTGGGAATAGTAGCAGGTAAAGCCATCAGGTTGCAAGTTAAGTCTGCTTCGGCGTGCTAACATTTTCCTATAAATAGAGGGCTAAGTTAGAATTGAAAATCACACCAGAATTCATAAGTTTTCTCTCTTTCTCTCTCTAGATTATTGAGTGTATTTTGTGAGTATTTAGATACTTTGAGAGTTGCTGTTCAGCACAAGTTTTATTCAGCCTCATATCCGATATTCAGTCAGAAGTACGGTTATTTTGAGGTAAGGGATATTATTTTATTCTTAAATGATATTATTTTCTTCAATATCATTATGTTAAAATATTAATATAAACTTTTTATCAAATTTTGAACTTTTTGTGTCGGAGTTACTATTCACGTATACGGCACTATTCACGTATACGATACTATTCACGAATACGGCATTATTCACCGAAAAATAAAAAAAAATTTTTTGTCCAATATGTCTATTATGGTTACTATCTTTGATTGTATCCATATTTTGATCTATATTTTTGAATTCTCCTTCACAATTGGTTATTATGGAGTATTATTGTACTTGGATAAACTATAATACGAATCCCTAATATTTGTCCTTCTGTTTCATTGGATTCGTTTTCTTTTAGATAATTTTTCATCATCCTCAGTCCTAAATGATGATATTATTGAATATCTTTGGCCTGTAGTGCAAAGATGAATGATTAACTGATGAATATCTTTGGCCCATAGTGCAAAGATGAACAGGTGTTGAGATGAACATGACCGACTGGTGTTACAAATGAATATCTTTGGCCTGTAGTGCAAAGATGAATATTTGATTCAAGATGTATATTGATTGATGTTACAGGGATAAAATATTGATGATGAACTTTTAAATCTTAGAAAATAGTTGAATTCTTTCTCTACTTGACTCTTCTAATGGTTTGTTGTTTCCGCTGCAGTTGTTGATCTAAAACTTGTTGTCTATTATATTTTATCATATTTTTCCCTGTTGAAGACTAACGATAATTTATTGTATATTATCTTAGTCATAATATTCTTTACTGGGCTAGTTGAGCTCACCCTTTTCCTTTTTGTTACATTTTTCTCAGGAGGCGAGAATATAGCGGGAACTAGTCGGGGTGTGGAGTGATGTTTCTAGTCAGTTGTGTTAGCAGTCCTCACTATTTTTGTAAAATAGTGTTTTAATAATTGTAATGAGGACTTATTTGAGTGTGGATATTATCTAGAAGACAATATTTATATTTAAACTCACAGTATTGAGTTGTTGTATTTTACACAACAATTGTATTAATGAAGTAGTAGTTGTTTCTGTACCAAATTTTTTGGCGACTCATAATGGATGATGTATAACTATTTTGGGGGCGTCACAGTAGTTATCTATTGAAAATATTTATATAAATATCAATTGTAAAAATTATAAATTTTGTCGTACTTAGACGTTGCAAGGCTACAGAGATACACCTCTATTAAAAGGAATTCGAACCGTATGATTCCTTATAGTACTAAGTGACATTATTTATAAAAGTTCACATAATAGATAAAATATTTTTATATATTATCTGAGTTAAACAAATATATTTGTTATATCAAGTATTGCTTAACTAATTTATTTATTATACTTGATATTTGGCATCACAAGTATTTGATCATAAATTCATTTATTCATAAAATACTTGTTGCATAATATAAAAGTTATTTAAATTTTATTTCACAAAATTAAGTGAATATATCTGCTTAAATAGAAGCATATTTGATTCAAAGCTTAAAACAACTTATTTGCTTACTCAGAAGCATTTTCACTCTAAAAGTTATTTAAACTTAAAGTAATTTTTCTTTACTCCATAAAGAATAAATAATTCTTTATAAAATTGCATTAAATTATATATCTGCTTAAACCGAAGCATTTTTGAGTAAAAGCTAAAATTGATAATTTGCTTATTCAAGAAGCACTTTTCACACGAAACATAAAAGTTATTTAAACTTTTATAATAGTGCATAATTTACATATTTGCTTACACAGAAGCATTATTTGAACTAAGCACAAAATTACTACCTGCTTAATAAGAAGCATATTGTCTCAAGTATAAAAGTCTTTAAACTTTTATAAATACATTTGCTCTTTAATTAATATCTGCTTATTTAAGAAGCATCAATCTGTACTAAATTTTATTTGCTTATTTGAGAAGTATCAATCTGTACTATATTCTCATCTACTTATTTAAGAAGCATATAGTTGTAAAATCATTTGTAATAAGAGAAAAGGTCAGAGTTAGTTTATTTTATGTACCTGTGAAAAAGACGAGTAATTCTTCGACCAAGACCAGAGTCTTAGAGAGGTCAGCGGGAAGTAGAGTCTCTAGTGTACTTGTGAGGTGAGGAAGAGACTGTTGTTTCAAGACCAGATCATAGAATAGAACTGAACTCAAAAGGAGGAACAACTAAACTTCAGGAGGGAGTTGGGAGCTTGCTGTCCAAGATAGATTAGTTGGGAACAGTTGAAAGTTTGTCTATGAAACTTTGTAAAGGCTTCTCCGCCTGTTGAAGGAGTATTTATTACTGATAGTAATAGGATCTCAAGTCCTAGAGAGGAGCTTGAGACTGGATGTAGCAGCATACCCGGGATGTATGTTGTGAACCAGGCAAATCTCTGTGCATTGTGTGATTGAATTTTTACTGTCTTGCATATTAATTTCTAACACTGCAAATTAATTATCCAAAAATTCAAAAAGGCCTAAGATAATTTTTTAATTTATAATAATCTATTCAACCCCCCCTTCTAGATTATTATTAGACTTTCTGTGAGAAAGACGAGTAATTCTTCGACTAAGACCAGAGTCTTAGAGAGGTCAGCGGGAAGTTGGGTCTCTAGTGTACTTGTGAGGTGAGAAAGAGGCTGTTGTTTCAAGACCAGATCATAAAATAGAGTTGAACTCAAAAGGAGGAACAACTAAACTTGAGGAGGGAGCTGGGAGCTTGCTGTCCAAGATAGATTAGTTGAGAATAGTTGAAAGTTTGTCTATAAAACTTTGTAAAGTCTTCTCCGCCTGTTGAAAGAGTATTTATTACTGATAGTAATAGGATCTCAAGTCCTGTAGAGGAGCTTGAGACTGGACGTAGCAGCATACCCGAGATGTATGTTGTGAACAAGACAAATCTCTGTGCATTGTGTGATTGAATTTTTATTGTCTTGCATATTAATTTCTAACACTGCAAATTAATTATCCAAAAAATCAAAAAGGCCTAAGATAATTTTTTAATTGGTAATAATCTATTCAACCCCCCCTTCTAGATTATTATTGGACTTTTAATAATAATCTAGAAGGGGGGTTGAATAGATTATTACATATTAAAAAATTATCTTAGGTCTTTTTGAATTTTTGAATAATTAATTTGCAGTGTTAGAAATTAATATGCAAGACAATAAAAATTTAATTACACAATGCACATAGATTTGTCTTATTCACAACATACATCCCGGGTATGCCGCTACGTCCAGCCTCAAGCTCCTCTCCAGGACTTGAGATCCAATTATTATCAGTAATAATACTCCTTCAATAGGCGGAGAAGCCTATACAAAGTTTCATAGACAAACTTTCAACTGTTCCCAACTAATCTATCTTAGACAGCCTGCTCCCTCCTCAAGTTAAGTTGTACCTTCTTTTGAGTTCAATTCTATTCTATGATCTGGTCTTGAAACAATAGCCTCTTCCTCACCTCACAAGTACACTAGAAACCCAACTTCCCGCTGACCTCTCTAAAACTCTGGTCTTGGTTGACGAATTACTCGTCTTTCTCACAGGTACATAAATTAAACTAACTCTAATGCTTCTTAAATAAGCAGATATTAATTAAAGAAGAGATATATTTATAAAAGTTCAAAGACTTTTATACTTGAGAAAATATGCTTCTTAGTAAGCAGATAATAATTTGTGCTTAGATCAAATAAAGCTTCTGTGTAAGCAAATATGAAAATTATGCTTTGTTATAAAAGTTTAAATAACTTTTATATTTTATGTGAAAAATACTTATTGAATAAGCAAGTAAGTCAATTTTAGCTTTAGCTCAAAAAAACTTCTGTTTAAGCAGATATATACTTTAATGCAAATTTATAAAGAATTATTCTTTAAGGAGTAAAGAAAAGTCACTTTAAGTTAAAACAACTTATCAACTTTTAGAGTAAACAAATAAGTTGTTTTAAGCTTTGAATCAAATATGTTTCTATTTAAGCAGATATATTCACTTAAGTTTGTGAAATAAAAGTTTAAATAACTTTTATATTATGCAACAAGTATTTTATGAATAAATGAATTTATGATCAAATACTTGTGATGATATATAAGATTTGTTTCTCAAATATTCTTTAACAAGTATTATATGAATGGTTTTTATGTGTCAATACTTGTATAAAAAGAATAAATCAATTTAAACAATATTAATCAAGTATAATAGATAAATCAGTTAAGCAATACTTGATATAACAAATATATTTGTTTAACTCAGATAATATATAACAATATTTTATCTATTATGTGAACTTTTATAAATAATGTCACTTAGTACTATAAGGAATCGTACGGTTAGAATTCCTCTCGGTAGAGGTGTATCTCCGTAACCTTGCGGTGTCTAAGTACAATGAAATTTATAATTTTCACAATTGATATTTATATAAATATTTTCAATAGATCACTACGATTCTCAAATCCAGTTCGGATGACTACTCTTTTTGAAGCAGTATCTCAGTTTCGTTTTGAGCTATCAAGTGTCGTATTTATTTTACGATATTTATATAAATAATATTAATAAAAGGTTACTGAAGACTATAAGGAATCGTACGGTTCGAATTTCTCTCCGTAGATGTATATCTCCGTAGCCTAGTGGCGCCCAAGTATCTTTTTATTTGATATATATATATAGAATTGTATTTAACAATTTATATTCGTATATCTATAAATATAAATAAGCAAGAGATAATTCAAATAAATAAAACAAACCACTTATCTCAATTTGCTTAGACCAATTTTTTTCTTCTCAAATGATTAGAACTTTGATAAGTAGAGAGAGAAATCTTCTTAGAGAAAGAGTATGTAGGAGAGAAATAATCTTTTCTTGAAAGTGAATTGGAAAAATAAAATGAAAGAAAGACCTCCTATTTATAGATTTTTGAAATCAGGGGCAAAAATATAATTTTCAAAATCTGATTTGAAATGCACGGATTGAATGAATAATTTTTGAATTGAACGGACCAGATTGGAACAGATTTTTTGCAAAAATAGCTCACAATTCGCCCGGTCCATTCTTCATCAACTTAGCATTTAATTAACCATTTGACCACATGTTTTGAAAAAGGAATACCAGCACACTTGCGCGTTTTTCTTTTCGTCCCAAAATGACTGTCACACACACATGGTTTTTATCACCAAATTAGGCAGCATGTGCATGTAGTCTTTATATATATAATATATTTTAAAGTTGTCAGCATATTTTAAATACCCACACACTTGCATGTTTATTAATGCATGCATAGATTATATATTATAATATTATATGTATGCATGATTATATTATATATAGTACACGGTTTTTAAATATATATATATATATATATATATATATATATATATATATATATATATATATATATATATATATATATATATATACGGAACCGATCTGGTCAGGGAGTCCAGAGATTAAGTAAAATCCGAACTTTCGTTCTCAGCCATAGGATGAGATCCAACGCCCAGGAAAGTAAGTTTTTGGAGAGAATAAAAAGACGCGGAGCAAGTCGGGTAAAAAAAGAAGCGTCGGGTCAAAAAAGAGAACTGGGCAATCTTTTTCCTAAATCCCTAAATCGCGACTTGCTCTCTCTTCTACACAAAGCTCACAGCGAAATTCCTCTCTCTTTTTCCTAAATCGCGTCTTTCTTTCACAAACTCCGGACGAAATCATCGTGTCTCTGTCACAAAGAGATTCCGGCCTTTGGACACAAGTCGCGAGAAGAACTGGTCTCTCTTTTTCCTAAATCGCGAGTTCCTCTCTCTTCTACACAAGTCGCCGGAAGTTGGATAGGCTTGTGGTCTCTGTCTCCGGCCAGTCACTCACAGCAAGTGGTCTTTGTCTCCGGCCAGTCACTCACGTTGGAAACATAATTTCTAATTTTCTGTTCTAACCGCGATATCTTGGGATGGTTTTCTTGGATCTATTGGGGTTAAAGGATGGTTTTATTTGGATCTATTGGTTTTTTTGCTGTATTTCATAGCTGCGATCTCTCTATCAAGTTTTAGAGCACTGGGTCTTCAATTTGGTTGTAATAACCCGAAAAGTGTTTTGGGAGAAACTTTTGATTGAATTTGCTCTGCTATGTCCATTGGTATTCAAAATCTTTGTTTAAACTATACCATTTTGTTGAGGTGCCTAGAGCAATAATAATAACTTTGTGCTGGGGAAGATGGAATCTCTGTTCACAGGGATTCATGTGGCTCTGAGCAATTGATGGCTCTTTCATGTGGCTCTGTTTTTGCTTAATGGACTAGTAGTGGTAGTTTTTGTTGCTAGTAATTAGTGGAGAACAAATGTGAGAATGTATGTCATTTTAACTATACCTTCCATTTTGTATATGAGAAAATCTCTTTCATGAATACAGTTCTTGCTTTAACTGTTGCCTTGTATTAGTTCTGAATTGATTATTAATGGAAGAACAAGGGCATAAGAATGGGAAAATCAATCCTAATTCTAATTTTGACTAAATTTTTTGTATGATTACTGTGTATTGATCTTCTCTCTATCTATCTGTATGAATGTATATTCCGTTGTTGTTTACAACTAGTTTTGAATTTATTTAAATAAATTGATTTTAAAGGTTAAATTGTATTTTTATTTTAGAACATATATTTTATGTGTTGCTTGTGAGTATTTTGATGAGGTAAAGGAGAGGTGTATCATATCATGATTGGTTGAAGCATTGAGGCAGCCATTTGTTAATTTCAGGAGGGTCCCTTTCATAATTTTTGTTAACCATGATTTTGATGGCTCCTGACAACTAGATTTAGGTAGTTTTGTACAGTAGCTAAACTATTTTTGTTCATGTGTAATGATCTCTAAAACATTGCAATCTTATGATGTTTTGGCAGATAAGGTTCAACAAAGGCATGTCTACTTCAAGCAATATGAGCATTCAAACTCATGATACCTGATTTCGGAACAAGATATGTTATTGTCGCCTGAGAGCTGCTGTGAGAATATCTGAATCAGAGAAGAATCCTGAAAAGCTCTACTATGACTGTCCAAGGGAGAAGGACAAAAGAAAATGTAAGTTTTGGGACTGGTGCAATCCAATTGGGAATGGCGAACCCAACTCCGCTGATGAAGCATACGTGCAGCTGCGCAACATTGATGATGCTCGACTTGGAGTCATTGAAATAAATGTGGCAAATCTTAAACACATCATCAATATCATCATGTTCTTTTGTGGGCTAGCCTTGGTAGTGTCGGTCATGGCACTTGTCAAGCGATTATAAAAATTGTGTACTCTGCAACCCTAACTGTAATGTCTGTTTTCATTATTATCTTGCAATTATTATCTTGTTGCAACTGGGTTAAGAAATCATTACTTTACAGATTCCTTGTCATGTCTCAGACTTTCACTTTTCACTTTTCAAACATGTAAGAGAAACTAGCCAAGTCGGCATAAGGAATAAACTGATACATTGCAAGTTTTCTTATATAAAACTTACTGAGACAGCACAAGTGCAATACCTGAACCACTAACTCCCATATGACAAGCAAAGATAAGAATTGACAGCACAAGTGAGCTTAGTTAAAATTTGCAAACCTTTAAAAGGTATGTACTAATATATGTACAGCTCCTTAAAAGCATTACATAATACATGAAAGTCCTTGCGGTATATAAAAAAAACATCTTTACCAGTGGCATATAAAAGTCCTTGCGGTATAAGAACATCTCCACATTACATTTCAAATTTAAGTTTTCCATCATCACACAACAAAATACATGAAACTATTAGGCAGATTACAGACATCGTAGATCCACACATCAAAGACACTAATTAAAATACAGAAAAAAATACAAATTCCTAAACAAGCACCAAAGAAACTAATGAAAGCAGCCCCTACCACAAAGGCTCCCATCCTGAAACATGAAAATGTCATCAATGTCAACTACAAGATGGAGACAAAATTGTAATAAGGAAAACAACCAAATAAAGACTTACAATCATCGTTAATGTCAACGTCCTCCTCATCGTACACTCCAACAAGTTTTGGACAATTTCTTTTGTCATGCGACACTCCAACAATCCCATAACCATTGCATTTCCTAGCCTTCTTGATAGCCTTCTATTTTCCTCCCTTAAGTCGTTCACCACAACCATTTGTCCTTACCGAAGATGGTTCTTTGAGACTTAGTTGTTGGCTCTCAAGAGAAATGGGGATGTTGATACTCCCTTCCACATCCATGCTACCATGATTCATGGCGGCAAACCTCCTTTGAGTTGATAACAACAATTCTTTCAACTTTTTTGTGTTATCTTCACTTAATGCAGCTTCATCAATAACATTAGACGTAATTTGGAAGAGACTACTACACCTCAGTAACACAGAAGTATCACATATTTCACTCACACTCCCACCCAAGTCATCCATAACTCTGCCACATTTCGCAGATTTTGTCCACCTCCGCAAGATGTACTGATTAGGTAATTCCATAACCTATTTTTTCGTGAAATATGCCAACATATGCCTACATGGAATTTCATCACTCTTAAAAATCTGACAACTACATTTAACAAAGTTTGATGACTTGTCAAACGAAAGCTTACGGTCATTAGAATCACCCTCCTTTACACTCTGAACATTGTGCATACAGTTGTTGTCATCTTTAAATGTACGTGTTACCACATACTTACCACTTGCAAGCAGTTGCTCTTGAAACTTGTAAAAAATAGTTTGTGTATACAACTCACTCATCTGGTATTCCATGACCCTCCCAGTTACTGTTTGTGGCTTTTCATTGACATCCTTATGATCGAAATCTAGTTCATTATGCCGCATTTTTGTAAGTCCCCTATTAAACCGTGTCACAAAATCCAACATTGAGTTTTGAGGAGACACATACTTCTTGAAAAAGGCATGAGCCCCTTCAACTCTTTGGCTACTAGTCATATGGGCAAAAAAAATATGTCTCGAATATGCCAGAACCCATCACTCGCGGATTTCGTACATCTCCTGTAACCAATCATTCGTGTCAAATTTAGCTTTCCCTACAACCCCCGCCCATCTTCTTTCAAACTCGTCTGGACTCTCAAATTTCCATATACAACAACTCAACTCGCCATAATGTTCTTTGTAGGGAATTGGACCTAATTTTTCAGAAAACTTTTTCAAAATGTGCCAAATGCAATACCTATGAAAAGTATTTAGAAGCATAGCATGAATTGAATTTCGCATGGCCGGATCTTTATCAGTTATGATCATTTTGGGCGGGCTACCCGGCATCACTTTCAACCATTCCTTGAACAACTAATCAAAAGCATCAATCTTTTCACCACTTAATAATGCACACCCTAAAAGCATTGTCTGTCCATGGTGATTAACCCTTACTATAGGTGCGAAAATCAAATTGTAGCGGTTCATATTGTAAGTTATATCAAACACAACAACATCCGGAAAACTTTTGTATGACTTTCTGCATGTTGCATCCGCCCAAAAACAATGAATCATGACACCCACCTCTTGCTCGAATGTAAAAGTAAAACCGGGATTCTTTTTTTTCTCATCCTTAAAATACTCAAACAACAGATTACCATCATGTCCCTTTAAAGCACTCCTCCTATCTCTTTCAGCATTATAAAGATCTCGTGTTGTACATCCAACATTTTCAAAACCTCCAGCTTCCATCTCTAAAATACTCATTTGTTGCCATATTGGCACATTAGCTTTTGATAGTTGTTCTGTTAAATTTCTTTTGGCAAGTGTCACTACACTATGAGAGTGCAACAAATGTACTTTTCTTAGGGTCATAAGAGGATGGTTATGACCCTCAACAAATTGTCTAGTAACAAACCCCCCTGCGTCGGTCCGGTCTTTCATAACTACCACTCTCGCACCACAATCAGCTCTAGTTAGGCCCCGTTTTCAGACATTCTATTGAGTTTTGTTGGGCACAATTCTCCTCAACCCTTCTTTATAACAAACAAATCCCTTTCTAATTATTTCACCGTTAGGACTCTTCTTACTAGAATTTAACCGTGTACCAAATCCACCTTCTCTACCATAGTTGTTATAAAAGTCGCGAACATCGCCTAAGTTGTGAAAATGTTTCCCAATTTTCGGTATCAAGTCCTTTTTAACTTGCGGAGTGTAAAGTTGTTGAGAAGAATTACCAGATGATACCATTTCTGTCTCTTCTACACAATGTTGCATTCTGCATTCCCAACAAGTATACAACTCAGAATCAAAATCAAGCATATATCAAAAATACATTCTGTCAAGACTAGCTAACACATTCTGTCGAACAAAAAACAAAATTAAAAGAAAGACATTCTGTCAAATTGGTTTGTTCATCAATAGAGACATGTCTTCTGCATTCTCAATATATGTATATATATATAGGTAGTATGATACGCTATACGCATAACTAGATGTAGCAGCGGCTAAAACATTGGCCTCCAGACCAGGCAGCATACGATATGAGAGTAGACTGCCAGGAACCAAAGCACCTTTTTGTCAGATTCAAGGAAGAAAGTATAAAAACCCTAAACCCTTACCCGTTCGTGTTCAACTTCGGCCGGAATCTTGGGAGACAAATAGAGATAGAGATACTCAACATGTGTCCAACAACCGGAATCTCTTTGTGATGGAGATGCGAGTTTCGGCAACTTATGTAGAAGAGAGAGGAACTCGCGACTTGTGTAGAAGATGATGGAACTCGCGATTTAGGAATTTAGGAAAAAGATTGCCCAGTTCGTCCGGAGTTTGTGAAAGCAAGTCGCGATTTAAGGATTTAGGAAAAAGATTGTCCAGTTCTCTTTTTTGACCCGACGCGTCTTTTTTTACCCGACTTGCTCCGCGTCTTTTTTTCTCTCCAAAAGCTTACTTTCCTGGGCGTTGGATCTCATCTTATGGCTGAGAACGAAAGTTCAGATTTTACTTAATCTCCGGACTCCCTGACCAGATCGGTTCCGTATATATATATATATATATATATATATATATATATATATATATATATATGCTTTATGCACATGTAAGTACATTATATATATATTTACTATACTTTAACACACAGACACGTAGCACATAAATATATTATATATAATACTTATAACATATATGTTATATTATATATATGCATGCTATATATATATATATATATATATATATATATATATATATATATATATATATATATATATAAACAAATAAAATAATTTTGCCCAATTTTTAAATAAAATAATTTTTGAGATTTTTAAATAATAAAATTAATTTGAGAACAAATAGAAAATGCCCACATGTGAAAAATGATTTAATCAAAATCTCCATCTTCTTTCCAAATTAGGTCAAACAAGCATTTGATAATCAACATATGACTTTTGTCACATAATGCATGACCCAATTGATTTAACACTTTAAAACATCAAGATCAAGAAAATCAATTAAATAAGATTTAGAAAATATTTTTGGTCAAAGTAAATAAGATAAATAAAATAATTATAATAAAAAATCCTATGGAGAGGATTCTACCCTTTTAATTAATTAATTTATTAATTATTGTTATCATCAAAATAAAACTAAAAGTTAAAAATCCAACAATCTCCCCCTTTTTGATGATGACAATCAACTAAAAATATTTTCCATAAAAGCTCCCCCTCAATTTATGCAATCATCAAAAAATTTTAAAATTTTGAAAATCTAACATGCAACAATATATAACAGTTCATGCAACAATATATAATAGTTATTTTTCTTCTCACAATAATATTTTTCTTCTCCCCCTTTGTCATCATAAAAAATTGGGGGGGGGGGGAAGAGTAGTTTAAATTACTTTTCAGAACCTGCAGAAGAAGAGATTAGAAAACAAATCTTCATTTTTTATTTAAAAAAAATTAGTTGTCTCCTGCATGATTTAAATTTGTGTGGTTGCTTTTGATTGACCAAAAATACTATACAAGAATGGAGATTATTTATCGTTAGATGTATACAAATTTAAAAGAATGTTCCACATTAAATCTATTATATATATATATATACTTTTTTTTATTTTTTTTATTTTTATTTTCTATAAAAAATTAATATTAAATATATTCCTTAAAAAATATTCCTATATATATATTTTAAAAAATATTTATATTATATATATATATATATATATATATATATGCATATATAATTATGTGCCACTTGTATTTGAACAATTATAATGATCTGCATAGTTAGAATCTTTTTCACCTAATTTCATTTGCACTTTTAGGAAGATATTTAATTCTCCCTTCATGCATGCTCATTTCAAAATCTTTACTCATGCTTTCAGAGAAATAATTTCACAAAGTAATATCAATAGATCCAACAATGATGTCGTCAGTTATTTTTACTAGAATCAGCTCCAAGACAAACCTGCAACATTTATCAATTTCAAGAAATGGTACCCTTTAATAAGAAGGGTCCTTTTGGTGAGGTTTACATTTTGTATAAGGAACATTTGTGTTTTCCTTTACAAAAATGGGTACAAGATAATCAATCTTAGTAGAAATAATCATTTTATGAGTAGCAGGTCTATAAGATGCATTATTTACTCCATTATTATATCCTGAAAAACTTTGATGAAAATTTCTATGAGATTTTTGACTTTTATTACAAAACTCTTTCCTTGCATTAATAATTGGTGCAACATACGTTCCTTTAGGCACCCAAATCATTTTTCCTTTATAATTTCCATTTCAAGCATTACACATGTGAAAAGAATGATCATTTCTGTTACAGTAAGAATATTTAGTAAATGGAGATGTATAATTTTCTTCTTTTTTTTACTTTTAACATGATAAAGTCATTTATTTTTTCTTTTACTAAATTCTCCAATATGTCCTAATCCTTCTTTGTTAAAACCACATCTTTGTTGATTAAGCGTTACATCCAGATTTTCTTTCCCTTTTGTGAGCTTAAGAACTATAAAATTTAAATCATCACGTTCTTTAGTTAAAATATTAATTTGATCTATTAAAGAAGAATCTTCATTTTGCTTTTCTAATTCTTTCTTTAGAGATGCATTTTCAAAATTGAGATTTTTAATATCTTCACTTAATAGTTGATTTTTTATTTTAGTATTTTCATTAATTACAACAATTGTTGAATTTTCTATTTCAAGATTTTTATTTATTCTTTTAAATTTCTCTAATTCTTCTTTTAAGGAATCATTTTCCAAGTTTACTTCATTTAAACTTTCATTAGTTATAATCAATTTTGCATTTTCCATTTCCAGATTTTTGTTAATTTTATTTAATTTTTTTAATAAAATTTTTAATTCAATAAAATCTTCTTTAATAATTTTATTATCTTCATATAAATAATTATATGCTTCTTGTAGTTTATGGTTTTTTTTTATTTATATTATCTAAGGTATTCATGACTAATGAAGTACTAGATAATTGATGTTCAAAATGTACCTTAGATCTTGGTGATGATTCATTGTTTGCCATTAAGCACATATTTGTAATTTCCTCAGTTTGTTCAGCAACTTCTTCTTGATTTATAAGTAAATCTTTGAAAGCAATTCTTTTCTTTTTGATATCTGTATCCGATCCTGCTTTTCGACTAACATGTCGACTTCGTGGGCACACAGATTTCCAATAAGGCTATCAATAGGATAAGTAGTTAGGTCTTGCCTTTCCTTAATAGCAATAACCTTCATTTTCCAGATGGATGGAAGGGCTTTAAGAATTCTTCTGTTTTTCTCATTAGTTATATATGCCTTCCCCAGATGTTCCAACTCATCAATGATTCTGGAAAAACGTGTTTCCATATCAATGATTTTTTCACCTTCTTCCAGCTAGAAACTTTCATACTCCAGGATTAGAG
Organism: Panax notoginseng; assembly: GCA_016801055.1. NCBI lineage: Eukaryota > Viridiplantae > Streptophyta > Magnoliopsida > Apiales > Araliaceae > Panax > Panax notoginseng. Next base: position 232,321,289 of record CM029013.1, on the reverse strand, counting down.
CATCTTATCTGGGTTCTTTGATATGACTAGTTCCTTCATGGGTTAGAATAAATTTTTTCCAGATTTCTTTTGCATTCTTGCAATTGCTAACACTTTTGTGTTTTTTTTCAATGAGGGCACTAGTCAGCACTTGTTCAGCAATAGATGCAATGTTCATAGCCTTTTCATCATCAGTAGTGAATTCATCAACATCTTTCTCAACGATCTTTTCTCTCATGATTTTTGTCGAAATTTTGACACCTCGTTCTATTGCAGGCCAAACTTTGATTCCTTGTGATTTGGCATAGATTTTGAATCTGCTCTTCCAGGTAGCAAAGTTGGTACCATCAAATAGTGGAGGTCTGGTCATTGATAGTCCTTCTCCGCAACCAGTAGCATTGTATGCCATAGATGGATATACTCTTAGGTATGCCTGTATTTGCTCAACAAACAAGTTAAAGAGCACTGTTCTGATACCAATTGAAAGTCCAATAATAATCTAGAAGGGGGGGGGTTGCATAGATTATTATAAATTAAAAAATTATCTTAGGTCTTTTTGAATTTTTGGATAATTAATTTACAGTGTTAAAAATTAATATGCAAGACAGTAAAAATTTAATCACACAATGCACAGAGATTTGTCTGGTTCACAACATACATCCCGGGTATACTGCTACGTCCAGTCTCAAGCTCCTCTCCAATACTTAAGATCATATTACTATTAGTAATAAATACTCCTTCAACAGGCGGAGAAGCCTTTACAAAGTTTCATAGATTAACTTTCAACTGTTCCCAACTAATCTATCTTGGACAGCCCGCTCCCTCCTCAAGTTTAGTTGTACCTTTTTTTGAGTTCAGTTCTATTCTATGATTTGATCTTGAAATAACAGTCTCTTCCTCACCTCACAAGTACACTAGATACCCGACTTCCCGCTGACCTCTCTAAGACTCTAGTCTTGGTCGAAGAATTACTCGTCTTTCTCACAGGTACATAAATTAAACTAACTCTGACCTTTTCTCTTTTTACAAATGATTTTACAACAATGTGCTTCTTAAATAAGCAGATAAGAATTGAGTACAGATGGATGCTTCTTAAATAATCAGATAAGAATTTAGTACAGATTGATGCTTCTTAAATAAGCAGATATTAATTAAAGAAGAGATATATTTATAAAAGTTCAAAGACTTTTATACTTGAGAAAATATGTTTCTTAGTAAGCAGATAATAATTTGTGCTTAGATCAAACAAAGCTTCTGTGTAAGCAAATATGAAAATTATGCTCTGTTATAAAAGTTTAAATTAATTTTATATTTTATGTGAAAAATGCTTATTGAATAAGCAAGTAAGTCAATTTTAGCTTTAGCTCAAAAAAACTTATGTTTAAGCAGATATATACTTTAATGCAAATTTATAAAGAATTATTCTTTAAGGAGTAAAGAAAAGTCACTTTAAGTTTAAACAACTTTTAGAGTAAACAAATAAGTTGTTTTAAGCTTTGAATCAAATATGCTTCTACTTAAACAGATATATTCACTTAAGTTTGTAAAATAAAAGTTTAAATAACTTTTATATTATGCAACAAGCATTTTATGAATAAATGAATTTATGATCAAATACTTGTGATGATATATAAGATTTGTTTCTTTGATATTCTTTAACAAGTATTATATGAATAGTTTTTATGTGTCAATACTTGTATAAAAAGAATAAATCAATTCAAACAATATTAATCAAGTATAATAGATAAATCAGTTAATCAATACTTGATATAACAAATATATTTGTTTAACTCGGATAATATATAACAATATTTTATCTATTATGTGAACTTTTATAAATAATGTCACTTAGTACTATAAGGAATCGTACGGTTCGAATTCCTCTTGGTAGAGGTGTATCTCCGTAGCCTTGCGTCGTCTAAGTACGACAAAATTTATAGTTTTCACAATTGATATTTATATAAATATTTTTAATAGATCACTACGATTCTCAAATCCAGTTCGGATGACTACTCTTTTTGGAGCAATATCTCAGTGTCATTTTGAGCTATCAAGTGTCGTATCTATTTTACGATATTTATATAAATAATATCAATAAAAGGTTACTGAAGACTATAAGGAATCGTACGGTTCGAATTCCTCTTCGTAGAAGTGTATCTCCGTAGCCTTGCGGCGCCCAAGTATCCTTTTATTTGATAAATAGATAAAATATAGATATATAGAATTGTGTATAACAATTTATATTCGCATATCTATAAATATAAATAAGCAAGAGATAATTCAAATAAATAAATCAAACTACTTATCTCAATTTGCTTAGACCAATTTTTTTCTTCTCAAATGATTAGAACTTTGATAAGTAGAGAGAGAAAGTTTCTTAGAGAGAGTATGTAGGAGAGAAATAATCTTTTCTTGAAAGTGAACTGGCAAAATAAAATGAAAGAAAGGCCTCCTATTTATAGATTTTTGAAATCAAGGACGAAAATATAATTTTCGAAATCTGATTTGAAATGCACGGTTTGAATGAATAATTTTTGAATTGAATGGTCGAGATTGGAACAGATTTTATGCAGAAGTAGCTCACAATTCACCCCGTCCATTCTTCATCAACTTAGCATTTAATTAACCATTTGACCACATGTTTTGAAAAAGGAATACCAGCACACTTGCGCGTTTTTCTTTTCATCCCAAAATGACCGTCACTCACACACGATTTTTATCACCAAATTAGGCAACATATGCATGTAGTCTTTATATATATAATATATTTTAAAGTTGCCAGAATATTTTAAATACCCACACACTTGCATGTTTATTAATGCATGCATAGATTATATTATATATAGTACACAGTTAAATTTTCAATATATATATATATATATATATATATATATATATATATATATATATATATGCTTTATGCACATGTAAGTACATTATATATATATTTACTATACTTTAATACACACACACGTAGCACATAAATATATTGTATATGGGAGAGGATCAAGAGGAGAACTCTTAAGTAATAGAACTCCCTTAAATAATAGAATTGTATCAAAACGACGTAGTTTTGATAAGACGCGGTGGCATTTTTATAAATACCATGTCACTGCATATTTACAAAAATGCCACCGCGTCTTATCAAAACTACGTCGTTTTGATACAATTCTATTATTTAAGGGAGTTCTACTACTTAAGAGTTCTACTCTTGATCCTTTCTGTATTATATATAATACTTATAACATATAAGTTATATTATATATATGCATGCGATATATATATACTGTTTTTGAATATATAATTATATGAAACTTATATTATATATATATATATATATATATAAACAAATAAAATAATTTTGCCCAAGTCAAAAATAATTTAATCAAAATCTCCATCTTCTTTCCAAATTAGGTCAAATAAGCATTTGATAATTAACATATGACTTTTGTCCCACAATGCATGACCCAATTGATTTAACACTTTAAAGCATCAAGATCAAGAAAATCAATTAAATAAGATTTAGAAAATATTTTTGGTCAAAGTAAATAAGATAAATAAAATAATTATAATAAAAAATCCTATGGAGAGGATTCTACACTTTTAATTAATTTATTTACTAATTATTGTTATCATAAAAAAAAACTAAAAGTTAGAGACCCAACAATCTCCCCCTTTTTGATGATGACAATTAACTAAAAATATTTTTCATTAAAGCTCCCCCTCAATTTATGCAATTATCAAAAAATTTTAAATTTTTGAAAAACTATCATGCAACAATATATAACATTTATTTTTCTTCTCACGCAACAATATATAACAATTATTTTTCTTCTCCCAATAATATTTTTCTTCTCCCCCTTTGCCATCATAAAAAATGGGGGGGGGGAGTAGTATGAATTACTTTTCAGAACCTGCTAAAGAAGAGATTAGAAAAAAATCTTCTTTTTTTTAAAAAAAAAAAATTTAGTTGTCTCCTACATGATTTGAATTTGTGTGGTTGCTTTTAATTGACCAAAAATACTATACAAGAATTGAGATTATTTATCATTAGATGTATAGAAATTTAAAAGAATGTTCCACATTAAATTTATTATATATATATATACACACTTTTTTTTATTTCTGTTATTTTTATTTTTATTTTTTAAAAAAATATAATATTAAATATATTCCTTAAAAAAAATATTCTTATATATATATATATATATATATATATATATATATATATATAGATGCATATATATATAGATGCATATATAATTATGTGTCACTTGTATTTGAACAATTATAATGACCAGCATATAGTCAGAATCTTTTTCACCTGATTTCATTTGCACTTTTAGGAAGATATTTAATTCTCCCTTCATGCTCATTTCAAAATCTTTACTCATGCTTTCAGAGAAATAATTTCACAAAGTAATATCAATAGACCCAACAATGATATCGTCAGTTATTTTTACTAGAATCAGCTCCAAGACATACCTGCAATATTTATCAATTTCAAGAACTGGTACCCTTTAATAAGAAGGGTCCTTTGGGTGAGTTTTCCATTTTGTATAAGGAACATTTGTGTTTTTCTTTACAAAAATGGGTACAAGATAATCAATCTTAGTAGAAACGATCATTTTATGAGTAGCAGGTCTATAAGATGCATGATTTACTCCATTATTATATCCTGAAAAACTTTGATGAAAATTTCTATGAGATTTTTGACTTTTATTACAAAACTCTTTCCTTGTATTAATAATTGGTGCAATATACGTTCCTTTAGGCATCCAAATCATTTTTTCTTTATAATTTCCATTTCGAGCATTACACATGTGAAAAGAATGACCATTTCTGTTACAGTAAAAACATTTAGTAAATGGAGATGTATAATTTATTTTTTCTTTACTTTTAACATGATAAAGTCCTTTATTTTTTTCTTTTACTAAATTCTCTAATATATCGTAATCCTTCTTTGTTAAAACCACATCTTTGTTGATTAAGCATGACATCAAGGTTTTCTTTCCTTTTGTGAACTTAATAACTATAAAATTTAAATCATCACGTTCTTTAGTTAAAATATTTATTTGATCTATTAAAGAAGAATCTTCATTTTGTTTTTCTAATTCTTTCTTTAGAGATGCATTTTCAAAATTGAGATTTTTAATATCTTCACTTAACACTTGATTTTTTATTTGAGTATTTTCATTAATTACAGCAATTGTTGAATTTTCTATTTTAAGATTTTTATTTATTCTTTTAAATTGCTCTAATTCTTCTTTTAAGGAATCATTTTCCAAGTTTACTTCATTTAAACTTTCATTAGTTATAATCAATTTTGCATTTTCCATTTCCAGATTTTTGTTAATTTTAATTAATTTTTCTAATAAAATTTTTAATTCAATAAAATCTTCTTTAATAATTTTATCATCTTCATATAAATAATTATATGCTTCTTGTAGTTTATGGTGTTTTTCATTTATATTATCTAAGGTATGCATGATAAATGAAGTACTAGATAATTGATGTTCAAAATGTACCTTAGATCTTGGTCATGACTCATTGTTTGCCATTAAGCACAAATTTGTAATTTCCTCAGTTTGTTCAACAACTTCTTCTTGATTTATAAGTAAATCTTTGAAAGCAATTCCTTTCTTTTTGATATCTGTATCCGATTTCCAATAAGGCTATCAAGAGGATAAGTAGTTAGGTCTTGCCTTTCCTTAATAGCAATAACCTTCATTTTCCAGATGGATGGAAGGACTTTGAGAATTCTTCTGTTTTTCTCATTAGTTGTATATGCCTTCTCCAGATGTTCCAGCTCATCAATGATTCTGAAAAAACGTGTTTCCATATCAATGATTTTTTCACCTTCTTCCAGCTTGAAACTTTCATACTCCTAGATTAAAGCATCTTTTCTGGTTTCTTTGATATGACTGGTTCCTTCATAGGTTAGAATCAATTTTTCCTAGATTTTTTTTGCATTCTTGCAATTGCTAACTCTTTTGTATTCTTTTTCCAATAAGGGCAATAGTCATCACTTGTTCAGCTATGGATACAATGTTCATAACCTTTTCATCATCAGTAGTGAATTCATCAACATCTTTCTCAACATTCTTTTATCCCACAATTTTTGTCAGAATTTTGACACCTCGTTCTATTGCAAGCCAAACTTTGATTCCTTGTGATTTGGCATAGATTTTGAATCTGCTCTTCCAGGTGGCAAAGTTGGTACCATCAAATAGTGGAGGTCTGGTCATTGATAGTTCTTCTCCGTAACCAGTAGCATTGTAGGCCATAGATGGATCTACTCTTAGGTATGCCTGTATTTACACAACAAACAAGTTAAAGAGCACTGCTTTGATACCAATTGAAAGTCCAATAATAATCTAGAAGGGGGGGGTTGCATAGATTATTATAGATTAAAAAATTATCTTAGGCCTTTTTGAATTTTTGGATAATTAATTTGCAGTGTTACAAATTAATATGCAAAACAGTAAAAATTTAATCACACAATGCACAGAGATTTGTCTGGTTCACAACATACATCCCGGGTATGCTGCTACGTCCAGTCTCAAGCTCCTCTTCAGGACTTGAGATCCTATTACTATCAGTAATAAATACTCCTTCAACAGGCGGAGAAGCCATTACAAAGTTTCATAGACAAACTTTCAACTGTTCCCAACTAATCTACCTTGGATAGCTCGCTCCCTCCTCAAGTTTAGTTGTACCTTCTTTTGAGTTCAGTTCTATTCTATGATTTGGCCTTAAAACAACAGCCTCTTCCTCACCTCACAAGTACACTAGAGATCCAACTTCCCACTGACCTATCTAAGACTCTGATCTTGATCGAAGAATTACTTGTCTTTCTCACAGGTACATAAAATAAACTAACTCTGACCTTTTCTCTTTTTATAAATAATTTTACAACAATGTGCTTCTTAAATAAGCAGATAACAATTTAGTACAGATGGATGTTTCTTAAATAAGAAGATAAAAATTTAGTACAGATTGATGCTTCTTAAATAAGCAGATATTAATTAAAGAACAGATATATTTATAAAAGTTCAAAGACTTTTATACTTGAGAAAATATGCTTCTTAGTAAGCATAAAATAATTTGTGCTTAGATCAAATAAAGCTTCTGTGTAAGCAAATATAAAAATTATGCTTTGTTATAAAAGTTTAAATAACTTTTATATTTTATATGAAAAATGCTTATTGAATAAGCAAGTAAGTCAATTTTAGCTTTAGTTCAAAAAAACTTATGTTTAAGCAGATATATACTTTAATGCAAATTTATAAAGAATTATTCTTTAAGGAGTAAAGAAAAGTCACTTTAAGTTTAAACAACTTTTAGAGTAAACAAATAAGTTGTTTTAAGTTTTGAATCAAATATGCTTCTATTTAAGCAAATATATTCACTTAAGTTTGTGAAATAAAAGTTTAAATAACTTTTATATTATGCAACAAGTATTTTATGAATAAATGAATTTATGATCAAATATTTGTGATGATATATAAGATTTGTTTCTCATATATTCTTTAACAAGTATTATATCAAGTATTATATGAATATTTTTTATGTGTCAATACTTGTATAAAAAGAATAAATCAATTCAAACAATATTAATCAAGTATAATTGATAAATCAGATAATCAATACTTGATATAACAAATATATTTGTTTAACTCAGATAATATATAACAATATTTTATCTATTATGTGAACTTTTATAAATAATGTCACTTAGTACTATAAGGAATCGTACGATTCGAATTCCTTTTGGTAGAGGTGTATCTCCGTAGCCTTGCGTCGTCTAAGTACGACAAAATTTTTAATTTTCACAATTGATATTTATATAAATATTTTCAATAGATCACTACGATTCTCAAATCAAGTTCGGATGACTACTCTTTTTGAAGCAGTATCTCAGTGTCATTTTGAGCTATCAAGTGTCGTATCTATTTTACGATATTTATATAAATAATATCAATAAAAGGTTACTGAAGACTATAAAGAATCGTACGGTTCGAATTTCTCTCCGTAGATGTGTATCTCCGTAGCCTTGCGGCGCCCAAGTATCCTTTTATTTGATAAATATATGAAATATAGATATATAGAATTGTGTATAATAATTTATATTTGTATATCTATAAATATAAATAAACAAGAGATAATTCAAATAAATAAATCAAACCACTTATCTCAATTTGCTTAGACCAATTTTTTTCTTCTCAAATGATTAGAACTTTGATAAGTAGAGAGAAATCTTCTTAGAGAATGAGTATGTAGGAGAGAAATAATCTTTTCTTGAAAGTGAATTGGCAAAATAAAATGAAAGAAAGACCTCCTATTTATAGATTTTTGAAATTGGGGGCAAAAATGTAATTTTCAAAATCTGATTTGAAATGCACGGTTTGAATGAATAATTTTTGAATTGAACGGTCCAAATTGGAACAGATTTTATGCGGAAGTAACTCACAATTCGCCCGGTCCATTCTTCATCAACTTAGCATTTAATTAACCATTTGACCACATGTTTTGAAAAAGGAATACCAGCACACTTACGCGTTTTTCTTTTCGTCCCAAACTGACTGTCCCACACGATTTTTATCACCAAATTTAGACCTGGCAAAATTGGCCCAGGCCCGCGGGCCGGGGCGGGCTGGCCCGTAAAAACTGGGCGTTGAGCTTAACTTTTTTAGCCCATGAAAATTTGGGCGTTTTTGGCCCGGCCCATTTTTGTCCCGGCCCGCGGGCGGCCCGGCCTGGCCCGTGGCCCGTGAATTTTTTTTTTAAATAAAATTTTGCTACTTGTAGGGCTTGAACACAAGACTTGTAAGCAAATAAATAAGAGTTCAAACCAACTAAGCTACAACAACTATTTGTTTTTAATGCAATCTTCAATAAATTTTAACTATATTTGAAAATTATAATTAAGATATGTAGTTAATGTAGGTAATTTGTAAGACCCCGAATTTTATGAAATAAAAGTATTCAATTTTTCTTATAATTACTAGTCAGTAAATGGTTAAATTGATAAAAGTTTAAAGTTATGGGTGAAATATGAATTTTTTTTCAAAATAAGCAAGTGGTTATAAAATAATCATTGTTGTCGGGGAATATTCGTTTGGTCGTGGAATATTCTTTCTATCGGAGAATATTCGTACGACGGCGCAGCTATTTGTGGGCCCCATAACGAATAACTGTCGGGTGAAGAAAAACGACAAATTTGAGTTTTTACAAATAACGACGTAGTTGTTACCGTTAATACTGTTGAAATACCCGGTGGTTAAAATACAGTAATACGCGTTATTGCACAGTAGCACACAGTATTGCACAGTATTTTTAAAATTATTGATTCTTACGTAAGAAGGCACTACTCAATAATTGTTACAGTAATTACTGTTCAATATTTTATTTTATTGATTCAATAATTGCTACGTTGAAATTTTATATTATTGTTGTTCAATAATTGTTGCTGCACAGTATTTTTCATTATCAGATCAATAATTCATATTATTTGAATAGTATTATTAGATAGCATTATTGGCAATGTCTAGAAAGTTCTGTCTAAGGAGAGGTTTGGTCATCTAATTGCGCGCTAGTAAGGAGAAATCCTTATTGGAAAGCCCCCTCTTTCCTGGGAACGGCCTGGTTGTCATAAATGTGATTCTGTAATATTATTTGTGAATAATTAATTATTGATTTATATGATAAGAAAATATTTATTTTATGTGGATATAAATGAGGGATATATTTTTGTGGTTAAAATGAAGGAGTTAATGTTGAGGTTTTTATCAGTATTTTTGTCGGAATGGAGGTATTAAAAATCAGGGTTTTTGAGATATTTTGCGGGGGTTATAATTTTTAATCCGACCGTTGGATCGTAGTAATATTTGGATATGTTATACATATATAAGTTGAGTATATGTCCACAAATTTTGAACCGTTAAAAATGAACGTATGATTTATTATGAATTTTACGAGATGACTGGTTCAGAAATTGTTGAATTTTCGGAGTTTATCATTTTGATGGAAAATTCTAGAATTGGTGGGCCCCACTTGTGGTTGGTGAAGAAATGTGCTGAATTATATTTCAAATGTGGTGGGTGGGAATAGTAGCAGGTAAAACCATCAGGTTGCAGGTCAAACCTACCAAAATTTTCCTATAAATAGAGGGCTAAGTTAGAAATGAAAATCACACCAAAAACATAAGCTTTCTCTCTTTCTCTCTCTATATTATGAAGTATATTTTGTGAGTTTTTAGATACTTGGTGAGTTGCTATTCATCAGTGCAAGTTTTCTTCAGCATCATATCCGATATCCAGTCAGAAGTACTGCTCTTTTGAGGTAAGGGATAGTAAGGGATAGTAAGGGATATTAAGGGATTTTAAGGGTTGTTATGATTTTCAGTTTCGTAATTTTTCTGATCTTCAAAAATTCTGGAAAAATTTGAAATGATATTTTGATGAGTTTTCTTGATTGTGTCAAAAAATGGTGATTTTTGGATGTATAGATTGAGAGTTATGAATTTTATGAGAAAAGACTATTTTAAAAGTAACCGCTTATAATTCCTTGTGGTTAACTCCAAAATTGATGAAATTTTTATTGAGAGTACATGTATATGATAGAAGTATACTCTGTAAATTTCAGAATTTTTAGACAAAAGTACAATTTTTGATAAATGTCTAAATATTCGGCTATTTCGGCCATATGAAAAATAGTAAATGACTTTTAAAAATTCTGAGAAAAATATATGTTCACTATGGGACTATATTATGCTAAATCCCAGAAAAGAAATATTTTTGGAACTGATTTGGTATTTTTCATGAAAATGGTCTAGTTATGCGTAAATGAATTAAATATGTTTTGTGAAGAAAGAAAATTGGAAAATAGGATTTTATGGCTTGAGAATCCTATATGAGGTATATGCAGATTTTTGATGAGGGTTTTGGCTATTGATGATGAAATCTTAAGAGTTGACATTTTATGATGATTAAATGCATTAATTAGTAAAGTGTAAACAATTTAAATAAATTGTTTATAAGCTTAAGAAATGTTATTCTTTCAATATCATTATACCGAAATATTGGTATAGATTTTATTGTGGAATTTCTATCTTTTTGAGTCGAGGTTACTATTCATGAGTTACTATTCACGACAAAATTGGTTTCTTTTTCTAACCAAATTATAGTTGATTTATGAATATTGCTCTTGAAATTAAATCCATGTTTTGACCATATTATTTTTATAATCATATATAACATTTTTATAACCTTGATGTTGAAATTCTCTTTCGCTTGAGTGTAAAGATGGGTAAATTATTGGTATGATCATGACTATGGGTTCTCTTTGGCCAGTAGTGCAAAGTTGAATTGTTGACTGGTATGATCATGACCATTGAATTTATAATTGAATATCTTTAGCTTAAGTGCAAAGGTGAAATGATCAACATGGTTATAATTATTGTTTATATAAATTCTTAAATGATTATATATTCTTTGAGGTATTAATATATTTGGCATGTAGTGCAAATATGAATTGTTGAGGAATATCTTTGGTCTGTAGTGCAAAGATGAATTGTAGATGAATATCTTTGGCCCGTAGTGCAAAGATGACCTGTTGTTGAATATCTTTGGCCAGTAATGCAAAGATGAACGGTTGAGGAATATCTTTGGCCCGTAGTGCAAAGATAAACTGTTGTTGAATATCTTTGGTCGTAGTGCAAAGATAGATTTATTAGTATGATTATGAACAGGAACTGTGATTTGGTATAACCATGATCTTTGATGTTTCAGGTAAAGACATGTGATGAAAATATTCTTCGTCCTGGGTGCGAAGAAAAATTTAGAATCACAATTATGATTATGAGTTATTCATATGATTGTGGAAAGGAACTGTTGATTGATGTTACAGGGATAAAACATTGTTGATGGATTTTTAACATGGAGAAGATAATAGACTTTATAGTCTATTTGACTCTTCTAATGGATTGCTCGTTCCGCTGCAACTATGGTTGAAATTTTTATCATTTACCATATGTTCTAAATCTCTGATTTATTATTGATGAAGGCTACTGATAATTTAATTATCTTTAGTCATGATATTCTTTACTGGGCTAGTTGTGCTCACCCTTTTGCTTCACAATTCCTTTCAGGTAATAAGAGTGTAGCTGGGTCGAGCGAGGGTAACGGGGAAATAGAACAGTGGTCTCTAGCTGTGGATGTTCTCCCGAAGCAGTATAGAAAAGTTCATTTAATAGTTATATTTGGTGAATCCAATAGGGTTAGGTGTACCCAACGTTGGAAGGGTGGTTTGCCACTATCATACAAGATGTCTAACGACATACAACATCGTGTCATCATAAGACAAGGATGTGCTCATCCACTTGCTGAGTATATATACGAGCACTACCTATATAATCTTGGTGTTTGTTTAAAGTATAATTCTCAATTAGAGACAGTAGAGATAATGATATGTCAAGAGAAGACTCACCATTGGGAAGAATATGATAGTAATTTTCTCGTTTTTCTTTGGGGTCTATTGGGTCAACCAAGGATAATTCTGTGGCCATATGATATCTATCATAACCTAGACGCGTGGCCTCCCATGTACAAAGGTTTCCTTGAGTACTTCCCAAAGATTCTAATTTCTAAGACAGTTTTTGACTATACCTTTATGTAAGGTGTCATTGTGAGGTGATGTCCACGGTTGGAACATGAGTCACATTTGGTATATATTTGTATCCAAACTCACAGCATATGTGTTGTTGTATTTTGCACGACAATTATTGTAATAAAGTTATAGTAGTTTTCTGTACCATGTATTTGGCGACTCAGAATAGGTTGGATGGAATGGACCTATTTTGGGGTCGTTACAGTTGGTATCAGAGCTTAGGGATATGATCTCTGGTGGAGATCGGGGAATATAACTAGGAGGGGAGAGATGCGTAAATCCTTCGCTAGTGTGTCCTACCTAAGCTTATTTGTTGGTTAGTCATAATATTGGGATATTATGTGATATGTTAATTTGTTTAATTAACCCTTATTTTATGGCAGTATTTGAGAATGGCAGCTGAGAATGCTAACAATGGAGTGAATGAGACTGTGGGGATACCTCTAATCACTAACCATGATAATGTGATGTCAGACGAAGAAGGAATTAGAGATATCTATGTGGTGAGTGAAGAATTGATAGTTGCACCCGAGATAGTCGCAGAGGTAACAGCTGAGCCTGAGGAAGAAGAGGAAGAAGAAGTACCAGAGGAGAGTTTATTAGAGGTATTATATGATCAAAATGTAGAATTTCAAAATCGTATTCATGAGTTAGAAGAGCAGGCAGAAGAACGACAGGCGGTCGTGGAACAAAAGGATGCAACAATTCAAGCTTGTGTTACCCGATATGTGATGCTTGAACAGAAGCATTCTTTGGCAGAGTATAAGATGATAAAAATGGAATCTGAGCTGAAAGAAGAAAAAATTGAACGAGTGAGAATAAGTGATGCATGGGCAAAAGCCGCACGACACGTGGATATTGTGGAAAGAGATGTTCGATCTAAGAAGGCTAAAATAGATGATATGAATTTCTCTTTTTGGAAAGCAATTGGAAGAACCCAACATCGAGTTTTGAATTACCCTGTACATAGCGGTCAACCTGAATCCGATATGGATCGAAGATTGATGATTCAGATCATGAATGAGGAGTACGAAGAGGCAGTTGAGGGAGGAATATGTCCTATAGAAAGGTATATTCCAACGGTAATGATGACGCCAAATGCTGCTCCAGACAAGTCAAAGCCGAGTAGTTCGAGGGATGGCGGTTGTCATGACTTCCCAACAAATGAGGAACCCAAATGAAGTTATCATGGGAGATGAGCAATGGAGAAATCATGATGATCTGAGAGATAGAATCTGAAATGGAAGCAAGGTATTCTCAACTCTTCGAAATACCAGGTACGTAAATTTCGGGGACGAAATTTCATAAGGAGGGGAGATTGTAAGACCCCGAATTTTATGAAATAAAAGTATTCAATTTTTCTTATAATTACTAGTCAGTAAATGGTTAAATTGATAAAAGTTTAAAGTTATGGGTGAAATATGAATTTTTTTTCAAAATAAGCAAGTGGTTATAAAATAATCATTGTTGTCGGGGAATATTCGTTTGGTCGTGGAATATTCTTTCTATCGGAGAATATTCGTACGACGGCGCAGCTATTTGTGGGCCCCATAACGAATAACTGTCGGGTGAAGAAAAACGACAAATTTGAGTTTTTACAAATAACGACGTAGTTGTTACCGTTAATACTGTTGAAATACCCGGTGGTTAAAATACAGTAATACGCGTTATTGCACAGTAGCACACAGTATTGCACAGTATTTTTAAAATTATTGATTCTTACGTAAGAAGGCACTACTCAATAATTGTTACAGTAATTACTGTTCAATATTTTATTTTATTGATTCAATAATTGCTACGTTGAAATTTTATATTATTGTTGTTCAATAATTGTTGCTGCACAGTATTTTCCATTATCAGATCAATAATTCATATTATTTGAATAGTATTATTAGATAGCATTATTGGCAATGTCTAGAAAGTTCTGTCTAAGGAGAGGTTTGGTCATCTAATTGCGCGCTAGTAAGGAGAAATCCTTATTGGAAAGCCCCCTCTTTCCTGGGAACGGCCTGGTTGTCATAAATGTGATTCTGTAATATTATTTGTGAATAATTAATTATTGATTTATATGATAAGAAAATATTTATTTTATGTGGATATAAATGAGGGATATATTTTTGTGGTTAAAATGAAGGAGTTAATGTTGAGGTTTTTATCAGTATTTTTGTCGGAATGGAGGTATTAAAAATCAGGGTTTTTGAGATATTTTGCGGGGGTTATAATTTTTAATCCGACCGTTGGATCGTAGTAATATTTGGATATGTTATACATATATAAGTTGAGTATATGTCCACAAATTTTGAACCGTTAAAAATGAACGTATGATTTATTATGAATTTTACGAGATGACTGGTTCAGAAATTATTGAATTTTCGGAGTTTATCATTTTGATGGAAAATTCTAGAATTGGTGGGCCCCACTTGTGGTTGGTGAAGAAATGTGCTGAATTATATTTCAAATGTGGTGGGTGGGAATAGTAGCAGGTAAAGCCATCAGGTTACAGGTCAAACCTACCAAAATTTTCCTATAAATAGAGGGCTAAGTTAGAAATGAAAATCACACCAAAAACATAAGTTTTCTCTCTTTCTCTCTCTATATTATGAAGTATATTTTGTGAGTTTTTAGATACTTGGTGAGTTGCTATTCATCAGTGCAAATTTTCTTCAGCATCATATCCGATATCCAGTCAGAAGTACTGCTCTTTTGAGGTAAGGGATAGTAAGGGATAGTAAGGGATATTAAGGGATTTTAAGGGTTGTTATGATTTTCAGTTTCGTAATTTTTCTGATCTTCAAAAATTCTGGAAAAATTTGAAATGATATTTTGATGAGTTTTCTTGATTGTGTCCAAAAATGGTGATTTTTGGATGTATAGATTGAGAGTTATGAATTTTATGAGAAAAGACTATTTTAAAAGTAACCGCTTATAATTCCTTGTGGTTAACTCCAAAATTGATGAAATTTTTATTGGGAGTACATGTATATGATAGAAGTATACTCTGTAAATTTCAGAATTTTTAGACAAAAGTACAATTTTTGATAAATATCTAAATATTCGGCTATTTCGGCCATATGAAAAATAGTAAATGACTTTTAAAAATTCTGAGAAAAATATATGTTCACTATGGGACTATATTATGCTAAATCCCAGAAAAGAAATATTTTTGGAACTGATTTGGTATTTTTCATGAAAATGGTCTAGTTATGAGTAAATGAATTAAATATGTTTTGTGAAGAAAGAAAATTGGAAAATAGGATTTTATGGCTTGAGAATCCTATATGAGGTATATGCAGATTTTTGATGAGGGTTTTGGCTATTGATGATGAAATCTTAAGAGTTGACATTTTATGATGATTAAATGCATTAATTAGTAAAGTGTAAACAATTTAAATAAATTGTTTATAAGCTTAAGAAATGTTATTCTTTCAATATCATTATACCGAAATATTGGTATAGATTTTATTGTGGAATTTCTATCTTTTTGAGTCGAGGTTACTATTCATGAGTTACTATTCACGATAAAATTGGTTTCTTTTTCTAACCAAATTATAGTTGATTTATGAATATTGCTCTTGAAATTAAATCCATGTTTTGACCATATTATTTTTATAATCATATATAACATTTTTATAACCTTGATGTTGAAATTCTCTTTCGCTTGAGTGTAAAGATGGGTAAATTATTGGTATGATCATGACTATGGGTTCTCTTTGGCCAGTAGTGCAAAGTTGAATTGTTGACTGGTATGATCATGACCATTGAATTTATAATTGAATATCTTTAGCTTAAGTGCAAAGGTGAAATGATCAACATGGTTATAATTATTGTTTATATAAATTCTTAAATGATTATATATTCTTTGAGGTATTAATATATTTGGCATGTAGTGCAAATATGAATTGTTGAGGAATATCTTTGGTCTGTAGTGCAAAGATGAATTGTAGATGAATATCTTTGGCCCGTAGTGCAAAGATGACCTGTTGTTGAATATCTTTGGCCAGTAATGCAAAGATGAACGGTTGAGGAATATCTTTGGCCCGTAGTGCAAAGATAAACTGTTGTTGAATATCTTTGGTCGTAGTGCAAAGATAGATTTATTAGTATGATTATGAACAGGAACTGTGATTTGGTATAACCATGATCTTTGATGTTTCAGGTAAAGACATGTGATGAAAATATTCTTCGTCCTGGGTGCGAAGAAAAATTTAGAATCACAATTATGATTATGAGTTATTCATATGATTGTGGAAAGGAACTGTTGATTGATGTTACAGGGATAAAACATTGTTGATGGATTTTTAACATGGAGAAGATAATAGACTTTATAGTCTATTTGACTCTTCTAATGGATTGCTCGTTCCGCTGCAACTATGGTTGAAATTTTTATCATTTACCATATGTTCTAAATCTCTGATTTATTATTGATGAAGGCTACTGATAATTTAATTATCTTTAGTCATGATATTCTTTACTGGGCTAGTTGTGCTCACCCTTTTGCTTCACAATTCCTTTCAGGTAATAAGAGTGTAGCTGGGTCGAGCGAGGGTAACGGGGAAATAGAACAGTGGTCTCTAGCTGTGGATGTTCTCCCGAAGCAGTATAGAAAAGTTCATTTAGTAGTTATACTTGGTGAATCCAATAGGGTAAGGTGTACCCAACGTTGGAAGGGTGGTTTGCCACTATCATACAAGATGTCTAACGACATACAACCTCGTGTCATCATAAGACAGGGATGTGCTCATCCACTTGCTGAGTATATATACGAGCACTACCTATATAATCTTGGTGTTTGTTTAAAGTATAATTCTCAATTAGAGACAGTAGAGATAATGATATGTCAAGAGAAGACTCACCATTGGGAAGAATATGATAGTAATTTTCTCGTTTTTCTTTGGGGTCTATTGGGTCAACCAAGGATAATTCTGTGGCCATATGATATCTATCATAACCTAGACGCGTGGCCTCCCATGTACAAAGGTTTCCTTGAGTACTTCCCAAAGATTCTAATTTCTAAGACAGTTTTTGACTATACCTTTATGTAAGGTGTCATTGTGAGGTGATGTCCACGGTTGGAACATGAGTCACATTTGGTATATATTTGTATCCAAACTCACAGCATATGTGTTGTTGTATTTTGCACGACAATTATTGTAATAAAGTTATAGTAGTTTTCTGTACCATGTATTTGGCGACTCAGAATAGGTTGGATGGAATGGACCTATTTTGGGGTCGTTACATAATTAATTAATAATACTAATTTATAATACTATTAAAATTTTAATTGATTGAGATATGTAGTTAATAATTTCAAAGTTTAAAACTATTAAACTAACAATTATTAGTTTAAGTTAGATAATATAATTATAAAAATTTAAAATTATCTATATATTAGTATTAATTACAATATTTATTATTTTTAAAAGTTAAATAAATTATATTAATTTTAAAGAATCAAATTTGATTATATACTTTGAATTACTAGCAATATATAATTCGAATCAACCACTAATTTTTTAGATTGTAACTTTGCAAGTCCAAAATCTATACACAATAATATAGATAATTTTATCCCTTAATTATGCAATCCCCTTACTTATTGTAGTACATTTGGAAAGTAAATCAATCATTATCTCTTAATTATGCATTCCCCCTACTTATTTGAAAAGTAAATCAATCATTATCCCAAATCATGTCTTTATTTTAATATCTAAAATTATAATACTATTAAAATTTTAATTGATTGAGATATGTAGTTAATTTAAGTAATTAAAATTATTATTATTACTACTTTTGGTGTATCAAGATTTTGCAAAAAAAAAAAATAGGAAAAGGCCCGCGGGCCTGCCCCGCCCGCCCAACTCGGGCCACGGGCCTCACTTTTTCAGCCCGCCAAAACCCGGGCCATTTTTAGCCCGGCCCGTTTTTGGCCCGCCCGCGCTCGGCCTGACCCGGCCGGGGCCCGCCCGCCCGTTTGCCAGGTGTAACCAAATTAGGCAGCATGTGCATGTAGTCTTTATATATATAATATATTTTAAAGTTGTCAGCATATTTTAAATACCCACATACTTGCATGTTTATTAATGCATGCATAGATTATATATTATAATATTATATGTATGCATGATTATATTATATATAGTACACAGTTTGCAATATATATATATATATATATATATATATATATATATATGGTAAAAAACACTTTTTCACCAGTGTGGTTGTAGTGTTTTAAGCAATTAGTCACTGTGTTTTTAAAATATTCAATTAGCCCACTGTACTTTTTAAAAATATTCAATCAACCCATTCCGTCCAATTTCTTGGATGGACGTCAAATAATTACACACGTGACCGTTCAAAAGTAAAATAAAAAAAATGACATATAAATGCTGATGTGGCTCATCTTCTTCCTCAGTCGGGTTAACCCGACCCGTGCACATTCTAAAAGGGTCAAATATCATAACTCTCTTATTTTAATTTTAAATAATACAAATAATATATCAAAAAATTTGTATTTACAACTTGTTATTAATTTCAGAAAAGAAAGTCAAAAATCAAGCAGATCTGGTCGCTTATTTGGCTAATCAGACTCGAAATAAAAAAAATGAGAAACCAAATCAGAGTGTTGTGGAGACAAGAAGAAGAATCAGAGGTATAGAAATTAAAATCAAAGCAAATGGGGAACACGGAGAAGCTGATGAACCAGATTATGGAGCTCAAGTTCACAGCCAAGAGCCTCCAACGCCAAGCAAGAAAGTGTGAGAAAGATGAGAAATCGGAGAAATTGAAGGTCAAAAAAGCCATCGATAAAGGCAACATGGACGGCGCTCGCATCTATGCCGAGAATGCCATCCGGAGCAGATGAATTACCTCCAATATATTAGCCTCTCGTCTCGACGCCGTCGTTGCCAGGCTCGACACCCAAGCCAAGATGACCACCATCAGTAAATCCATGTCCAACATCGTCAAATCAGAGAATTTGTTAGGGAGGATGGTGATGTTGTGACTGAAGGAGAGCTTCTGTAAATTCTATGTTTACAGGCTTGATTTTGGCCGGAAAAAATGGGGGATGAATGAATCCTAGGAGATGAATATTTTGATTATTCGTATTATTTAGAATTAAAATAATTAAAAGAAAGGAAAAGAAATAAAGGAAAAGAATATAAATAAAAAAATAAATTCAAATATTTATTTAATTTTATTATTTTAATTATTTTTTTGTCACATAATTAATATTTTTTTATTTTTATTTTTTTTCTTGAAATTAATATAATGTTATAATAGATTTCATTGATACAAAAATTTTGATATATTGTTTGTATTATTTGGAATTAATTTTTAAAATAAAAATAATTATTAAAAAAAAGGAAAAGATAAAATAATTTTAATTATTTTTTTTTACCACATAATGATTTTATTATTTTATTTTCTTTGTTTGAGAAGAAAAAATTATAAAGAAAATTCAGTAAAAAATTTGAATATTTTGTTCTAAATAATTAAAAATTTTGAATATTTTGATTATTTGTATTATTTAGAATTAAAATAATTAAAAGATAGGAAAAGAGATAAAGGAAAAGAAAAAATTAATGAGGTATTGATTATATAAAGCATACATATTATAAATATTATAATATTAATTTTTATTAATATTATACATATTATAAATATTTAGGTAAAGAAAAAGAAAGAAAATAAAACATAAAAGTAATTTTATTTTTATTTTTTAAATAAAACATACATATTATATGTAAGACCCCGAATTTTATGAAATAAAAGTATTCAATTTTTCTTATAATTACAATTCAGTAAATGGTTAAATTGATAAAAAGTTAAAGTTATGGGTGAAATGTGAAAATTTTTCAAAATACACAAGTGGTTATAAAATAATCATTGTTGTCGGGGAATATTCGTTTGGTCGTGGAATATTCTTTCTGTCGAAGAATATTCGTACGACGGCGCAGCTATTTGTGGGCCCCATAACGAATAACTGGCGGGTGAAGGAAAATGACAAATTTGAGTTTTTACAAATAACGGCGTAGTAGTTACCGTTAACACTGTTGGAATACCCGGTGGTTAAAATACAGTAATACGCGTTATTGCACAGTAGCACACGGTATTGCACAGTATTTTTAAAATTATTGATTCTTACGTAAGAAGGCACTACTCAATAATTGTTACAGTAATTACTGTTCAATATTTTATTTTATTGATTCAATAATTGCTGCGTTGATATTTTATATTATTGTTGTTTCAATAATTGTTGCTGCACAGTATTTTCCTTTATCAGATCAATAATTCATATTATTTGAATAATATTATTAGATAACATTATTGGCAATGACTAGAAAGTTCTGTCTAAGGAGAGGTTTGGTCATCTAATTGCGCGCCAGTAAGGAAAAATTCTTATTGGAAAGCCCCCTCTTTCCTGGGAACGGCCTGGTTGTCATAAATGTGATTCTGTAATATTATTTGTGAATAATTAATTATTGATTTATATGATAAGAAAATATTTATTTTATGTGGATATAAATGATGGATTTATTTATGTGGTTATAAATGAAGGAATTAATGTTGAGATGTTTTATCAGTATTTTGTCGGAATGGAGGTATTAAAAATCAATCAGGGTTTTTGAGATATATTGCGGGTGTTATAATTTTTAATCCGACCGTTAGATCGTTGTGATTTTTGGATATGTTATACATATATAAGTTGAGTATATGCCACAAATTTTGAACCGTTAAAAATGAACGTATGATTTGTTATGAATTTTACGAGATGACTGGTTCAGAAATTATTGAATTTTCGGAGTTTATCATTTTGGTGGAAAATTCTAGAATTGGTGGGCCCCATTTGTGGTTGGTGAAGAAATGTGCTGAATTATATTTCAAATGTGGTGGGTGGGAATAGTAGCAGGTAAAGCCATCAGGTTGCAGGTCAAACCTACCAAAATTTTCCTATAAATAGAGGGCTAAGTTAGAATTGAAAATCACACCAGAAACATAAGCTTTCTCTCTTTCTCTCTCTAGATTATTGAGTGTATTTTGTGAGTATTTAGATACTTGGTGAGTTGCTATTCATCAGTGCAAGTTTCCTTCAGCCTTATACCGATCAGAAGTACTGCTCTTTTGAGGTAAGGGATTGTAAGGGATTGTAAGGGATAGTAAGGGATATTAAGGGATTTTAAGGGTTGTTATGATTTTCAGTTTCGTAATTTTTCTGATCTTCAAAAAATTATGGAAAAATTTGGAATGATATTTTGATGAGTTTTCTTGATTGTGTCCAAAAATGGTGATTTTTGGATGTATAGATTGAGAGTTATGAATTTTATGAGAAAATACTATTTTAAAAGTAACAGCTTATAATTCCTTGTGGTTAACTCCAAAATTGATGAAATTTTTATTGGGAGTACATGTATATGATAGAAGTATACTTTGTAAATTTCAGAATTTTTAGACAAAAGTACAATTTTTGATAAATGTCTAAATATTCGGCTATTTTGGCCATATGAAAAATAGTAAATGACTTTTAAAAATTCTGAGAAAAATATATGTTCACTATGGGACTATATTAAGCTAAATCCCTGAAAAGAAATATTTTTGGAACTGATTTGGTATTTTTTATGAAAATGGTCTAGTTATGAGTAAATGAATTAAATATGTTTTGTGAAGAAAGAAAATTGGAAAATAGGATTTTATGGCTTGAGAATCCTATATGAGGTATATGCAGATTTTTGATGAGGGTTTTGGTTATTGATGATGAAATTGTAAGAGTTGGCATTTTATGATGATTTAATGCATTAATTAGTAAAGTGTAAACAATTAAAATAAATTGTTTATAAATTTAAGTAATGTTATTCTTTCAATATTATTATACCGAAATATTGGTATGGATTTTATTGTAGAATTTCTATCTTTTGTGTCGGGGTAACTATTCATGAGTTACTATTCACGATTTACTATTCATGAATTACGAATATTACTCTTGAGATTAAAACTATATGTTGATCATATTATTTTTATCATCATATATAACATTTTTATAACCCTGATGTTGAAATTCTCTTTCACTGGAGTGTAAAGATGGGTAGATTATTGGTATGATCATGACTAGGGTTCTCTTTGGCCTGTAGTGCAAAGTTGAATTGTGACTGGTATGATCATGACCATTGAATTTATAATTGAATATCTTAAGCTTAAGTGCAAAGGTGAATTGATCAACATGGTTATAATTATTGTTTATATAAATTCTGAAATGATTATATATTTCTTTGAGATATGAATATATTTGGCCTGTAGTGCAAATATGAATTGTTGATGAATATCTTTGGCCTGTAGTGCAAAGATGAACTGTTGTTGAATATCTTTGGCCTGTAGTGCAAAGATGAACTGTTGTTGAATATCTTTGGCCCGTAGTGCAAAGATGGTTTGTTGATGAATATCTTTGGCCCGTAGTGCAAAGATGGATTTGTTAGTATGATTATAAACAGGAACTGTGATTTGGTATAACCATGATCTTTGATGTTTCAGGTAAAGACAGGTGATGAAAATATTCTTCGTCCTGGGTGCGAAGAAAAATTTATAGTCACAATTATGATTATGAGTTATTCATATGATTGTGGAAAGGAACTGTTGAGTGATGTTACATGGATAAAATATTGTTGGTGGATTTTTAACATGGAGAAGATAATAGACTTTATAGTCTATTTGACTCTTCTAATGGATTGCTCGTTCCGCTGCAACTATGGTTGAAATTTTTATCATTTACCATATGTTCTAAATCTCTGATTTATTATTGATGAAGGCTATTGATAATTTAATTATCTTTAGTCATGATATTCTTTACTGAGCTAGTTGTGCTCACCCTTTTGCTTCACAATTCCTTTCAGGTAATAAGAGTGTAGCTGGGTCGAGCGAAGGTAACGGGGAAATAGAACGGTGGTCTCTAGCTGTGGATGTTCTCCCGAAGCAGTATAGAAAAGTTCATTTAGTAGTTATATTTGGTGAATCCAATAGGGTGAGGCGAACCTAACGTTGGAAGGGTGTTTTGCCACTGTCATACAAGATGTCTAATGACATACAACCTCGTGTCATCATAAGACAGGGTTGTGCTCATCCACTTGATGAGTATATCTATGGGCACTACCTATATAATCTTAGTGTTTGTTTGAAGTATAATTCTCAATTAGAGACAGTGGAGATAATGATAAGTCAAGAGAAGACTCACCATTGGGAAGAATACGATAGTAATCTTCTCGTTTTTCTTTGGGGTCTATTGGGTCAACCAAGAATAATTCTGTGGCCATATGATATATATCATAACCTAGACGCATGGCCTCCCATATACGAAGGTTTCCTTGAGCACTTCCCAAAGATTCTAATTTCTAAAACAGTTTTTGACTATACCTTTATGTAAGGTGTTACTGTGAGGTACTGTCCACGGTTGGGACATGTGTCACATTTGGTATATATTTGTATTCAAACTCACAGCATATGTGTTGTTGTATTTTGTACGACAATTGTTGTAATAAAGTTGTAGTTATTTTCTGTACCATGTATTTGACGACTCAGAATAGGTTGGGTGGAATGGACCTATTTTGGGGTTGTCACAGGTGGTATCAGAGCTTAGGGATATGATCTCTGGCGGAGATCGGGAAATATAACTAGGAGGGGAGAGATGAGTAAATCCTTCGCTAGTGTGTTCTACCTAAGCGTATTTGTTGGTCAGTCATAATATCGGGATATTATGTGATATGTTAATTTGTTAAATTAACCCTTGTTTTGAAGCTGTATTCTAGAATGATATCTGAAATACAGGAGATGAGCAATGGAGAAATCATGATGACAGGGAAGATGGAATCTGAAATGAAAGCAAGGTATTCTCAACTCTTTGAAATACCAGGTACGTAAATTTCGGGGACGAAATTTCATAAGGAGGGGAGATTGTAAGACCCCGAATTTTATGAAATAAAAGTATTCAATTTTTCTTATAATTACAATTCAGTAAATGGTTAAATTGATAAAAAGTTAAAGTTATGGGTGAAATGTGAAAATTTTTCAAAATACACAAGTGGTTATAAAATAATCATTGTTGTCGGGGAATATTCGTTTGGTCGTGGAATATTCTTTCTGTCGGAGAATATTCGTACGACGGCGCAGCTATTTGTGGGCCCCATAACGAATAACTGGCGGGTGAAGGAAAATGACAAATTTGAGTTTTTACAAATAACGGCGTAGTAGTTACCGTTAACACTGTTGGAATACCCGGTGGTTAAAATACAGTAATACGCGTTATTGCACAGTAGCACACGGTATTGCACAGTATTTTTAAAATTATTGATTCTTACGTAAGAAGGCACTACTCAATAATTGTTACAGTAATTACTGTTCAATATTTTATTTTATTGATTCAATAATTGCTGCGTTGATATTTTATATTATTGTTGTTTCAATAATTGTTGCTGCACAGTATTTTCCTTTATCAGATCAATAATTCATATTATTTGAATAATATTATTAGATAACATTATTGGCAATGACTAGAAAGTTCTGTCTAAGGAGAGGTTTGGTCATCTAATTGCGCGCCAGTAAGGAAAATTCCTTATTGGAAAGCCCCTCTTTCCTGGGAACGGCCTGGTTGTCATAATGTGATTCTGTAATATTATTTGTGAATAATTAATTATTGATTTATATGATAAGAAAATATTTATTTTATGTGGATATAAATGAGGGATATATTTTTGTGGTTAAAAATGAAGGAGTTAATGTTGAGATTTTATCAGTATTTTTGTCGGAATGGAGGTATTAAAAATCAGGGTTTTTGAGATATTTTGCGGGGGTTATAATTTTTAATCCGACCGTTGGATCGTGGTAATTTTTGGATATGTTATACATATATAAGTTGAGTATATGCCACAAATTTTGAACCGTTAAAAATGAACGTATGATTTGTTATGAATTTTACGAGATGACTGGTTCAGAAATTGTTGAATTTTCGGAGTTTATCATTTTGGTGGAAAATTCTAGAATTGGTGGCCCCACTTGTGGTTGGTGAAGAAATGTGCTGAATTATATTTCAAATGTGGTGGGTGGGAATAGTAGCAGGTAAAGCCATCAGGTTGCAGGTCAAACCTACCAAAATTTTCCTATAAATAGAGGGCTAAGTTAGAATTGAAAATCACACCAGAAACATAAGCTTTCTCTCTTTCTCTCTCTAGATTATTGAGTGTATTTTGTGAGTATTTAGATACTTGGTGAGTTGCTATTCATCAGTGCAAGTTTCCTTCAGTCCTTATTACCGTCAGAAGTACTGCTTTTTGAGGTAAGGGATTGTAAGGGATTGTAAGGGATAGTAAGGGATTATTAAGGATTTTAAGGGTTGTTATGATTTTCAGTTTCGTAATTTTTCTGATCTTAAAAAAATTATGGAAAAATTTGAAATGATATTTTGATGAGTTTTCTTGATTGTGTCCAAAAATGGTTGTGATTTTTGGATGTATAGATTGAGAGTTATGAATTTTATGAGAAAAGACTATTTTAAAAGTAACCGCTTATAATTCCTTGTGGTTAACTCCAAATTGATGAAATTTTTATTGGGGTTTGATGTATATGATAGAAGTATACTCTGTGT